>VXBJ01004043.1:317445-337889 GCA_013400055.1 Nycticryphes semicollaris
TGGGAAAAAAAAAAAAAAAAACTGGCAAAGACTAAAGGAGACACCTTCAACTCATGTCAATCTTCTATGTCTTGTTAGATTATTTACACATTTATGAATACAGGCAATACAACGGCCTCTTTGACCTCAAGCAAAGATCTCTGACAAAGATCTCTGGTAATACAACTAGACAAAATATTTTAAAAAAGGGGAATGGTGGTGTTGAGTTTGTTTTTACAGCAGGTTTGCCAAGTGATGCAAATGCAAATTGGAATTCCACATTCTGTATTAACAAGAGACAGAGCACAATATTATTCTTTGATGCCCTTCTGAAGGTTTTTTTACAGCTGTATACAACAACGCTTATTTTTGGTAAGAAAATGATATTCCTTTCTTGATCAAGGTTCAGGTTCATAAAATATAATGGATTCTAAAGCTAAAAACCTGTAATTTAGTAAAACAAAGACATTGTTTTATCAGGCATTTTGTTATATTGTTAATCAGAGTGATTTCACAAAATTATTTTAAGCACTCACAGAAATGAGTAAATTCAACTGAAGTGGAGGAAGGAGCAGCTCATATGAAATGAATTAAGTTCCACTAATTACACTGGGATTTTATTTGGCCTCTAGGTTTGCATGGTTACTGTGTGTGTTCTTTTTATTCATTTGCTAGTAACTATTTTATACTGCTTAATGACCCTAATCTAGCAAGATTATAAGGTCTTTTACAAGCTATATACAGGAATAGCTTTTCTCGGCACTGAAAAGCTGCCATTCTTACCTCAGTCATCCTCCTGCTGGGATTTTTGGTCCCTGAAATCGGACACTTCTAGTGACTGTGAAACCCTAATCTTTCAACAGCCAACACTGCAAACGTTAAAAAACTCAGTGATATAAAGAAATATGGAATGGCACCTCTAGGCTACCTAAGACAGCTGAAAGCTATGTTGGCATGATAAATAACTAGTTTAATCCATATATAACAACAGCTTCCATTTGTACCTGGTGTTACACCTTGAATTTCCTTGATAACAACAGACATAACCCTTTAATGAACTACTCTTATGCACTAGTAATCTCTTGCAGAACATCTTTTCTCCTCTGAAAGAAAAAATACAGCAAATATTTCCTGAATGCTGGAAAAAAATTACTGACCATTGCTGATGCAGAAGTTAAAGAACCAGTGATGCTGTGACATGCTGAGAGACACCACTTGCTCGCCTTGTACTTGTAATGAAAGCTGAAACCATAGGCACCATCCATGGTCTCAAAATGTTCTAACACACCTCCAGGGCCTGGGAAATTATTAACTTCATTTGTTCCTATATAAAACAAACATTATTGGCTTCTTGAATGTCACCTTCAAGAGATGTTTAAGACTTGGAAGGAGCATGAAAATTCATATAATATAACCTTTTCTAATCTATGTAAAGAACGTCAATCTGTATTTCAACATTTCAACAGAAGTCTTTGGAAAGGAGAGCCCCAGATTAGAAAATTTCACCTTAAAAATGTTTTAAATCTTGACTTTACCAGTTTCTCAAACTGGATGAAAGTGATGGATCACAATCAGTGTCAATACACTACGGAGAAGTCTAGAGATACTTTAGAGATACTTTTCTTTATTTAAGCAAATTTCATACTCTACATTAACTGAGAGGGACTTTCAGTAATTCAAGACTTTATCACAAACTGAAATATGTTGCCATACCCTAAAAACATAAAACAGTCCCAGCTAACAGGAGTGAAAGAAAATTTTCAGAGGAAGAGGAATTATGCATTTTGTTCAGTCTTAACCATACAGACAGATTATTTCACCTGCAATTTTTTTTGACATTTCAGTTAGATATAATAGAATCATAGAATGTTAGAATTGGAAAAGGCCTTAAAGATCACCGAGTTCCAACCCCCTGCCCTGGGAACAGACACCTCCCACCAGACCAGGTTGCTCCAAGGCCCATCCAGCCTGGCCTTGAACCCCTTCAGGGATGGGGCAGCCACAGCTTCTCTGGGCAACCTCTTCCAGGCTCTCACCACCCTCACAGAAGAAGTTCTTCCTGAGATCTCATCTGAATCTCCCCTCTTTCAGTTTAAAATTGTTCCCACTCATCCTGTGGCTCCCCTCCCTGATCAAGAGTCCCTCCCCATCTCTTCTGGAGCCCCTTTAGGGACTGGAATGAGCTCTAAGGTCTCTCTGGAGCTTTCTGTTCTCCAGGCTGAACAACCCCAACTCTCTCAGCCTGCCCTCTGAGCAGAGGGGCTCCATCCCTCTGAACACCTTTGTGGCCCTCCACTAGACCCATTTCAAGATGTCTGTGTCCTTCCTGTGTTGAGACTCCAGAGCTGGACATGGGGCTCCAAGTGGGGTCTCCCCAGAGCAGAGCAGAGGGGCAGAATTGCCCCTTTGCCCTGCTGGCCATACTGTTTTTGATGCAGCCCAGGATGAGGTTGGCCTTCTGGGTTGCCAGCTCACATTGCTGGCTCATGTTGAGCTTCTCATCAACCAGCACCCCAAAGTCCTTCTCCTCAGGGCTGCTCTCAAACCATTCTCTGCCCAACCTGTATTTGTACTTGGGATTGCCATGACCCAGGTGCAGGACCTTGCACCTGGCCTGATTGAACTTCATGAGGTTTTAATGAGACTAAAATTCCTGAGTCAGATACCAGTATAAATCATATCAACTACATTTGCCAGATAGTAAGCTACTGATCAACAACTACTTGCAGGTATATGCTCCAGATACAAACTGGACAATGAGAATCTTATTTTCATTACACTTCTAAATTCAAGTACAAACCTGACAATCCACCACCATTTTCTTGAATTGATTTTTCATCTCTTTGTGCCAAAACTAGCTGTGCCCTTGTCAGCACAAAAATACTTACAACAGAACACAGCAGAAAAAGGAGCTAAAAACAAGGCGGGGGAAACCCCAATAGATTGAAAAGTGGAGGATTTTCCATCAGTCAGCAGGGGAAATATAAAAAGGCTGAATTCAAGTACCCACGTTAAAATACAGCCAAAACATCCACGAAAATACCTCCACTCTTCTGCAGAGCTCAGTGTGATCTTTAAAGACTATACTTAGTCAAGTACTACATTTCAAATTTTATAGGAAAATCTGATCATCCAAAATGATGGTGGGTCAGTGATTCATTCCTGACTTACATGAATGAATGCAACTAGTTAAATCACAGTTTTGAGTTCTACTTAATCTTAGTTTGAACCTTTTTCTTGCCTGTGCACTTACTGTAGCAGTGAAAATGCATTATACCAGGAGTTCTATGGTGTCCACACAGGTTCCTTGAGTTATTTTACATTCAAGGGTTACAAGTTGCTGAACAAGGTGCCCCTTAGAGTCAAGGGCCTTATTTCTCAATAAACAGGCATAAAACTGCTAGATTGTGCTGTGTCAGCTGAATGATGGTACACTTAAGGACATCTGAGGATGAGTGAAATCACTGCTGATGGGAATGATTAAGCTCCCACTGCTGTGTTTATAATCACTGTGCTGTGATTATACAGACGTACAGTGGTGCCATCAGTGGTGCCAGATATATCAGTGAGTTGTGGTGCCATAAATACAGCGACACAGAAAATGAGATTACATGGGTACCTTTCTTAACAAGCTATTTTAACTTCCAGGACATGAAAAACCATCCAGCTTTCACAGAATAATCTTCAATCATCTAAAAGATTGAAAAGAAAAAGTTAATTTTTTTATACTGAAAGGGTTATTGCACATTGGAATGGGCTGCCCAGGGAAGTGGTTGAGGCACCATTCCTGGAGGTATTTAAAAGGTGGGTTGACATAGTGCTTAGAGACATGGGTTAGTGGTGTTTTTTATCAGAATTAGGTTAATAATTAGACTAGATGTTCTTAAAGGTCCCTCCCAACCTAGACAGTTCTGTGATTTTATGACTATGTGTTGAAACACAGCACTCCAACCCACATACATAAATTGTATTCCCAGTACCATCCTCAGTCTTTATCAGTCGGGATGTGATCTTATATCCACCACCACTGCATGGAGCAGAACATCAATCAGGGTAAATTAAGAGTTCCAAAAGATTTTCCACTAAAAATATTCCTACTCTCTCCCACCCATACTCTACAAACATTACCCTGAATCTGGTTACTGTCTCAGTGTAACCAGCAGTAGCAGAATTTTTCTTGGAGAACAGAGAATCATAGAATGGTTAGTGTTGGAAGGGACCTTAAAGAACTTCCAGTTCCACCCCCTGCCCTGGGAAAGAACACCTACCTCCCACTAGATCAAGTGCCTAAAAGCCCCATCCAGCCTGGCCTTGAACCCCTCCAGGGATGGGGCAGCCACAGCTTCTCTGAGCAACCTCTTCCAGGCTCTCACCACCCTCACAGCAATGGATTTTTTTCTAGTGTCTAATCTGAATCTCCCATTTTTCAATTTAAAACCATTGTTAATGGTTTTGAAGACTGTATGTTAATGATAATGTCCAGGATACACTGAAGTTAAAGGATGCCTGTTGTTGATTGTGACCTTGATTTGGTTCCAGATATCGTGTGGATAGAAGCCATTTACCCCCTTATTCGCTCTTAAATTAACTTAATTCTGGCCTCTCAAAGTTTTTAAAGAAACTTATCAGAGAATGACAGAATGATATGAAGATGGAAGGGACCTCTGGAGATCACCCAGTTCAACTGATTGCTAAAGCAGGTCCACCTAGAGCAGGTTGCACAGGTGGGTTTGAATGTCTCCAGAAATGGAGACTCCACCACCTCTCTGGGCAGCTTCTGCCAGGGCTCTGACACCCTCACAGGAAAGAAGTTCCTCCTCAAGTTTAGATGGAACTTCTTATGTTCACAAATTTGTGCCCATTCCTTCTTGTCCTGATTGCTAAAGCAGGTCCACCTAGAGCAGGTTGCACAGGTGGGTTTGAATGTCTCCAGAAATGGAGACTCCACCACCTCTCTGGGCAGCTTCTGCCAGGGCTCTGACACCCTCACAGGAAAGAAGTTCCTCCTCAAGTTTAGATGGAACTTCTTATGTCCACAAATTTGTGCCCATTCCTTCTTGTCCTTTCCCTGGGCACTCCTGCAAACAGACTGACCCCATCCTTCTGACACCCACCCTTTAAGTATTTACAGGTGCTGATCAGATTCCCCTCAATCTTCTCTTCTCCAGACTTTAGTCTTTTTAAAGACCTAAGTCCCTCAGCCTTTCCTCATCAGAGAGATGCTCCAGACCCCTCATCATCTTTGTGGTCCTCTGGTGTACCCTCTCCAGCGGTTCCCTGTCCTCCCTGGACTGTGGAGCCCAGAACTGGCCCCAGTGCTCCAGATGTGGCATCCCCANTCCTGCAAACAGACTGACCCCATCCTTCTGACACCCACCCTTTAAGTATTTACAGGTGCTGATCAGATTCCCCTCAATCTTCTCTTCTCCAGACTTTAGTCTTTTTAAAGACCTAAGTCCCTCAGCCTTTCCTCATCAGAGAGATGCTCCAGACCCCTCATCATCTTTGTGGTCCTCTGGTGTACCCTCTCCAGCGGTTCCCTGTCCTCCCTGGACTGTGGAGCCCAGAACTGGCCCCAGTGCTCCAGATGTGGCATCCCCAGGGCAGAGCAGAGGGGGAGGATGACCTCCATCAACCTGCTGGCCACAATCTTCCTGATGCCCCCCAGGATGCCATTGGCCTTCTTTGTCACCAGGGCACATTGCTGGCTCATGGTCATTCTGTTGTCCACTAGGAAGCTCACACGATTGTCACTGCACACTTTAAATCCCTGCAACCAAAGATGTGTTTCTTAAACCTCTCAGAAAGTCACTCTGTGTTTGCCAGGCTGTTTAATGCACTGCGAGTGCTGGTACACGGGATGGTGCACTTGTTCATAAAGTAAATGCGCACGACTGTCCAGGAACCCTTGCCAGCTCTACATATTGCCAAGAGAGATGCACTTCAACAGATCATCATTCATATCAACAGCTGGATGGTCGAAAGCAGCGTGACGCAGGAACTGGCTTAAAGAGAAGCACCAACCTTTTACTAAGCTTAACTGGAAATGGCCCTTGTCATTTCAAGCCTAAAATGTTTCTAAACAGGCAATTTTAAAAATATTATAAGGGTATTAACAAGCTGAAACAGAGATTAAGGGAGCCTACAGGAGAGATGGGGAGGGACTCTTGATCAGGGAGTGAAGTGACAGGACAAGGGTTAACATCTTTAAATTGGAAGAAGGGAGATTTAGATGACATACCATAAAGAACTTCTTTGCTGTGAGGGTGGTGAGACCCTGGAAGAGGTTGCCCAGAGAAGCTGTGACTGCCCCATCCCTGGAGGGGTTCAAGTCCAGGCTGGATGGGGCTTGGAGCAACATGGTCTGGTGGGAGGTGTCCCTGCCCAGGGCAGGGGGTTGGAACTTGATTTTCTTTAAGGTCCCTTCCAACTCTAACTACCCTATGATTTCCAAAGCTGGTTGTCACTGTGACACAAATTACATTTCATTTTATGCTGAATGGTATTTTAAATGACTGCTAAATTTTCCTATTTAAAATTACCTACTAAAACCTAGGGAATTATGGAAAAAAAATCTCCCATCAACCCCTGGGTATTTTTAACTGGTCCATCTTTTCAATTGTTCATTTATTGTAATGAGCTCATCACAAAATTACCACATCCTAACAAAACAATGCTAGCTCCGTACGAAAGAAACTACCGGATACCACTGTTAAAGTCTGCACCTCAAGGGAATTTTGTCCTTGTTCTACAACTTAGAGCATGCAGGTCTCAGGCAATAACAACCAGAGCTGTGAAAAGTCGCCACTGCGCAATCCTTAACCTGTAGGAAACGCATCCTCACACTGAGGTTGTATTTATCAAATGGTTCCAAATCATCTGAGTGACCCTGAGACCTATTTCTAAGGACTTTTTGTCCTTAGACTGTTGTGTTTTAATTTTCAATTATGCTTTCCTCAGCAGTTTGTTCTTTATAGTGATTTTCAGTTGAGATGTTCTGGCACATATTGCCTTCTGAAATTGTAAGGAAAATGCAGACTTTGAGAAGCTTTTTTGAAAACACCAAAGAGGAAGTTCACAAATCCCTAGGACTTGTGGAGCTAATGTTCTTTTCTTAAAATTTCTCTTCAAAGGAAAAATCTATTTACATAGAACGTAAAGATTTAACTCCTTTAAACTTAAGAAAAAATATACAGAAACATCATGGTGATTGTATTTGTAATGAATTATGCCTATGTAGCAGAACTGTTGAGTTTGTACAGCCTAGAAGGAACTACTATTGTAAAAATGATACCATCCCTAATTTTTAAGGTATAACTTTGCTGCAAAAAGCAGTATGAGACTCTGTGCTTATTAAATATCAAGGCCATATGAGGCAAATATATTACAATTTTCTAAGGAGCAATACTGTCTCTACCTGGCACTCTAGATACTCCCCAGATTCTAGATGGACTCTTCAGTTTCTGCTGTTTCTCTTCCAGCATCATCACTGGTAATGTAACTTTTCAAGTGACCAAAGGCACTTTTCTACCACTTCAGTTTTATGCTGTGAAATCAAGGGGTAAATCTAAGGTTTTCTTTAAAGATGACACAAAATAGGATCCTTACAATTTGAAATTTGGGAAGGAAAATGTAGAAACAAATGTGTACCTCTAGCTTTCATATTTTTCTGGCCCTGGAGAAAATACAATGTAGCAAAATGCTAATTTTTTTCTCAATAAACCAAGTAGAAATGATTCAAAATGCAAACACAGGAATCAGACCTATGTCTGAGGCACCATTTTTAAACTCAGAGAAAGTATTTTAATTTAAACTTTATTACTTTATTGCGATTTGTCATCTGCACTGGATGTAATGTTTTCCTGGAAACTGGTCCAAAAAGATGGGAGTGAAACTGCCCTTAAGAACTAACCTTGTCACCATTGTCTTTTAGGCACCTCGCTAAATTCTGCCAGGAGAAGAAGGCATCATTATGACCTTGAAAACGTAGCATTCTAATTATTATTTTACCAAGAGGAAAGGATGAATGAGAAAGAATATCATATGTCATATCAACATATCAACATGGGGTAGTTATATCACCCAATTTCAGTGTTTATTTATATATATCTATACTAGTTGCTTAGAAGGAGACTGGCATAAGGTAACATAGTCTAGTGAGGCTCTTGGCCCTGGCTCTCCTTGTTCCTCCATGGAGAGAGAATAGCTTTGCAGAAGAGGGATCTAGTGTCTCATCAGTGTTTTTCTGTCCCTGGAGGGGTTCAAGGCCAGGCTGCATGGGGCTTGGAGCAACCTGGTCTGGTGGGAGGTGTCTCTGCCCAGGGCAGAAGATGGGAACTGGATGATCTTGAAGGTCCCTTCCAACTCTAACCATTCTATGATTCTATGATTTTAGAGGGAACCTTTCCGAAATTCCCCCACCTCCTCAGTTTCCTGAGTCTCCCACTATACTCAGTACAGAAAGACAGATCTTTGAGGTTGAAGCTACTGGGCCTTTCTTCAACAGTTCTGTTCTCTCCTTTTCTGACCCCAGGTAGGGGTGAGACTCAGAAGTCCACCAGCGATCCCTAACCCTACCCTCTGGTGCTCTGTTTCCACAAGACCAATGGGTAAGTGACCTGGAAGCAATCACCCACCCCAGTGCGAACTGTGGCATATACCCACAGTCCTGGTCACAGCACCAAAGGAACATGATTTGAGAACATGACTAGCGCTGAATCCTGCCAAGACCTCTTTGCATGGGAAAATTTCTTCCTAGTCTGTTACTTTGCTACTCTACATTATTGTTATTATAGATTAATCCAAAAGAGCCTTTTTCAAGAACACTTTTTACTGGGTTCTCAGTGGAAAGCTTATTTTAGCCAGTACTGAAAAATGAGGTATTTGCATATACAAATAAAATATAGCTTCAAACAGTGTTCCCTTTGTATTTCATAACTGTGTCTTACACTTTTTGTGTGAGAACATAGCCATAAGTATTCTGCTATATCACATTACCTTGAAGGATTAGTTATTTAATATCTCTTTGGCAGCTATCATGTTAAATAACATAAAAGTAATTGACCTGAGATGACATATAATACTTGGATTACCCAATTAAACCAGCAAAAGAATTGTGAATGAGTATAAGAATCTGGTAGCATATTTTGTCCTCTGGATAATGTTGTGGAAAGATTATGTCCATATGAAAGACATACAGTTCTTTATTGACATTTTTGACGTTGCTGTTCATAGATGGGATCATTATTCAAATCCTGAGTGGTAGAAGTATGAAAAAACATATTGTACCATACCTTAGGTTTTGAGAAAGCCTATGACACAGGGTTCAAATGGCAAATTCTACCTTCCCTTTCATTTTGAGAGCAATTTGGAGACCTGTGTCCAGAGAGCATTGGGATGTTTCAGCCACCTGGTGGCAATCTTAGGGAATTATAGGCTTAGGAGAGGAAAGCGGGAAACAAAATGGGCCCAAATATTTTGCCATTTAAATCACCAACATTCCTGAAAAATCCCTTTTTTAAAAAGAAAAACAAATAAAAAAATATCAATTCTGCTGCAAACTTCAGACTAGCACAGACTGGAAAGACAAATTCATCCAACTTTGTCATCTTCTGCCAAACAAGAAAGGCAACTGAAAACATTTGGAATATATTTCTGGGTCTTCAAAGGTAGAGTTTGGGGTTTGATCTGTATTTATATGAACTAGACTTGTGAATAAAGAATATAAAGGAATCAGATCTCTAGTCCAAGATTGTATCAACAGCTGACTGACTTCCAGACACCTAGCTAAGGGATCATACGTTTTCTCTCCACTTATAATTTTCCCCTCTTCCTTCTAAAAAGATCATTCAATTTTTTTTAAAGTAGGGAAAAAGGAAGTTGTAATATTTTTAGTTTTATTTGGAAGTTTGGTAATAAGATCAACTCTAGGGTATCCCCGGCTTATGTATGCTTGGTTTGGCTCCATACTGGCAGGGGGACAGGCATTTCCATCATGCACTGCACTAGCCACTCCAGAAACAGTATTAAACTATTTCCTTAAAGTCCAGGGAAGCCGCCACTGTACGATATGACCCACTGAGGGATCTGTCTGCAGCTTGAGAATTAACCTAAAACCTGCCATCAGACATGATCTCTGTGTTAGCCTCTACAGAAGCTCCTTGCAGAACTCCAAGTAGTGTCCAACTTCCTAAAACACAGCGAAGACATTTTCTCCTTTGCTTTGACACAGGCCTTTTCTTCCTCTCTTCATTCCAGGCCCTTATACTACCACCCCTCACTTCAAAATCAGAGCTCATGTACAGACAGAGCACAAATACCACTGGCAGGGTCTTCCAAAATGAAATAATGTTGTGGATATTTGCACGGTTGCAGCACATTTATTTGTTACTGCCCTAATGACCAACTGTAGGATGGGATCTTATAGATTTCCCCTTCATGAAACTCTCTCTCTAGGGGAATTTATCTCCTCTCTGCTACTTCCCTGCACTGTGAGCTGGTCTGCATAATTCTGCCAAATAATGTATCATGGTTTGTTTGTTTTTTTTCTGTAGCCTACCCCAAATCTGAGCATCCTGCTTGCTGGCTAGAATAAGGTTTTCTGAATGCTGACTGGCAGCATTATGGACTGGAGCCAGTGGGGAAATGGTGTGATCTTCTATTTAGCATTGTTTTGTCCAAGGCATATGTTCTTCTCCAATTTAAGAGAAGATCCACAGGGACAGCTCTCTTTCCTTCTAAAATTGCATACCCAGCCAGCACTCACCTGCACTTTTGTCCTGCAAACGTTTTTTCATGCTCACAGTGCCCCCCAGCACTGATTCACCACTCCATGGGATATGGCCCCATTGCTGATTTCCATTCTTGTGGATTCTTGTTATTCTCTGAGCACACAAAGAGTGCTTTTAGCAGAGAAGGCAATCTCTGGAGCACAGCCTTAGTAGTTAGCACAGCATGGGAGAGATTTAGAAGCTGACTTAAAATTTCACCCAGCAACGTGCTCTGTGTTGTCAGCTCCCAGGGGCCCTGTTGGATCAGATTCTTTGAATGGTAGCTTAGGAGTCAAACTCAAAAGTAATTTAATATTTAGCTCTCTTGAAACTCCTGGTCTTGAATATGGACTAGTTACTAAAAATATAAATGTATTTTAAAAAGTCTGAATGTAGCTGTGTGTACAAGCTGTGGTCAACAAGCCCATAGGATCAACAAGGCCAAGTACCGAGTTCTGCAGTTGGGTCACATCAACCCCGTGCAGTGCTACAGGCTTGGGGCAGAGTGCCTGGAGAGGTGCCTGGCAGAAAAGGACCTGGGGGAGTTGGTCAACTGTCAGCTGAACATGAGCCAGCAGTGTACCCAGGTGGCCAAGAAGACCAACAGCATTCTGGCCTGTGTCTGGAACAGCGTGGGGAGTAGGACTCGGGAGGTGACCATCCCTCTGTACTGGGCACTGGCTGTGTCAAGGGCTGTGTCCAGTTTTGGGCACCTCACCACAAAAAAAAAAAAAAATAAAGACATTGAGGTGCTGGAGCGTGTCCAGAGAAGGGTGATGGCACTGGTGAGGGGCCTGGAACACAAGTCTTGTGAGGAGCAGCTGAGGGAGCTGGGGGTGTTCAGCCTGGAGAAAAGGAGGCTGAGGGGAGACCTTCTGACTCTAACTCTCTGAAAGGAGGGGGTAACCAGGGGGGGGTTGGTTGATCTTTTCTCCCAAGGAACAGGAGACAGGACAAGAAGAAATGGCCTCAGGTTGTGCCCCAGGGGAGGTTCGGATTGGATGTTGGATTGGAGGAAAAAATTTTTACACAGACAGGGTCATTAAACCTTCGAATGGGCTGCCCAGGGAGGTGGTTGAGGCACCATCCCTGGAGGTGTTTAAAAGCTGGGCAGACATAGTGCTTAGATACATGTTTTTTTATCGGACTTAGGCTGATGGTTGGAGTCAATGATCAGAATGGTCCCTTCCTACCCAAGAAATTCCAGGAATCTATGGTTACAACTAATTGAACTGCACCTTAAAGATAACTCTGGTCAGTGTCTTTTGCCCTTAATGCTTTTCTCTCTGCAAATCTTCTGTGCTGCTTCAAAATGAGAACACACACTGGATATTTGCTCTGTAACATTTGGCCGTCCATCAGAGTGAGAACAGCGTTAGGTGTAAATCACAAGGGCACTCAGTCCAATTTAAATATTATTTTTGTATTTGGTCTTAAACTATTCCCTCATATATCAGCTGTTCCCATGCAGACCAGCATAAGAACATCTGTTTAGAAGCAATCTGTTTATTTTATTACATATCCCAAAGTTGTGCTTGTGAAAGCACACAACAATGCTGGGAAAGGGAGAAGCAGCCTTCCTATTTCTTTGAATTCACATGTATGAGCTCTTAGTTTGATGAAGCAAAGCCTGCCTGATCAGCTCACGCTGCTATGTGTTGTTTCAAAGCAAAACCAAATGAAAAGAGAATCTAAGGATGAGAACACACTGTTTCTTAATATTACGAGGCCCAGAAAAATGTGCAGCTAACTAAACACTGCGTTTAGTGAACTACTTTTATACTTTACAATTATTTATTGCATTTCCTTTTTGGGGTTGGGTTTTGTTGTCTGTTTTGTTTTTTTTTTACGTAGATACTTTTAAATTTTATTTGAATAGATCAATAAAATTCTACTTAGGATATATGTTTGAAAATATTGCTTTCTTTGTTTTTCCTATTGCTGATAGATTCACAGATAAATAAATGATAACCTGTACAGGTACTCACTGTTGGAGTATTACTGATACAATTACATTAACACTTATTGCTGCTATGTAAAAATAATAATTAACACATGCATGACTCTTCTTGTGACAATTTCAAATAGCTTCATTCAAGGGAGATTATTCTGTCCCCTGCTCTACTCTGGTGAGACCTCATCACTGCGTGCAGCTCTGGAGTGCTCAGCACAGGAAGGACATGGACCTGTTGGAATGGGTCCGGAGGAGGCCACGGAGATGTTCTGAGGGCTGGAGGACCTCTGCTAAGAGGACAGGTTGAGAGAAGAGAAAGCTCCAGAGAGACCTTAGAGCCTCTTCCAGTCCCTAAAGGGGCTTCAGCAGAGATGGGGAGGGACTCTTGATCAGGGAGGGGAGCCATAGGACAAAGGGGAAGGGTTTTAAATTGAAAGAGGGGAGATTTGGATTAGATACCAGAAAGAAATTCTTTGCTGTGAGGACGGTGAGACCCTGGAAGAGGTTTCCCAGAGAAGCTGTGGCTGCCCCATCCCTGGAGGGGTTCAAGGCCAGGCTGGATGGGGCTTGGAGCAACCTGGTCTGGTGGGAGGTGTCCCTGCCCAGGGCAGGGGGTTGGAACTGGATGATCTTTAATGCCCCTTCCAACCAAAACCATTCTATGATTCTGTGATTTATTAAGTAATACAGTAGTCCTGAGAATTAATCAAGTAAATCTCTTTCTGCTTTACAGAAAAGAGAACTAAACTACAGGTATGTTAGTACATACCTACCAGATGTGTAATATCACATGTGAGACTGTTCACGTCTCAATTACACAGAAAACAAACTGGCCTGTTGTTGTTCAGCCACTGAGACCTGAACAGCAACAGCTCGTGTTCTTTGCTGTTGCCAGGATTTAGGCCTCTGATTTCTTGGTCAAAAGAAACATTGCATCAAATCAAGTATCACCCATTGCATGTGTCTATTAAGTGTTTCCAAAAGACTCAGGCTGAGTCAATAGAGCAGGGAATGTCAGACAGTTTTGCTGTTTCTCCAGTGTCTACAGCGATAAAAATAGATTGAGAAATATGCTAGCTGTAGAAGAGCCTAATTTTCTTTTCAGGAAATGCTTGGGAAGAAAATAAATTTCCTTACAATATAAAAGCAAACATCTTGTTTTCCATATATATTTATTTGCTATTCCACACACATTCTTACTGCCCCCCAGTGCAATTGGTGTCACTGCGTGCAGAGCAGTCAGCGTCACTCTTCTCTTAGAGCAGGGATTCTCAACGCAGTCCACATGCCATGAAGGAACTGCGTGTTACAGAACCCAAGGTATGTGCTGCAGGAGCAGTGTCTCTACTTCTGTGTAAGGTGTCAACTGTGCTGCATTGCTTATTGCAGAATCACAGAATGGTAAGTGTTGGTAGGGACCTCTGGAGATCATCCAGACCAACCACCCCCCTGCCACAGCAGGGTCACCCACAGCAGGTCCCACAGGAACGTGTCCAGGCGAGTTTGAATGACTCCAGAGAAGGAGACTCCACCACCTCTCTGGGCAGCCTCTGCCAGGGCTCTGACACCCTCAAAGTGAAGAAATTCCTCTTCATGTTTAGATAGAACTTCTTATGTTCACAAGTTTGTACCTGTTGCCCCTTGTCCTGTCACTGGGCACAAGTGAGAAAAGCCTGACCCCGTCTTCTTTCTACCTGCCCTTTAGATATTGGTCAGCACTGTTGAGGTCCCCTCTCAGCTCTTCTCCAGACTGAAGACCTTCAGGTCTCTCATCTTTTCCTTATCAGAGAGGTTCTCCATTCCCTTGATCATCTTTGTAGCTGTGTACTCACCACTGTATGAGCAAGTGACTCTTCCTGATCTCCAGGGCCTGCAGGAAGGTGACCATTACCAAAGCTTACACTTTCGGCTTAGGACTAGGGAAGAGGACCAGCCAGGGGTGAGTAGGGAACAAGAGGCAGGGGGTTAGTGGGTTTGCCATTACATAAGCTCAGAGTCTCATAGTTTGGAAAGGAGAAAGGAATAAGAGTTTTAAGTGGGAATAAGGGCATGGAGATGAATTTTTTTCACAAATGTCTTTTTCACATAAATGTCTTTTTTAACATAAATGTCTTTTTTAATTGTCTTGTCATAATGCGTTCTCTGCAACGGAAAGTAACAACAAGAGATGGATACTCAAGGACTCAGAAAAACTAGATTATGTTGTTAATATGCAAAAAACATAAATGCTGCATCTAGAACATGCTTCCACTTGGAAAAAACCCAACAACACTCACAATGAAGAGCTTCAGTTCTAACTGGATGAATAAACAAAAAGGATATTAGGAGTAAGCAGAGAGCTGCAAGGAATGGAAAGGAGTGATCAGCCAAGAAATCATCTATTAGAGGTCAAGAAGTCTGGGGATTAATGGAGAATAGCCAAAAGTCAAGCTGAGTTAGACCTTTAAAGGGTATTAAAATAAATAGGAAAGAAAGGCACTTTGGGAATATTAATAAAAAACAAATAAATAAAATTTAAAAAAAAAAAAACAGAAAGGCTAAGGTTGAGATTAAAGATAATCTAGATATGGCCCCCCATAATAAATGAATAGTTTGCCTCAGCTTTCAATTAGGCTAACTATTTCAAGATGAAATGGAAGTGGTAAACTGAATAACAGAAATTAAGATACAAAAATTATGAGAATGGAACATGATGTAGAATTCAGACATCTTCATGCAGTCAAGATTATATAGTTGGATAATTATACATTTCAAAATTTTGAGATAATTAGCTAAGGTGGAAGTTTGAAAAGAATGAAATAGTGGATGAAAGCATAAAAGTAGAGAACAGAATATGTTGTATCTGCGTGAAAAGTAGGGAAAATGATGTTATCCAGATGACTACATGTCTGTCAAACCTTAATATTTTGTAAGGAATTAGACAATTAATTAAAATTAAAGCAAAAGTACAGTGAAATAATAGACCCAAGTAACAAGGTTAAATTGAGTTTATAAAAGTTATGTTAAGACAAACCATCCTGGTATATTTCTTTGCTGATATAAATTGGCTTCTTAATGAGACAAATATCATAGCTCAAACGTAATCATGCTGCATAAAGTATGTGATACAATGTCCTTTGGGAAATTACAAGCTGAAATGAAGTTGCTGAACAACTAGAGAAGGTAAGGATTTTGGCTAAAGTGAAAACCAAGGATAGAAAGCATTTTGTGAAAATAAAAATTGAAAAAAAAATTAAAAGTACTGAAAATGCCTGTGATTAGACAATGCAGAACAGGTATAGACTTTCCCTAAGATTGCTGCTGGAACAAGGTCAGTTCTTTCATGCTTTTGACAGAGAAGGTGTGTGGTGAGGAAAAGATGGATGGCTTTGAGGATAGAAGAAAATGAAGAGAGAAAAAGTATTCAACTGTCCAAAGCAAGTACATTTGGGATTAATAACAGTAACAAGTTATGGAATATAGCACCAAGAAGGAATTGCTTTCAGATGTGGCCATGAAAAACACATAGGAAGTAGTCAACAGACAGCAGGGAAAAAAAGTCTCATTATCTACATCCACAAAAGATAAAATCAGAAGAACTGCAAAAAGCTGATGGGTCAGAAAATCTCTAGTGAGAAAGGACAATCACGTCTTCTGATCTGCTTACATTTAGCAAATCAGTGGCAGAAACTTCACACCGAAAATATTAGAGTTATGGAAGCATACAGTAATTTGAAGTGTATTTCAGGCTGCCATCTGCTTCTCATGCAAGTTCATCAGTGAAAATACCTGATTTCTTAACTTTCATGAGTCCCACTCTCATGTTTGAATACACTGAAGAAGTGGGTTTTTTCTTAGGTATCACCACTTTTTGGTTTAGAGTAGGATGTTCTGAATAAACAAGTAACTTGGAGCCATCAGGCATTGCTCTTAAATCCTGAAGATGCTTCTGGAAATCTCTCACTGCTATTATGATGTCTAATCTCAGTATTATGGTTGGCAGGTCACTCCTGGTTTTGAGGGTGGCCATTGTCATGGAAAGTCATTCTTAGGCAGAAATGGAATCCCTTATATTGTCTGAGGAGTGCTTTCACTGTTAAGTTTCATCCTCGAACTTTGAATCGTTTGGGTGGATTTAGTAGGTGTATTTAGAAGGGGTGTATTTAGTAGTAATAGAAACCCAGTGCAGACAAGATGAACTCTTTCTGAAACTAGATATGACATATATGGACTAACTTGGAAACAAGTTCACAGAGGGGATGCTTTTCCAGTCCAGACGAGGAGCTATGTTTTTTGTAAGAAGTTTCTGTACAAAAGAAAATATAAATAATTATGAAGCATGTTCATTAATTCAGTAATAATTTTTCTTAAGCAATACATTTATATTAATTTGACATTAAAGCTTTAATTGGTCTTTTTCATGCTTGTAGTAATACGAATTCTATCTACTTGCAGAGTCCCTACGAGATCCATTCGACACACAAGGTACTTTTGTCACTCTCTCTTTTTGCTCACAGAAGCATCTGGATTAGCCATTTTCTGCAAACACAATCTACAGGCTCCAAATTTCCATAGCCCTTTCTTGGTTTTTTTTTTTTTTTTTTCCAAAAAAAAAATTAAAGATGTATTAAAAGCTATTTTCAGGGCACTGTACACAAAATCTGCAAACTTCTGGCCCCAAAGTGTTGAGTGAGAATGACTTAATGCTAAACTAAATGTAGCTCCCCTTCTGGCCAAATAAAGAAGGACAGGAAAGATTTTCAGTAGAATCTGTAGCTTTTCAGAAGACTTATAACAAGAATTTTATAGCAATTTACACTTACGTTTTAGTAATTCTTAACGTATGGGTGGAAAAAAACAAAACAAAACAAAACAAACTTAAAAGTAAGTTAAAACAAAGTAATAGTCCCTGTAAAGAAATGAGTGATAATATTCTGGTATTGAAAGAGACTTTATATAAATAAACACGGTGTAAAAGATATCTATAACCTGTCCGCTGAGTAGCAAGACCTATACAAACCGTGCAATCATAAACCAGAAATAATGGAGAAAGTGCAGATGAGAGGATGAGAATTCCCATCGCAGCTCCCTTCCAACCTTTTTCTGACACAAGCTATCCAGACTTTTGCTGATTTTTCTGAAATTTTTTCCGAAAATTTTTCCATTGAGAAGGCACAGAAAGTAGAGTCAGAATGCAGCATTTTATCCTCTAATTCAGCCTGTGGAATTAAAACTTCTGTTTTTTACAGCTAGAAGAGAAGTGATTAGTGATTAGATCAAGAATTTATTATAGCAATTAGGAAGTAGCAAGGAAGTTATAAAAATTGTCAAGATGGTTCTAAATGACATTCAGGCATGTGTAGAAGGGAGTTCTTCCCTTGAATGTTTTTCTTCATAAAATTTACTCAGAGCAGAGTGTTGGGGTTTTTTTCTTTCCCAGAAATTATGCTGTTCCTCCCAGTAATCTTTTTCCATCCCTGTATTTCCTGGTGGTGTAGGAAAGGGGAACGTTCCTGTCAGGTATGCCATGAGAAACTTAAGAGCACAATAACAAAAATAAAATAAATAAAAAAAATAGAAAAAGGCAGGGAACAAAATTCTTATTCCAATCTCTCACAGACTGAATTCCACATCAGAGACGAGGCATTCATTCAGTATTCTGCTCTCAGCGCTGGGCAGTTGGCCCCTGAATCAGTAAGAGGTAAACTAAAAATAAAAGAGCTGCTATTCAAGAACACTTAAAGTATTATGAGTTTTTAAACAGCGCATGAAAACACTTTCTAATAAAATTTGCTAGTAACTGTTGGTTTGGCTACCCTCTGTTCGACTTGTAAAGGTCAGGAATGGCAGTGTTAGAAGGAAAGAAATTTGCAGAACTCACGAATAGTTTTGCCATCCAGAGGGAAGCACTTACCTCATGTGCTTTCATGTCCATCTTCATGGCTGCAAACTGCAGAAGTCTACAAAATATCGACCTGAAAATTTTAATTTCTGTAAGAATTGAAATATAACTGAAATGTCTCCCATTCAGGAAATGCGAAGTGTTTGATTGGGTTTTTAATTAACCCACAAGCATGCTGATAGTTAATCTGCTAGATACTGTGGGTCTTTTGTGGTGAAAGAGTTTACTTTTGGTTCACTTAAACAGAAACAAGTTGAACTAGATTTGGAAATCAGTTTTGAAGTTTGATGCAGCTACACAGTCAGCTCTGTGCTGTAAAAACAGTGATATACCAGATGTTTTGATTAGCTATTGTCATTTCAGAGCAAGCAGGTGAAATATCCTCAAGAAAAAGAATTTAAAGGAAATTACACTAACGTCATGAGTTATTTGCCATCAGGAGCAGATCTGTCTCTCTAGGCAGATTTTTACAAATCCAGTGAATCCAAGCATAGAAGCATTTGAATACCCAGTGGAAAGAAGAACATCAGTAAGAAAAATATCATTTTCAAAGCAGATCTGTGTGGAAATCAAAAGGATTGTTAGGAGCAATGTTATTGTAATCTTACTTCATAGTAATATGAAAATAGGGAACATAGATGCTTTTGAAAGCAAGTAGAAAAGACTGCTCCTGCTCTTTTAACAACTGATAAATTGCAAGAGGAAATAGCTTTCAAGTTGCTTTCCTTCCACCTGATGTGCACACTTGGCTTTATGTGTTCATTTTAATTAATCAAGGTTTGTTCTGTTCCTTGGTAGCAAAAACTAGTCTGAAATCTGGGTTAACGGATCACTCACTGGAGCAGTAAGGGTTTTGGATAGGATCCAGATCCTATACCTTTTTGGCACCCAATACACTATATTTATATAGAATATAGGTACCAAAGTTGACAACAACAATCCAGAAAGTCAGTGCTACTGTGGCCATCTATGTACAGATCTCCTTATCAACTCCCACCAAAAACCACAAGTACCAAGTTACCAAGGCTTCTGTGTACACACAGAACTGCCTGAAGTTGAGAAACTGGTTACTGGCATCCATCCATGCTCTCGTTTGATGTAGAGATGTGCTGGTAGAACAGATGAGGTGGGGTTAGTCTTATGTAGCTTTAGGTACCTGTATGTGTCTCAGGTGTTGATGCCTACATGGTAGATAGCTACAGGCAGATGAAGCAGTCCTAACCTTTACCCAAGGCTTCTGGGTGGGACACTCACTCCATGACATGAGTGTGTCTGGTAGCCAAAGGCAATACCACAGTGCCAACGCCTTCCATTCAACAACACATGCAATAGTAGGACCTCTGGCTGCAGAACCTACCCGTTTCTACAGCTTTGTCAGTTTGACCAGATGCAAATTTAAATGCATGTTTGCCACATCCAAAATCCCTGCTGTTTGACTGGAATGAAGAAGAGCAGCAGCCTCCTGTTGCAGCTAGACCATTGGGTACCTGGGAGTGCAAGTGTTACGAGGCCAACAAGGTCTCAGGGATGCAGTGCCTGCTGGTTGGAGTATTCAGAAGCCGTTTCCACCTGAAATACCTTCTGCATTTTAACCAGCAATGTAAATACATGAACAGCCCTGACATAAGGGGCTAGAGAGGGTAAAACAAAGTAAATATAATTGCACTTACTCAAAGTTAGGCAGTTCATCATCTCAGAGTTTAAGTTCTGCAGTCACAGAGATGCATGTTTATTCTTGAGCAGGTAGGTTTTAATATAAGAGGAATGGACTGTGCTATAGGTCACCTGCTTTCTGTCTCCTTTCTCTTTCTTTCTTCTGCCCCCCTCCACTCCCCCCCCTCCCCCCCCCCCCCCGCCGTCA
>VXBJ01004043.1:337910-429962 GCA_013400055.1 Nycticryphes semicollaris
ACATAAAGGAAAATGAGATAATTTTACTAGACTAGACACAACTTCTAAATTGCCATTGGATCCCCCTACTTTGCATTTTGTGATTGGTGTTAACCATTCTAGTGTTAACCAGAATATTCCGGACACCGCCCCTTCAACCCTGTGGGGAAGAGAAGTTTTGTACTGGCTGCTCCAAATCCCATTGGCTCTTTTTTTGTTGAACTGCAGCCTCCTGCATTATCTGGCTCGCCATCCTCTGTCACCTGAGGTATATACTTCAGCATCATCGCTTTCCAGATTGAGTCTTCTTGTTGGGTATCTGTTTCAAATTAAGTTTCCCCAGATGCATTTGCAGTTTTCCAAGTTGACTCCCATTTTGTTATTCTCAGCCCATGCTTCTATTTTTTTCTAAGACCCTCTATTATTTGCCGTCCTCGGCTGCTGCTGGCACAACCTGCAATTTAACATCATCTGTGAATTTCATTACCGTGCTGGTGTTTCAGTTCCAGATCATTTGTGTGAATTTCAAAGAGCACAACACCTCACACAGAGAACTGGGGCACCCCTATCATCAGCTTGTGCAGCAGACTGCGTGTTGTTGTTTATTATCGTGTTTTATTTGTGTGCTAGACGCCAATTTTCATTCCACGTGTTGGAGCCCCAATACAAGCCAACTTGAACTCATTTGAAAAGTCAGATTTCATCAGACATTGTATTGAATGCTATACCAAAACCCAGATGATATCCTCTTTCCTTTCTCAATTGCTTTTGAAACTGTTCCACTAAAAATAATCAACATTTGTACTGCACAGTTTTCACTTCATAAATCCGGACTGCTAATAGGTCATGGGTCTATAATCTTCTTGTCTGCTTTGTGCCAGCTCAGGATTAAACCTTGTATAAAGCTATATATAACTTGGGATCTGGCTGCAGGTAAGTGGCAAGATCTCGCTGGAGCTCCATGAAGGGCCTGGACCAATTGCAACGGTCTTCATGGGGGAGCAGGCTTTTGTTATGAGAGCTCTCTCTAGTGGTCCTGGTTCCTCCACACTCCATGTGACTCCAAGGTCAAAATCTAGAAAGGCTTATTGTCACAGAAACACAGAATATCATGGATTGGAAGGGACCTTGAAAGATCATCTAGTCCAAGCCCCCTGCCAGAGCAGGAACACCTAGATCACGTCACACAGCAACGCATCCAGGTGCGTTTTGAATGTCTCCAGAGGAGACTCCACCACCTCTTTGGGCAGCCTCTTCCAGAGCTCTGTTATCCTCACCTTGAAGAAATTTTCCATCATACTTAAGTGGAACCTCAACCTCCTATGTTCCAGCTTGCACCCATTGCCTTTTGTCTTATTATTGGATGTCACTGAGAAGAGCCTAGCTCCATCCTCCTGACACTCACCCTTTACATATTTATAAACATTCATGAGGTCACCCCTCAGTCTCCTCTTCTCCAAGCTCAAGAGACACAGCTCCTTCAGCCTTTCCTCCTCTGGGAGATGCTCCACTCCCTTCAGCATCTTTGTAGCCCTGCCCTGGACTCTCTCCAGCAGTTCCCTGTCCCTCTGGAACTGAGGGGCCCAGAACTGGACACACTATTCCAGATGGGGTCTCACCAGGGCAGAGTAGAGGGGGAGGAGAACCTCTCTCTACCTACTGACCACCCCCTTCTAATACACCTCAGGATGCCATTGGCCTTCTTGGCCAGAAGGGCACAGAGTTGGCTCATGGTCACCCTGCTGTCTATCAGGACCCCCAGGTCCCTTTCCCCCACGCTGCTCTCCAACAGGTCATTTCCCAACCTATACTGGTACCTGGAGTTGTTCTTGCCCAGATGCTAGACTCTGCACTTAAATTTCATTAAATTTCTCCCCGCCCAACTCCCCAGTCTGTCCAGGTCTCACTGGAGGGCAGCACGGCCTTCTGGTGTGTCAGCCACTCCTCCCAGTCATATACCTTCTTTCTGTGAGTGCTGGGAGGTACAAACCTGTGTAGTTCCAGCATCAAATTATAGTAAAACCTTATTGAGAAGAAAAATAATAATAGTAAAATAACAATAGTACAAGGAGAGAAATTATGCATTGTAATGCTATAGAGGAAGGAAGCCTTTCAAAAGCAATTAGCGTAGGAGTTTTACCACCTTCAGTGCTGGAACAGACACAAGCCAACACATAATTTTTATTTATTTTATTTACCAGGATTAGGTAATCAAAGAGTGGAACGCGCATCCAAATCACATCTCCCATATAATATAGAGCAACAAGTACTTATTAGGGTTGATAGATCATTATGGAGGTTGCATTTTAAGAGCCTCTTAAAAAAGGACAGATTTTAAGTGGATAGTCCATAAATACATTTAAAACAAGAACAGCTTAGCAAATAATATTTGAAATTGGAATATTTATTGTTTTCCCTTATTTGACGGCTGGATTAATGAGAACAGGGTCAGAGCTCAGACCACCATGCTCATAGGTTCAAAAGAAGACTCCGTGAATTATACTGCTCACTGGCAATAGCCACAAGTAGATGGATGTACATAGGATGTTCCAGATGATAGCATACATAATACAGTGTATACATGCTTTACAATAACCTTAGGGTAAGAACATGTTATTGTAGTACAAGGCAACTCCCAGAAAAAAAAATATTCAACATAATGTAAAAATAAATTGGGTTTTTCCTAAGTCTAAACTGAAGAGATCAAAAATTAATGTATTTCTGTTTGCTCTGTCACTAATTTCTTTATCAGGCGTGAAGTGAAAACAACATTATCAAGCATTTCCCTTTTGCTGAAAAAAAATTGAATATTTTGTTAAAAAAATCTTTTTGGATATTGATTTTTTTAATACTATTGCAGTTAAATTTACCTTATTCTAAAACATAAAATCTGTTGGCATCTGTTCAGTAAATTAAAGATTAAAAATGTTTTAAAAGGTTTTAAATGCTTTAAGAAAAACTTTACTGAAAACATTGTGTTTACAAATAAAATATGCTACACTTCTAAGAAGGCGTTCTCTTCAGAAGAAACCATTTTTTTCTGTGAGGGCCTGAAAATTCTCAAAAGTAAGTGAACTGTGTGTGCACAACCCTTCTAAGAGAACACGTAAGCATTGACCGCAATCCCCTAGAAGCATCTCCATCATCGTGTTTAAAATAAGCACTTGAAGTGAGGGGAAACTAAACATCAGTTTAGTCACCCCCATGAATAGTTACTTAAATCACAGCATGGAACGTCCCTGAAGCTTCAGAACTTAACAAAATATACACTAAGACACCATGGCAGAAATGAGACCTAAATAATTAGATAACAGTTTTGAGAAGACCAGTTATTTTCACCCTAATTACATTCTTTTAAAAGCATTTTTTACAGATTTCCAGGACTCTTTAATATCTTCAAGAAAGTGAAGTCTGATCCAGGTCCTTTTGGAGTCAAAGAAAACCTTGCATTAACTTCAGTAGAAATGAGACTCCTTAGGAAGCAGATGTGCTTACATTCCACTGTCAAAAATAGGAGCTAAGCATCTGCTCAAAGTTAATCACACACTTAAACACTGTCCAGGACTAAGGTCATGGTTGCCAGGACCTGATCTTGCAGCACATATAAATCCAACTGATTAATGGTTTGGTTTGCCTGCTGGATAAAACAAATGTAACAGGAAATACAGGGTTTGGGGTTTTATGATTCATTTTTGTGCCACTTCAAAAAAAAAATCTTCTATCTATTATGAATAAATAGAATTCAGTTGAGTTAGTGGAAATACTAATACAAATTACTGTATATTCTCATTTATTTCAGGTTGGAAACGAAGGAATAATGTTAACGCAATCAAGGTATAATGAAAAACATTGTGAGAGAAACAGACATCCAGGCAAACAACAAGTAGAGTCTGTCAAGGTTGTATAAAACTTCTGAAAAGTACACATGGTGTCCTATAAACACAGCACAACAGAGATAAAACTTAGCAAAGGGCAAATAAATTTTCTCCAAATATAGAGAAGATTTAATGAAACACAATGAAATAAAAAATTAAGGCCCAGAGAAAGTTTGGTGATACGTGACCATCTGGTCACTTTAGTTACGGGAACTCAGTTTATCTGTCCTCTTCCAAGCACAAATTGCATAAACTCCAATTTTGATATAAATTAGAGGAAAGTGATGGAAAGAGGGAATTATAAGAAGCAAAGGGAATGAGGATGGAATGGAGGTTCTGCCACCCTCACAGCAAAGAAGTTCCTCCTCAAGTTGAGATGGAACTTCTTATGTTCCAGTTTGTGCCTGTTCCCTCTTGTCCTGTCCCTGGGCACCACTGAAAAAAGCCTGGCCCCATCCTCCTGACACCCACCCTTGAGGTATTTACAGGGGTTGATCAGATCCCCTCTCAGTCTTCGGTTCTCCAGACAAAACAGACCCAAGTTCTAGCCCCCTCATCTTCCTTGTAGCCCTTTGCTGTACCCTCTCCAGCAGTTTCCTGTCCTGCCTAAACAAAATATAAAACATATTGTTAAAAATCTACAATAAGAAAACCCCAACCTGTGCTTATCTCAGGGAGGCTGGGGAGGCTCCTTCTGCTTCTAGTTGCTATTAAATACATGAGCAGTCCTATGAATGATAAGAAGATCACCAAGATGATAAACTGGCAGCTGCTCACAATGTTTTTCTTTAACCCAACAATTATGCAGATTCAGACAATAGATCACCACTTTTAAGAAAAACATACCAATTACATGTCTTTGATAGTAATCATCGAATCATAGTATTGTAGAAGAGTTTGGGGGGGACCTTTAAAGTCCAAATAGTCCAACCTCCCTGCAATAAGCAGGGACATCTTCAACTAGACCAGGTTGCTCAAGGCCACATCCAACCTGCCCTTGAATGTTTCAAGGGAAGGAGCATTCACAGCTTCTCTGGGCTACCTGGGCCAGGGTCTCACCACTCTCACTGTAAAAATTTCTCACTTATATCTAATCTAAATCTCCCCTTTTTCAGTTTAAAACCCTTCCCCTTCATCCTGTGGCTCCCCTCCCTGATCAAGAGTCCCTCCCTATCTCTCCTGGAGCCTCTTTAGGGACTGGAAGGGGCTCTAAGATCTCCCTGGAGCTTTCTCTTCTCCAGGCTGAACAACCCCAACTCTCAGCTTGTCCTCACAGCAGAGGGGCACCAGCCCTTTGAGCATATTAGTGGCCTCCTCTGGACCCGCTCCAACAGGTCCATGTCCTTTCTGT
Source organism: Nycticryphes semicollaris (assembly GCA_013400055.1). Taxonomy (NCBI): domain Eukaryota; kingdom Metazoa; phylum Chordata; class Aves; order Charadriiformes; family Rostratulidae; genus Nycticryphes; species Nycticryphes semicollaris. Next base: position 343,116 of record VXBJ01004043.1, read on the forward strand.
GCTGAGGACTCCTGAGCTGGATGCAGTGCTCCCGGTCCCACAAGAGCAGAGCAGAGAGGCAGAGTCCCCCCCTCTCCCTGCTGGCCACACTGCTGGGGATGCGGCCCAGGATACAGCTGGATCTAATGGACTTTCAAGTAAATTAAGCCACAAGTCATCTAGTAACTTCAGAAAATGGACACTATTTTCTCAAACAAGACACATTCCAGCATTTGCAACTGTTTTTTTGCAAAACCCTGCACTTTTGTACATATTAGTCCTTGAGAGTTTGGGGTTTCAATTTCTTTTAAATGCAGCTTACCCACCTCAAGGATGTAGGACATGTTATAAAACAGGCCATGACAGCTTAAAGTTTCATATTGCTAGTGAAAGGAACTCAAAAATATTGTTATTATATTCTCATTCTTGTAAGTCAATCTCATGATATCTGGAGCACAGTATATTCCAAAGGTTAAAGCTGTCATGTCTGATGTGTCAGCTCCTTGTATAAGCAATTTCCAGTTACGCAGCTGGGAAAAACAAGGGAGCAAGATCTAATCCCACAGCTTTCACCTAAGTGAAAGTGCCGATACTCCACCAAAACTGCTCTTGCTGGTGAACTGAAAGAGTGGCCAGGGCTTTGGGGTTTGAAACGAGATGCTTTCAGGGTCTACCGTAGAAACTTCTGGGAGAATATTCTTGCTGCAGTTGAATCTGAGTCAAGGCAGGCCTTAAAGTGTCGGGTCCCAATCCACCAACATCCCTTTCTACAGGCATCTTTTCCATTCTCTCTCTCTGTTTCTGTACACTCCAATGTACAGCAACTGTCCTCACTGCAAAACCATTCTGCCCCGCTTTCTGTAGCTTTGGGCATTTCTACATACATTATTTTTGCTTCTATCTCGCTCTTCCTATTTGGGATAGTTTATTTTGCCCAAGTTTTATTCGAGTTGGTTTTTCTGGGCACTGGGCCCAGTTTTTGTTTAACTTTGCTCTTAAAATCTGTACAACAGCCCAGTTGCTCTTTCCAAAAAAAAAAAAAAAATAAAAAAATAAAAAACAAGAAGGGAGGGGAGGAGTGTGTTGGGGGGGAGAGCTTTATACATCCATTTTAAAAAATGATCATGTTGTAAAACAGCAGAAGGGATAATTTGTAAACCCACTGAATGCATTTGTATGGTTTATGGCAAAATTAAGCTCCGTTACTGTTTGGGACTTCGGTTTACAACAAGGCTAAGAAAAATGCTGACTAGGTGGAAGGGAAAACACAGGGACCATTGGCGCACAAGTAATGTTTTATTTTGGAACATGAATTTAAAATTATAACTCAGCAGAAGGTAAAAAGAAAAAAAAACCTTTAGTAAAGACAGAACTGGCTGAACTACATCAGAGTCATAATTTTATCTTTTCCAAAAAAAAATGTAAGGATTGTGGAAGGATGCAAGTCAACAGCAGGCCCAGCTCTAGGCTTTCTCTGAGCCCTGAGGAGGAATTTCAAGCAGATCTACAGCTTTAAGAAGCAGAACGGTGCAACTCTGAATAGCGACAAGAGAGCAGCTGTCAAAGGAACTGTTCCAAAAGAGATGGACGTCAGGAAACATGGAGCAGCAACACAGGGACCGTACCCAAAAGGGAAGGGAAAAGCAAGAGAAGTCAAAGAAACAACTGACCCCACTAAATTATTATCAAAGAGTGCTTACTCATGTGTTTATCTAGTGCCACAAGTGACATCATGGGCTGACATTACCAATAGGTTACCACTTTCCCAGTCAACAGTAGAACAAAAAGTTTGAAAACATCTTTTATCAAAGGCGAGCTATAGCATTTGGGTTTTTTTTGAAACCAAATCCTGAGTCCTGAGAAAGAAGCCCCAGCTTACCCCTAACACAGGGGAAATGCCAGGTACTGCAGACACAGAAGGAAAGGAACGAGAAATTCTAAGAAATCAAGGTAGAGGATGAGGTATACAGGGTTGCTGCGGTGACTGTGGCATGGGATAGTTCTTAGGTTTCTAATTAGTCCAGGCTCCCCTCTGCTTTCCTTAACACACATTGGAAATGAGCTACTCATAAAAAATAACCCCTCTTTAAGCAAATTAAGAGCATCATGTGAGGTGCTGAATACTAAAAATGCTTTAAACCTTCAAGGAAATACACTACCCTAATTTACAGACGATTTAGTTATTCCAAATGTTGAACGCGTGCAATACCAGCTTATAAAAAAGTAACTACTACCAGTGCATAAAAAACCTGGAATTCCTTCTGACTGTGTTGGAAACATTCTTGTTTCCATGGACAATTTTGCTCCTTGGTTAACAAACATGGTATAGTCACACTCTCTGTGTTTGCCTGTAAATGACTGATGTCAAACCCACACTACTCTCAGAATCATAGAATCATAGAATGGTTAGAGTTGGAAGGGACCTTCAAGACCATCCAGTTCCAGCCCCCCTGCTCTGGGCAGGGACACCTCCCACCAGAGCAGGTTGCTCCAAGCCCCATCCAGCCTGGCCTTGAACCCCTCCAGGGATGGGGCAGCCACAGCTTCTCTGGGAAACCTGGGCCAGGGTCTCACCACCCTCCTTACGACATCAACCATGCATGAAAAAAAACATTTCTTGTACAAAACTGCAAAACATTTAATCATTCAGATGTACATCTGTGCAGTAGAAATTTAATTTATAATTTCAAATATATCTCTCAGTGAGAGCTTAAATATCTTCTCCTTTCTTGGAGGAAACTTTGGAACCCTTCCCTTCCCACAAAGAGACCCAGAAGGCCCTGCCAAAGTCTCCCCCTCTCATGGGAACCACAACGTTTTCTTAATGTTTTGCCCCCAAGAAACCTGAGATCTTCTGAAACACTTTTATTATGACAGTTTCCACACATAGCTTTTAAAAAGAAGTCCTTTCTAAGAAATTAGGAAAGAGATTATGACTCAAGAGAAAATGGAGACTGACAGTAATATCACAGAGAACTTGGGCAATAATATGTGTAGAACAAGCTAGATCAAAGACTTTGGAAAAGTTTTTCTTAGTAAATAAGATAAGCAACCCCCATTGCCTCTCAGTCTAGTCAGGAACAAGTTCATATTTTCACTTTTCCAAAGCCAATGTTAACAGTAACTGCTGTTAAGAGCAGTGACAAAAAAAATCAGCTGAATCTCCACAGCTGCACTTAACATTTTCATCTTTGGAGGAGTCTATCATCTTTCTTTTCTTTTTTATTTTTTTTTCTCTTAATGAAATGAGCCAATACATACAGAAGCCATCATCATTCTGCTAGACAAGTTCTTGAAAGGCAAGATGCGAACAACAGTTTTCTCTGCTAAACTTCCTGATCAAGTTCTGCTGATTTTTTGCTGGTTTGACTTGTTTGTACCAAGAAAAGAACATTGGTCCGTGTGCACCAGTTTGCCATGTGTCACAGCAAATAACACACATTTTCGCATGCAGATTGGCTTCTAATTTAATCATGGAATCATAGAAGGGTTTGGGTTGGAAGGGACCTTAAAGATTAAGACCTTAAAGAGTTCCAGCCCCTGGAGGGTTGACATGAGGTGATGACTCTTCCTTATTTACCATGGTGAATAATGCAGATATTATTTTGGTTTTCATTCTCTTTGGCTTTAGCTCTTGATCCGGAGCAGAAGCCTCTCACTCACTAGGTTCTTCAGAGTCATCTGTACCTGCAGCTCACAAGTGATTACTGTAGAAATTGGACAGTCAGATAAACCTCTTACAGTTTAATTACGGCTTGTGGGTTCACAAACTCTGTGCTGTCCGCCAGGGACATTTTTCCAAACACAAAGAAACAGGATCTACCTCTCTGCCTGAATGTGTCCTCCCAGAGGCACCTGGAATTCCCTGTAGGAATTTTGACTGCAGGGCTGGCAGCCTGCCTGGGAGGGAAGGCAATGCTGTCCTGAGCAGCCAGGGGGTCCATCCAGCAGATTTCACACTTCATTTAATCTTACAAACTTAAAATCCACTAAAAAAAAAAAAAAAAAAAGATTGAAACACATGATTATTGTCTCTCAGAGGACTGCAAGTCAGATTTGCAAGATTTAGAAATCAGTGATACTGTATTATTTCCAGGAAAACAAGCCTAATCTTGTACCTGAAAAATCTTCCATGGTGTTTCTTCCTTACAACAGTAAAAGGGCTCATTTGTTAATTCTGATGACAGTACAAGAGGCAGATTACACTCTGCACCTGACTCTCCTTTTGCTTGGCTTTAGAGCTAAAGCTGGAACATAGGAGGTTCACTTAAATTTGAGGAAAGGCTTCTTCACAATGAGGGTAACCGAACACTGGAACAGGCTGCCCAGAGAGGTTGTGGAGTCTCCATCTGGAGACATTCAAACCCCACCTGGACACGTTCCTGTGTGACCTGCTCTGGGTGTTCCTGCTCCAGCAGGGGGATTGGACTGGATGATCATTCAAGGTCCCTTCCAATCCCTGATATTCTGTGATTCTGTGATTTTGGGGGACTCAGGGAAGAGGTGGAGTTTTATTTTGTCATAGAGTCTGAAGCCAATGATCATTAAATCACATAGTGTGACAATTTGTATACCAAATTCCTACCCCAGTGTGACAGATGAGACTAAAGCACGTTTAGTCCTCATCAAATTAAGTATCAGGAACAGTAAAAGCAAAAATGGCTTCACAGAATTATGGAAAAATTGAGGATGGAAAGGATCTCTGAAAGTCATCTGGTCCAACACCTCTGCTTAGTCAAGCTGGGCCACCAAGGGAGGGTCTGTTTACAAAGGGCTGCAGTGACAGAATGAGGGGAAATGGCTTCAAGCTGGAGAAGAGCAGATTTAGATGGGATATTAGGAATAGGTTCTTTACTCTGAGGGTGGTGGAGCACTGGGACAGGTTGCCCAGGGAGGTGGTTGAGGCCCCTTCCCTGGAGATATTCAAGTTGAGGCTGGAGGAGGCCCTGGGCAACCTGGTCTAGTTGGGGGTGTCCCTGCTGACTGCGGGGAGGTGGCACTAGATGACCTTTGGAGGTACCTTCCGGCATGGACCATTCCGTGATTCTATGATCTCTGGGGCTTCACTGTTAAAAATGCCCGAAACAGCAAGAAATTTTTCACAAGAGCTTGTAATGTGTCTTAGCTGGAGATGTATATATATTGTTGTCATCCTGAAAGCAAAAAAAATTCTCTCCCGTAACTCAAATCAAGTAATTCGTTAAACCTTGAGTATAAGACACAGTCAGGCATATAATAAAAAGCATTATCTTCATGGCACAACCTTGTCCATCAATCTATCTGCAAAGTCAGACAATCCACAGGCACCGAAGATGTTACTCCCTTCACTTGTGCTTTCCCAAAACAATGAAGTGATTCTTTTTCACACAGAAAAGATGAAGTGTCAGACTTTCAGGTGATTTTTTTTTTTTCCGGCCACTGCTCATACTCAGACCTGCAACTGTCAGTGTATTTAAGAGAAGGTAGCATTTGCTGAACATGAAGGAATAAAACTAAGCAAGAAGATTAAAAAAATTCTCCAACTCCTAAGTATTCAGTGACAGAAAGGACCACTGCAAGTATAACCTGCACGCTACCCAACATCTGCACTGTAGAACTTCCATAAAAATTTAGAGCAAGTTGCTTCATTTAATTACAATTCATAATTTTTCCCACATTTTCCAAATGTTCTTTGTTCTTAGGAAACTGCATCATATGTCAACTTGTCTAATTATATCTTTGATCATACTATTATCTTTCTGCCTTCATCAGTGAGATGGTAAATTTCTTCCTATAAGTGAGGAGTTCTTACAATTTTTTTCTCTCATGTTCAAATTGTTTTCCTAAAATGACCTGATGACCTCTCAGATTTGCTCCTGATATGCTGAATAGACTGAGTTCCTAAGGTTTTTTTTCCAAAGCCAGGAAAATCATTATTTGAGAGAAGCCTTTCAAGGGCAGCAGACATCAGAACTGGACAGGACATTCCTGCATTTTAAGCATGATAGCATTCTCCTGTTTGTCTTTTTAATGGTTCCCTATTAATTCAGTTTAGCACAGGTCTTAAAATGTTATAGTTCAATGTCAAAATGCTCTGGAAAAATCCTAATAGCTTATATCAGTGGCCACTTTTATCAGTTCAACCATGTCAAAAGTCTTGCTTGCAATCTTGTAAGAAAAAAAAAAAAAATACAGACAAATTTTTCAAACTCTTCTTCAGAAATCTCTGTTGTCTGGTATAAACAATATTTTTAATTTCTAAAACTCTCTAGGTGCAAGACTGCATGTGTTGCCTCTTTATTCTGCCCAGTATCTTCACAAGGCTACTGTGTCTGTAATATCACAACTAATATTGGTCATTTTCTGATATTTAAATTATGTCTGCATTCTTGCAATCATTTCCAAGTGTTTTAATTTCTAAGTTCAATATTATAAATGATTCAAAATGCTTCTTCACTAGGTCTCTTCAGACCTCTCATCTGAAAATAACTTGTTTTTTCCTGATGCCTGGATGTCCTCCTTTGTTTGACATGCTGAACTTTATCCCCTGTATATATTTTAGCATTTCTACATTTTCTGTTGTTTATGTTTAAATTTTTATATAAACACTTCCTTATTATTATATACAATTTCTGTCCTATACTGGTCCTTAATAGTTTTGGTTTTGTTTTGTTTTGTTTTTCTCTTGGGTTTTCTTTCTCATCCTTTTTCTGCTTTCTTTCTCTTCCTTTTTCTGGTCAATGTGTAGCTTTTGTCAGTCACCTGCATTTTCAACTTCCTGTCTATTAAACTTAATTTCCTCTATTTATTTTTTTTATTTCTTTCAAAATTGGTTGTTTTCTTTTTGATACTTTTTATTAGAGCTACTCATTGATGTATGTACTCCTAAAAAAATATAGAAAAATGCCATTTCATCTAAAATATGCCTAATTTACATATATAACATTGTTAAAAAGTTCAGTCAAAAAAAACCCAAAAAACAAAAACCAAGGAATGTTTTAGTGAATAGAGAGTCACAGAATCTTCATGGTTGGAAAGGAAGTCTGACAATATCTAGTCCAACAATATAGTGCAGACACTTCTTGTCATCTCAGTAACTATTTGGCAGAGGGTTAATTCTCTTATTCCTGCACCTTTCCATGCACTTCAGGACAGTGACCATGTATTTTTCTTAAGCTAAGTGTATTTGTTTGAGAGATAGAACAGTTTTTTTCAAAGGAAAACTCTAAGACTTCATCCACTTAGTATGACAGGTTCCTGAGATCTGCACAAACTGAGATCCCATAAATTCAATTTCAGAGATAATCTAGAACACATCTAAAAGTAAGGACTGTTAATATGATTTAAGATGTTGGCCTGGGACTACACCAGCTGGGGATGAAATGCTTAGTAATATTTCAAAATTTCCATGGACCTTTTACAAGACTCACGATCTTTGCGGGTTGGAGGCCTTCATCTGCAGAAAAGAGCTAACACCTTATGTCCTCCATCCTTCATATCGCAGCCAGGTTACGGAAAAGGCAGATTTCTCTTTGGTAACCAGCACGGCAAGGCCAGGGCTCAAATTCATCTTGAAGCACAAGTAATATCTTATTGTTCCTACTGTCCTGCTTTATATAAATGTCAAACTGTTACAGAACACAGTCATTTCCAGCAAATGTAGATTCATATTACTAAGAATTACCTATGAACTCTCTTGGCTTGTGCTTGATTATCTTAATCTGGTCACGGTCACTGTGTAAAGGCAATGTCATACACTACAGCAGGAATGACTACACAGCACTTTTTTCAAGCTGGAAGCTCCTGCTTTAAGATAAAGGTTCTGTGAATTTTCCTTGGATAAATGCCCAGTTTATCTGCAGGAACATGTCATTCTGCTCCACATTCACAGAATGTTACAATCTCCATCTCTTAATTCCTTGGATGATACCTGTGCTCAAAAAAAATGTCAGAGCATGTTGGCTTTTCAATTTGAAATGTCAGGATTATGGCCTTCGGGAAGGAACATCTGATTCTGCAAGGTGCAGAGGGCAAATAAGACATGTTGGTCATTTTCACTTTACATTAATTATGTTTCAGATTTTTCAGTCTTTAATTCCAAAAAAGAACAACAGGACATAAGCACCCCCTCCAAGGTCTTGATTTTTTTTCTTCCATAAGTTCATTCTGTTTAAATATATTTAAATGGCCGGAGAATAGTTGGAGAGCAGCCCTGAGGAGAAGGACTTGGGAGTGATGGTGGATGAGAAGCTTAACAGGAGCCGGCAGTGCACACTTGCAGCCCAGAAAGCCAACCCCATCTTGAGCTGCATCAAAAGAAGCGTGGCCAGCAGGTCAAGGGAGGTGATTCTACCCCTCTGCTCTGCTCTGGTGAGACCCCACCTGGAGAACTGTGTCCAGCTCTGGAATCTTTAACATAGAAAGGACATGGACCTGTTGGAACGGGTCCAGGGGAGGGCCACAAAGATGCTCAGATGGATGGAGCACATCTCCTGTGAAGATCAGCTGAGGGAGCTGGGGTTGTTCAGCCTGGAGAAGAGAAGGCTCCAGGAATACCTTAGAGAAGCCTTCCAGTACCTGAAGGGAGCTACAGGAGAGCTGGAGAGGGACACTTTGGCAGGGAGTGTAGGAACAGGATAAGGGGTAATGGTTTTAAATTTAAAGAGGGGAGATTTAGATTAGATACTAGAAAGAAATTCTTTGCTGTGAGGGTGGTGAGGCTCTGGAGCAGGCTGCCCAGAGAAGTTGCAGTTGCCCCATCCCTGGAGGGGTTCAAGGCCAGGCTGGATGGGGCTTGGAGCAACCTGGTCTGGTGGGACATGTCCCTGCCCAGAGCAGGGGGCTGGAACTGGTCAGTCTTTAAAGTCCCTTCCATCCCAAACAATTCTGTGATTCTGTAAGGGAAGTCACATGAAATTGTATGAATAAATTTGGTAAATATAACCTAGATGACTGAAGCTGGCTACTTCGATGACCACAGGTCACTGCCATGGTGAGGAACCACGTTACATAACCTCTTATAATTTTTTTAACTTCCTCTGCATTTGCTGGGAGAAGAGGTAGAAAAGCATGATTAAGCACTGAGGACAGCATGTTACTCCTTTACAGTGACAGTAGTTTTATATTTGCTTCGATGCACATTAAATTATGGCTGTTCAAATGACGAGCTATCCCTTCCCTTCACCATACATATAGTTGTTCTTTATTTATATTGCAGTCTAAATCCCAAATGACATTTCTTAAAGTAACAATAATATAACTGAAATATTTTCCAAACTTCATTTTAAATGCTTCATTTAGACAAATCTCAAATCACACACCTTTTTTCACAGCTTGCATCATGTGTCTAGCTGTTAGTTCTCTGGGGATGTCAAACCTTTGCTTTCAAATTTCTTTCCTACTTCTGAATTTAAAACATAAGTCCCTGGGTAATTCCTAAGCGTAGAATCATGTATCGTATCCTGCAGAATTTCAGATCACTTCCATTGCTCATGTCTTCAAGGGCATCCAGCTCTCTCATGAAGTCCAAGTCTGTTCACAGAGGCAGTGCTTCCTTATTGTGCCTAATTCCTTCAGCACACACTATTTGTGCCAAGGACACTAATGAAAATAACATGCAACGAGTTTTTAAAGAACTCTTAAGGGTTCTTTGATTCATATAATATATGTTCTTAAAGAATATAAATCATTGAAGTCAAGTTCTTTAGAATCTCTACTGAGAACCTTTTCCAGCAAGACATTTTCTCTTTCACCGCTACATCTTATTACCTCCCTTTTCATTACACATTGATGGCTCCTCTTCCAATCTTCAGTGTTTCCAGCATTGCCAATAATTTCCTCTGTAATACTGTATGCATTTTTTTTCACTGCAATCTAGGTAGGCTGTCCCTACATCCTTTCCTTTGTCTAGAATTTTTGTTTTCTTACCCATTTGTCTAGTCTGGCATAATCTAGATGGGGTAAATACATGTTGTATATTACACCAATCCTATTTCACTTGTTTCATCATAATTATTTGTACCTTTACAATCCATTTTCATAGCACTGAATACTATTGAAGACATACTAAAGGAAATGGATTTACTAGATCATTTTCTTGCTTTATAGCTGAGGAACCTCCTTTACTATTTTCTAGTTTCATTGTGCTAATCCCTAGTCAATATATTTATTAGCCATTTTAGTTATTTAATCTACAGTATCATATGTCTGTTTTGAGAATTCTGGAAGTAGATATTCTCCAGGCCTTGAAATTTGGTTACTTTAAGCATGTCATTTTTTTTCGTTCTCAGCTGAAGCAAATAATTAACTTAGTTGCTTGGAACATATTTCATTTACTTCCAATCTCGGCTCTTACCACAGTGCACAAGCATCAATTTCCTTCTTTATGCTGACCTCCCTCCCAGCTTGGTGTCATCTATGAAACTGCTGAAGGTGCATTACATTGCGCCATCCAGGTCATTAATGAGGAAGTTAAATACAATGAGCCCCAGCTCTGACTCCTAAGGAAGGCCACTAGTGAAGGGTTACCAGTTGGGCTTCACGTAACACCCATCATCACAACCCTTTGAGATCAACAGACCAGCAGGCACCTTGTAATCAACCCATCTGGTTCCCATCTTTCCACTTTGCTCCACGGTTACTGTAGGAATCCATGCCGAAAGCCTTATTGAGGTCAAGGAAAGTGATATCCACTGTTTAGCCTGTAATATTCATGATATGTAATAAAGAAAGAGGAAAAAAAAACCCACAAAACAACCCTGCATGAAAAACATTAAGAATGCAACATGAAACACCAAAAAGCCATATATCTCCTTTAGCACACAAAAAATATATATATATGCACAGAGACGGTGTGTTTTATAAAAGTTCTAAAAACAAATGATTCAGAGATAAATTCTAAATTACAACATTTTGGAAGCAAATTAAATTATTTGTAACATTGCAGTTGTCCATTCATGAAAGAAGTTTACCTCACTTTAGGAAAAAATAAAAGAAGCTGTAACAGTTGTGAATTATCAATCTGTAATAAATTTGAAATGGAATATTTGATAATAGCTCTATATGAATGATTAAGAAACATAGATAAGTGAAGCCTGGAGGTGTAAATGAATAAGTTGCAAACAGCGGTCCAACAGCAATAATAACTGTCATTAAACCACATACATTCTGGGTTTTTTTTTCTTTCAGAAACTGTGAATGTAGATTTTTAAGAAATCTCAGAATCCTGGCATAGTTGCAGAGAACTGGAAACAAAATGTGACTGCAGATGACGTAACAGACCACCAAAGTAAACAACCATTGACACTGATCACCAATATGGAAGCACAGAATCAGGGAATTGTCAGAGCTGGAAGGGACCTCCAGAGCTTACCCAGCCCCACTCCCCTGCTAAAGCAGGGTTGCCCAGAGCACATCACTCAGGGCTGCATCCAGGAGGGGCTTGAAGGTCTCCAGAGTAGGGGACTCCACACCCTCCCTGGTCAGCCTTTGCCAGGACTCTGCCTCCCTCACCCCAAAGAAGTTTTTCCTCATATTTGAATGGAACTTCCCGTGTTCCAGCTTGTGCCTGTTGCCCCTCACTGAAAAGAGTCCATCTCCAATCTCCTTCACCCTTCAGATACGTGTGAGCATGAATAAGGTCTCCCCTCAGCCTTCTCTTCTCCAGGCTAAAGAGTCTGCAGAAAGTCTGTTTGAGACTGTAATCTGAGCTGAAGGATGACTACACTGTAAAGATCTTTAAGATCTAGTAGTTACGGCCAAAGGCAGTTTCAACAAGGATGGATAGCTCTCTAAGCTGCACAGTCTCCCTCTTCCAGAAGCCATAAATGTACAACCTGCTGAGCAAAGGTCTATGGTATGTGTAAAGCAGAAGGCCAGATGGGTGGTCATGAGTCCTTTTCTTTTTGAACCCATGCATTCTTCCCTGACTTACAACGGCTGGCCTATAAAATAGAAGAACTTCATTTTCCGGAATAATTTAAGGAAAGGAGTTTGGGTTTGTTGCAGGGTGAGAGGGGGGTGTTTGAGGTTTCACCTGGCAATTCTCCTCAGAAGGAGTGTCATCTAATATTTATATCTGCCATTAAACTTTGGCTTTTACCAATTAAAGAAACCTCTGCAGTCTTCATTCTTGCTAGAGCAGCATTCCTTTCAGAAGCAATAAATATTCTTGCTACAGTAACAAGACCATTACATGGACAAGAACTCTGTGAGGCTGAGCATTGGAAGAAGTGTTTCTCTCAAGAGGTAAAGGTTTTGGCCCCTGAGAGCTAATGATCAAACCTGGCATGTCATAGAATCATAAAATCATAGAATCAAAGAAGAGTTTGGGTTGGAATGGGCCTTTAAAGGTCAAATAGTCCAAGCCCCCCGCAATGAGCAAGGGCATCTTCAACTAGATCAGGTTGCTCAGGGCCCCATCCAACCTGACCTTGAATTTTTCCAGGGATGGGGCATCTACCACCTCTTTGGGAAACCCATTCTTGTGTTTCACCACCCTCATTGTAAAAAATGTCTTCCCTATATCTAGTTTGAATTTACTCTCTTTTAGCTTAAAGTCGCCACCCTTTCTCCTATTGCAATAAGGCTGTTCTAAAAAATTTGCCCTGTCTTTCTTGTAGGCCCCCTTTAAGTACTGAAAGGTCACAATATGATCTCCCCAGAGCCTTCTCTTCTCCAAGCTGAACACCCCCAACTCTCTCAGTCTGTCTTCATAGGAGAGGTGCTCCAGCCCTCTGAGAACCTCTGTGGCCTCCTCTGGACCTGCTCTAACAAGTCCATGTCCTTCCTGTGCTGAGGACTCCAAATTTAGACACACTGCTCCAGGTAGGGTCTCACCAGAGCAGAGCAGAGGGATAGAATCACATTCCTTGCCCTGTTGGCCACATTTCTTTTGATGAAGCCCAGGATGAAGTTGGTTTTCTGGGCTGCCAGTGCGCATTGTGGGTTCATGTCCAGCTTTTCACCCACCAATATGCTCAAACCCTTTTTAGCAGGGAAGTTTTCAATCCCTTCATCCCCCAGCCTGTATTGATACCTGACCCATGTGCAGCGCCTCATGAGGTTCACACAGATCCACTCAATGCTGGCAGGGCCTTCTGGATGGCATCCTGTCTATGAGGTGTGTCAACTGTACCACTCAGCTTGGTATCATCTGCAAACCTGCTGAAGATGCACTCAATCCCACTACATCATTGAAGAAAACATTAAACAGTACTGGTTCCAATATGAACCCCAGAACGACACCACTCATCACTGATGTCCATCTTGACATTGAGTCATTGACCACTACCCTCTGGATGCAACCATCCAACCAATTCCTCATCCACCAAACAGTCCACCCATCAGATTCATAGCTCATTTAGAGAGGTCTTAGAAAAGTCCTTAGACCTTAGAGAATTGTCAAAAGCCTTAGAGAAGCCCAAAGAGATGACATCCATAGCTCTTCCCTTGTCCCCTGATGTAGTCACTCCATCAAAGAAGGCCACAAGGTTGGTCAGGCAGGATTTGCCCTTAGTGAAGCCACGTTGGCTGTCTCAAATCACCTCCCTGTTCCTCCATGTGCCTTAGCATAGTTTCTAGGAGGATGTCCTATGATAATATCTCCTTCAAATAAGATTTTCTTCATACTACCAATAGGAAACCCAATTATTAAATATACTATTTCATGAAAGTATTATAATGTATGGAGTCAGTGAACATTTTATCCATAGGATATCGTATCGATGAAAAAAAGAAAAGAAACCTGATGAAATTATAAAAAATCACAGCAGAAATAAACTAAATAAAGGAATGTTTCCCCTCTGCACAGACATCCTGTTTGGGAAAAATGATCAACAAAACTCTGGGCTGTTAAGACCAAGAAAAAAATGACTTGTGCCCTTTGGCAGAGCTATCTTCCTACAATTTTATGTAACACACACAAAAAAACACATATATGTTGGGCCAAATCCTCCCCTACCACAGTAAAACCCCTGGAACTGGAAAATATCCACAAAAAACTCAGAGAACTCAGACAAGTGGCATGTTTGCCTGCTCCGTGAACAAGCAAGAAATTCATCTAGCTAACAAGCAAGCTCAGGGGGACTGTTTGCTGGCCAAATTTCACTCATTTGTAACCTCGACAAATTTGTCCACTCTTGGAATTGGTCCAAGAGCTGTTTTGTAAGGAGACATTGCAGCCTATGGATCGCTCAGACCCTGCTCACTGCAACTGTTGCTTTGAGTAAGTAATATTTACTATTGTGTTTCCTGGACCGCGTGTCTGTTCAGACGGAGACTGTTGTCTGTTTGGATGACCTAATATTTACCAGCTCTTAAAGCAGAAAATATCTCAGTTGCATTACAACCCTTAGTTTTCACTACAAGCTCTGTTTCAGAAAAGAAATTAAAAGAAACGAAAAGAGAAAAGAGAAGAAAAGAGAAGAAAAGAGAAGAAAAGAGAAGAAAAGAGAAGAAAAGAGAAGANAAAAGAAAAGAAAAGAAAAGAAAAGAAAAGAAAAGAAAAGAAAAGAAAAGAAAAGAAAAGAAAAGAAAAGAAAAGAAAAGAAAAGAAAAGAAAAGAAAAGAAAAGAAAAGAAAAGAAAAGAAAAGAAAAGAAAAGAAAAGAAAAGAAAAGAAAAGAAAAGAAAAGAAAAGAAAAGAAAAGAAAAGAAAAGAAAAGAAAAGAAAAGAAAAGAAAAGAAAAGAAAAGAAAAGAAAAGAAAAGAAAAGAAAAGAAAAGAAAAGAAAAGAAAAGAAAAGAAAAGAAAAGAAAAGAAAAGAAAAGAAAAGAAAAGAAAAGAAAAGAAAAGAAAAGAAAAGAAAAGAAAAGAAAAGAAAAGAAAAGAAAAGAAAAGAAAAGAAAAGAAAAGAAAAGAAAAGAAAAGAAAAGAAAAGAAAAGAAAAGAAAAGAAAAGAAAAGAAAAGAAAAGAAAAGAAAAGAAAAGAAAAGAAAAGAAAAGAAAAGAAAAGAAAAGAAAAGAAAAGAAAAGAAAAGAAAAGAAAAGAAAAGAAAAGAAAAGAAAAGAAAAGAAAAGAAAAGAAAAGAAAAGAAAAGAAAAGAAAAGAAAAGAAAAGAAAAGAAAAGAAAAGAAAAGAGAAGAAGAGAAAGGATGGGACTTTGAGCAACCTGGCCTGGTGGGAGGTGTCCCTGCCCAAGGCAGGGGCTGGAACTCCCTTCCAACCCAAAACCTTTCTATGATTCAATGATCTTTGATGGAAGGATGTCATGACTGTAAAGACATACAGAATATCTCTTAAACAGAAACAGACTGAGTGAAGGTGTGCTCTTGTTGCTCATAGAGGTACTCTGGGAGGCAACCTTCTACCCCTGGTCGCATGTATCTTACAGCAACCACATACATAGCTCACCTATATATACAGTTCACACAATTAGTGCACTTTGATCTCACCATTTTTCTTCGAACAGCCCTGCCAAGCACATGCTGAGGAAGCTGCCACTGTTCTCCACCTTTACCTGAACCTCAGGCTTTCTGTGGAGAAGAAACTCCCAAAGCCATTCCCCTGGTCCCTAGGATGTTATCCTTCATCTTAGAGTCTTCCAGGAGAATAACCAGCATGGTTCCATGTGACTGTACAGGGTACAAAGCAACAAATAACAAAGTTGATTGGAATCAGCTATTGGGAGAAACAAGGATTTTATGATCATTTTGTTGTCTGATTAAATCCTAGATCAGGACATGTCAACCTGCTCTGCACAGATCAGGAGCTTGTAACTACGTTGACTCAACAGGGCTTTGATTCTTTCTTTTACATACTAAGGATGTAGAGAGAAAGGCAACAAGGTGAGTGCTAGAAACTGAGTCAATTTAAGCAGTTCAGGTACAAAAATTCAATTTTACCAGGAACAATTCAATTTACCAGAAGTTTGGAAGAAGAAATAGGAAAGGCTGCATGGCTTGGTAGCAGCAAATCACAGGGCATGTGATAAAATAAAACATGTCTGTGGAAGTCACGAAATGAAGTCACCCTGTAGGAAAGTGCTTGGGGCTAAAAATGGTAACAAAGTCAGATTTTTTTTTTTTTCTGAAGTACTAAGAAATAAAAGTGAAAGAGAATTCTATGGGACTGTAGCCGTATGTTTAAACAACTGTAAAGAAAAGATATGTGATTTCTGACCATATAACTTTACCTTTTAAAATAAGCATTAGCTTAAGGATAAAAAGCAAATTACAGTGTGATTTGTTTTACAATTAATTTGGAGTCTTAGTAGAAATAAATTTGGTATTTTAATGGCAGATTATATGAGGACCTGTTGGACAAAAGACAGGCAGGTCTTTGGCAATGCTTTGCAAAGAACCTGGTCTGGGTGAATGCTTGGCAGGAATGGCACAGATCTGAGGGAGGCTGGTTTGGTTTTACTTTCTTCAAGTACCATATAGTCCATCTATAGATTTTTGTCTTTAACCTCTCACTACAACTCAGAGCCTCATGTGGTCTATGTTTAGGCTGAAGAGTAGGTTGGGCCTGAACTCCAGGAAAGGAGAAGGAGAAGGAGAAGGAGAAGGAGAAGGAGAAGGAGAAGGAGAAGGAGANGAGATCTACTGAAAGAATTATAAATTGTTTCTTGAATAAACAGCTGTAGAATCTGGAAACTACATGAGAAATTAGTTTGATACAATATGTTGTAATTTAAAACCAAAACAAATTGTAAGCCTCTTCACTCTATATACATAAATAGGATATTATGACCTCCAAAAGTTAATAATGATTTACACCAGTCAATCAACAGATGACAAGGGACTTGACACTAAATAGGAAGATAAATTACCTCTCTACTTCCAGCCAACAGTTACATAGGAGCAAAGCACAAATTTAGGTTGTGCTAATGGGTATTGTATGTTTTGGACAGTTTTCATCATATCCCATGGCTGAGAAACACACAAAATATGGTCCATGTCAAATGAAAGCTCAAATCCTAGAAAATATATTATGGTGTACTAGTCCTCTCTTTCAGGCCAGCTTAATTTTCCCAGCTAAATTTTAACAATTAAATTTGTGAAATTCTGTTCTGTAAGTTCTGTTTAAACCCAAACAATCTTGGGTTTATAACTTACATAATATTGGCTTCTGCCAGAACTCTACTGAAAATACAGAGTCTCATGTTTCACACAGAGTACAAGCTAGTGTTTGTATGTCCTGCTGCTTTAGGGAAACGGCAACAGTCTTATGTGAGCAATGTCATCACTGCTTTTAAGTTGTTTTCAAACATTTTGCAAGCCACTTTCAGATTTTGTAAAGAGACTGGACAAAGACAGCATGCCAATTTCATATTTAAACATATGTGACTGCTGAAAAGGCTGGCAGATGTTGCTCCTTAGTAAACAGCCTGCTGATAGCTGAAGCTGCTAAACTTCTTTTCCCAAGTAAGAATATCTCAAGAATATCTCAACTTCTAGTTTGGATTTTAATTTGTGATTACCGTTATTTGGCTGTTGCAGTCCCAGTGAGGTTAACACAATTTCCCAGAGTGCTGAAAATAGTAGTACGCTTCCTCTTCCTTTTTACCAGGATATTTCAATGACCATTGGCCCAGAAGTACCAGATTCCTGGTGCCACTTTGTTTACACACACAGTACATCTCAGCCAGCAAAAATTACTTAACTGATAAATTTACCTCTGGAGCAAGGGTAAAATAGTGCTGCATCACTGCGCTTGGCAAGGGGATTTTTTTGGAGGTCTACCAGCTTATTGCCTCTTGAGAAACCCCTGTAAATGGTGTAAAACTGTCCGGAATGCTGGTGTCATTACAGAACATTGTAGAACAAATAGCATCAGGGAATGTTTACTTTTATTCAAATCAGTCTTAGATTTTCTATTCACTGAAAAGTCTATGTGCATGGTGGCATGGGTTAATTCTATTACAAGAATATTTATGCTTCAAACTTCTTACTGAAAATCCAGCCTCTACAATAATAAAAAAATACTTGCATGACCAACGTATAAAAATTCATATTCAATGTGTGGTGGCTGTTCAGTAAAAAGTATTTGAAAGCCCAGAGAAGTCACTTTCTAAAAAACCCTTCTTGCAAAGAATGCCTAAAAAGGTTCAGAGAGCCATTGTAGTGAGGAAGCCTTTGAAGGAATAGCTGACTACGATAGTGGCAGGCAAAGGCTGAAGAGTGATTGCTTTTGCCGTCTCTCTAAACAAGCTTGGGTTTTATGTAAATGTGACAGAAAATTCTTCTGGTTCCTTATGAATGGTTCTGTAATGGTTCTCCTCAAATATGCCCTTCATGGAAAATCACTTCAGAAAAGTTACAGAGGATTTTGTTTTGTTTTGTTTTGTTTTCAAATTAGCCTTGTGCTGACACTACCTTTTCATTTAGAGATGCCAAGACCCTGAACAACCGGTTCATTGATGTACACTGTGCTACTCACAACAGTGTTAAAGTTCTCTATTGCTTTGAACTTTTGACATATTTTATGTGGAGGTAAGGTGAGCAGAAAATGCTGTCAAATCAGAGTGATTTATACCCTTCTACAGGTGTAGATGATTTAACAGATCCTTATCATCAAAAAATATCAGAGAGGTTAGTGATCTACAGAATGTGTAAAATCAGTTAGATCTGAAGTTACCAAGCTTTGTAGCATGGACCAGCATGAAAGTACTCCAGCTACTTCAAAGTCATATATATATCTTTCTTTTTGAAGAAAACATGTTCCAAAGCTGTAGCTGGCTCATAGTCCGGTGTGTGTTTTGAGGAATTCCTAATTCATATCTGAAAACATCTACAGCCAGCAGTTAAAATCATGGAATCACAGAATTGCCTGGGTTGGAAGGAAGGGACCTTAAGATCGTCGAGTCCAACCATCAACCTAACTGATAAAAAACCATCATTAAACCATGTCACTGAGCACTATGTCAACTCATCTTTTGAATAACTCCAGGGATGGTGACTCCACCACTGCCCTGGGCAGCCCAGTCCAATGGGCAATAACCCTTTCCATGGAAAAAATTGTCCCTACTCTCCAATCTGAACCTCCCCTGGCACAACTCGAGGCCGTTTCCTCTTGTCCCATGGCCTGTTCCTTGGAAGAAGAGACTGACCCCCCTGGCTACACCCTCCTTTTAGGGAGTTGTAGAGAGCAAGAAGGTCTCCCCTCAGCCTCCTTTTCTCCAGGCTGAACACCCCCAGCTTCCTCAGCTGATCCTCATAAGACTTGTGCTCCAGACCCCTCACCAGTGCCATTACCCTTCTCTGGACCTGCTCCAGCCCTTCAATGTATTTTTTTTTGTGGTGAGAGGCTCAAAACTGGACATAGCCCTTGAGATGGGGACTCACCAGTGCCCAGAACGGAGGGACGGTCACCTCCTGAGTCCTGCTAACCACACTAACCACACTGTTCCTGACACAGGCCAGGATGCTGGTGGCCTTCTTGGCCACCTGGGCACACTGCTGGCTCATGTTCAGCTGACAGTTGACCAACACCCCCAGGTCCTTTTCTGCCAGGTATCTCTCCAGGCACTCTGCCCCAAGCCTGTAGCACTGCAGGGGGTTGGTGTGACTTAGTTCCTGGCAGGGCTTCAGGCAAGAAGAAAGTGAAGATGCAAAGAGAAGCAACTGCCAGTGAATGATTCAAGATTTAGGGTACATAAGGTACATAAGATACCTTAGAACTAGGGTATCTAGAATTAACCTTAGTTCTCCACCATTAAGAAAGAGGCAGTGGAACCATGCCATACATGCCATACACTCTTTTGTTCTGTACAGGTAGGCATGTTGTGCATAAACTGTAACACGGTTTGAAAATAAAAAATTGATGTAATTCCCTAGATCATGAGAAATCCCCAATGCAATCAAGAACAATAACTTTATAAAAAATATGGGATTATTTGGGGTTTTTGCCATTGAATTTCCATCAGTTGCTCTTTCTTAACATGAGCTTCAGTCTTGCAGCTCCTACTTTTCTTCATCTTTGGGGCAGCAGTGACATTAGCGACATTCTCTGCTGACCAGCTAAGACAATCTCCCTTTTTCCTGCTGTCTTGCCTGATCCACACTGGTGATGGAGGTGGATGCAGTAAGAAGAAGTAAACAGGGGATATGGCAGATGGGGAAGTGTTATTTTGAGGTAGCCTCCCTCTCTTTAGAGCTGGTCTTTGTATGCTTTTCCAGGAAATCGGCTTTACAGATTATGAATAAATGTGAGATAGGAACAGACATAAGTCCTCTGCTTAAATGCTTTGTACAGGTGTGAAGTTATGCTTCCATAAATTGAAAGCACAGCTCTAAGTTTTCTTTACATACAGAAATTTTGTATGTATTATGTGTATATGCATATACATTAAAAAAACCCAAAATCTTCCTTTGTGCCTTGAGGTGTCCCTTGCCCAGGGCCAGAGGGGTTGGAACTCAATGATCTTTAAGATCCTTGCCAGCCCAAACCATTTTGGGATTCTGTGGTTTAGGTAACCATTTATAAAGCTGTTTTAACATAGAGGGAAGCTGTCAATGGCAAATGAAAGGTTGTTTCTGAGAAGCCTCAGGATGCATGGAGCTCATGCTGTATAAAATGGGCAGGTGAACCTTATTCTAAGTTTTTCCCTGTCACGGTGATGAGGTTAATTTTGGGGCTGTAGCTGTCATAATGTTCTCTTCTAGGTGATGTGCATCATCTTCGTAGAACTGCTGTCTGTGCTAAAAGCAAATTCAGCTGATGTTTATTACACTGGTGTGCACATGTCTTCAGGTACCTGGATTTCAGATGTTAGATTTCATTGAAGTTATCGTGATGTTATAAAATAGGATCAGAGATTCACTATGAGAATCAGACCTTTACATTTACAGGAGTGACCGGGTAATTCTTTCTAAGGGAGAGGTCTGTGAAAGTAGTGACAATGACTAATACTGTTCTTCATGTTTCATCTTATGCTTCCACTAGTGTGAATTTCTTAAAATAATAACACAGCATTTTCAATTGTTTTTATGTTCATTTTTTTCTAAAAGAGGTTATTTGGTATAAAAGATTTTCAATCTGGGTTAAAAATATTTATTTCTGTAGCCTTTTTTCATATTTCTATATAAAAATATATGAAAACTTATTCAGGGTTAAACTTCTCATTTAACATTTGATCTCATACAACTTCTTGGAGTGTACTTTCATTATTTCTAACCCAACCCATTGGCTTTCTTTGAAATCAGAAATAAGGTTTTGATTATAGTATTTGGGTAGCCAATTATAACATAAATCCAAGCCCAAAAGGCCATATAAATTTAGAAAACAGATTTTACTTTCTCACCTTATAGTTTCTGCTTCAACACATCACCACTTTTATTGTTTCATATGACATAGAGCCAAAATAAGTGAAGTATATTATGATGAGAGCGGATTGAAAATAGATTTGACCGTTTGAACCAAAAAAAAACTCAACTACTTATACCTCACTCTAAATTTTTGTATAGTGATAGTTTTTGAATGGTTTTGGTTTATTTGAATTGTTTGTCTTTGAATCTTTTTAGTCTGTACATTAAATATTTGCCAAAAGTATGTTTCAAATACTGTACTGCACCTTTATATGACACATACCTAGTGATATCAGTAGTAATAGTAAGAAATTTAAATTAAAAAAAAAAAAAAACTAACAGAATTTCACTGTCTGTGTTTCCAGTGTTAGTTATTTGGATCTATTTATGCAAGTTCAAGCAGAGCTCTAGACCCTCACACCCAATGGGTTACAAACAGACAATGTGAACCAGGATACTAATTGCAGTCAGCTTAATATTTATGGAAATATCAGGGGAACGCAAGGCATTTGTAAAGAGGGTTTATGGTTACGAGACTTAAGATGTTTTATGTCAAAAGGGAAGCAGTTTTAAAATAAAGGTATTTTCATATCTCCTATTTAAACAGGCAAAGTGTAACTAAATGTCTGCTCTTTTAATCCTCCAGAGTAGAATTTTTCAGCTGCTTCTGCCTGTCAGTTGTAGTTTTTTGAAGGCCTCCAGTTCTGTATTTCACCACATCTCCCAGGAATATTTTCCAGGGCTTGGCTAACCTCAATGTTAGAAAGTGCTTTCTGATGTCTAGGCTGTTTTTTCTGCAATTTAACTTATAACCCATTGACTGTAACTCTGAACAGTGGTCTGACAACTTTGAAAATGTTGCAAGACTATCATCAAGTCCCTTTTTAGATTTGTCTTCCCTAGGATGGCAAGCCTTAGTCACAGTAGACATTTGATTAGCATGCAACCCACTCTGTCCCTCAGACAGTGTCCTCAAGGCCTGTTATCCTGAGAGGTTCCCAGTGCAGTATTGACATATGCAAAGCATTCATTACTGCCCTGCACAACATCCTGGTCTCAAAATTGAAAGGTCATGGATTTGAGAGCTGGGGCTGTTCAGCCTACAGAAGAGAAGTCTCTGGGGAGACCTTAGAGCAGCCTTCCAGTATCTGAAGGGAACCTACAGGAGAGCAGGAGAGGGACTCTTTGCCAGGGAGTGGAGTGATAGGACAACGGTTAACGCCTTTAAATTTAAAGAAGGGAGATTTAGATTATGTGTCAAAATAAATACATCAACTTCATTCTGACAGAAGCTAGAGTCCAAAACAAAGGTGTAAGGAGGATCTCCTTCTCAAATGGGCCACTCCACATAATTTACTATTTTTTTTCAGATAGTATAAAGTATATGCATCACCGCATGCATTGCAACATCCAGTCCATCAGTGAAGCAGGTATAAAACTCTAAAGGAAGGGCTGTGGATGAAAGAGAACAGCCAGCCAAAAGTGCTCACAAACATCCCTTTCTATCTGGAGCTCCATGAGCCCGGGGGAAATTCACAGAACCATCGCCAACCTGAAGTGTAACCAGCATATCTGACAGCCACATAATGTGCCTTTTATTCTCAGTTCCCTTACAACCTTCAAGAAGAATTTTAATTTAATTAACAGTCATCTGAAATGTCATGCAAAGTAAATATATTGTGGTAAATATCAAACCATCCCTGTATTTTCCAAAACGTTACGAAAAAATAAGTTTTTGGAAACGGTCACCTCCTCGGTGAAAGGTGATGCAGATAATAAACAGAGAGGTTAGGGCTGGAAGACACTGGGCCAGATGGCAATACAACGTAAGTTTAAACGCAGTGAAGGTGCCTGCCCAAACCTGGTGCCTAGATTGTGATGAGTTCATAAGCAAATAAGATCATTTGAGGAGGCGTATAAGAGAGAATTAAAAATAATTTCCTGTAAGGACTGAGGTTCCTCAGTAAGCAGAGTTGATCAAATTTTAAACTTCACTACCTTTCCCTTCTCCCCTTCTTACAGTCATTACTGATCCTGTTTCACTTTGTGACTTAAACACTTCACACTTATTTTTGGCTTTTTTTCAAATACACACAGCACAATGATATTAATCGATGATGTGGATCTCAGACCTCATGGTACCCGTATTTCATATGCAATTAAATAATAAGAAGGTACATACCCAGACTGATCACTACTGTGATGCTATTTATTTCAGCAGATCTAGACTGCACATGGGTGAAGTTCAAGTGTCCATTACTGAAGCCTGAGCTATAACGTCATTTATTTAAACTAAGCTCTAAGACAGGCTTGTTCCTTCTTTAAATCTCTACTGTCAAAGGTATTTTTAATGACAAGGTTTGAATTTGTAAAATCTAAATTAAAACTTCTTATGGGCATGAATCAGATACTAATTTAGAGAAACTGCCAAGGTTTAGGAGTTAAGATTCTTTCTAGTGGAAGACCACAGTTTCGTTTCATCTCCTTTTCCGATAGCACCACTGTAGCTAACTCTCTATCCAGGCAGAAAGCATATTGAGCAAAACTTTCCAGAGGAATATCCATTTCAAGTCTGTTTTTATTAGAGCTTAATCAAATATCTCCAAGTATTACTCTTTGTTTCTTGCCTTTATGCTCCTTATTGTTTCCAAAAATATATATTAAAAATATATATGTTCACTTTCTATATTTTCCCGTATGTGTAGACAACATTTGACCACATTTACATGACCCCTAAAATTTTTATTTCCTATGAAAAGTTGTATGGGGAATTCATAAATCTTTAATCTGCCCAAAAGCACTCCAGCTATATTAGATCCAAAGAAAATGTAACGCTATAACCTAATATGGGTTCCAAAGTGCAAGTACAAGGTAGGGCAGTTGTCGTAGTTCGGAAGCAGTGAACTGAGTGCATCCAGAGTTTAAGAGGCATGCACACAAAAACCTTAGAAAAAGGACAGTTTGTAACTGATTTCACAGCTTGGATAGAGCAACTGTGAAAAGATGATCAGAACAAAACTAGGGTCAAAACAGAGATGTTACTGTGACAGGAAAAGCAACTAAACAACTAAAAAGAATGTCCTGAATCTGTATCACAGAATCCAAAGAAAATATCACTAGGGCTACTAAAATTTTAAAAACTTACAGATTTTTTTTTAATCAGATGGCAGGCTTCTCTTGAAATGGGAAATTCATGAAAAAGACAGAACTTGCACAAAGATACGGAAACATGTTTCCCTGAAAATCAGACAAAATGTGAAATTTATTTCTTAGACAGAAACAGGGTATTAATTAAAGACGTAATTCTACCTAAGCTCTTCTAACCCAAATACAGTTAAAATTTCAGCCAGCTATTAGCAAATGATAAAATAAGAAAAAAAGTATTTTTTTTAAGTAAAGATTAAATTACTTGGTAGATGACAAAAGATGCTGAAGCAAGAATAAAAAATAAAGCAGTGAAAATCAAGACTATGCTTGGTAACCAAGATCTTCCTTAGCTGCATCACCAACATCTAAGACCTTTTCCAGTCAGTGCACTGTCTTTCACTCTTCATCATAGCTGCAATACCCTGGAAACTCTTCAGAAATTTTTCTCAGCTCCTTCCATTAGCTCTTTCCTTTTCTTTCCCTCCTCATCACAGGAGATTAAAGGCTTTTTACTTCTATATATGCACCTACTGAAGCCAGAGAATCATAGAATTGTTAGAGTTGGAAGGGACCTTAAAGATAACCAAGTCCCAACCTCCCTATCCCAGGCAGGGACACCTCCCACCACACCAGGTTGCTCAAAGCCCCATCCAGCCTGGCCTTCAACCCCTCCAGGGATGGAGCATTCACAACTTCCTTGGGCAACTTGTTTCAGTGTCTCACCACCTTCACAGCAAAGAATTTCTTTCTGGTATCTAGTCTAAATCTCTCCTCTTTAAATTTAAAACCATTACGCTTTGTCATGTCACTCCACTTCCTGACAAAGAGTCCCTCCCCAGCTCTCCTGTAGCTCCCTTCAGACACTGGAAGGCTGCTCTAAGGTCTCCTTGGAGCCTTCTCTTCTCCATGCTCAACAACCCCAGGCTCCCTCAGCCTGTCTTCATAGGAGAGGTGCTCCATCCCTCTGATCATCTTTCGGCACTCCACTGGACCCGTTCCAACACCTCCATGTCCTTTCTATGTTGAGGACTCCAGAGCTGGACACAGTGCTCCAGGTGGGGTCACTTTTATTTTTAACTACTCCCTGCAGAATCACTCCCAGTGACAGGTTGTTAGATAGGCAGGACGTGTCACAGTAGCATGGACAATAAATCTTTTCTTCCTATTTTCTTCTCAAAGTTTCTTCATTACATTCTGTTTTCAGTCTCGCATCTTCTTCTCTCTGCATTACAGTCTCCTAAAGCCACAGCAGTAAAACTTACTGAATCTTGTATTTTTAGAATCAGCAGCCGCAGTGGGCTCATAACATTCACTCCAGTTTGAGTTTTATATTAAAAAAACGAAGGCAATACATACTGTGAACAAGTGATGGGTGCTTGGTTGGATGAGTTACATCAGCCTTCACACTATTAGTCTTAAGGGAATCCATTATGGACAGTATGTGACAACAAACCTTTCCTTAGATCTTTCACCTGCATTCAAATCCATTTAAAAATAAGAAATGCGTTCTAATTCCAAAAGGTATAAAATTTTGATTCATCATTTTAGTTAGCACTCATCACCGTGCTTGAAGTTATCCATCAGCAAAGGTTGACCTATCTGAAACTTATACTTTCTGGTTCATATGAATTTCAGACAAATATAATTTTTCCCTTCTTTGCTGAAGATTTATGAGAAGTTTCTGTGTGAGGAGTCTTTAACCACAGCAGTGAGCCCACCTCCAGTTAGCCATCTTGTGACAGAGTCTGGCAGCTAAACTCTCTGAAGATCTCTGTGCACTCTGCATACTCCAAACCCCAGAGCTTTCCTGATCTCTCCTTTCCTTGGAAAGGGAGACCCTCTGGTGATGGATAGAGGAACTGAAAATATTGAGATTCGCTCATAAGTTCAAATGTTCTCACTATGGCCATGTAGTAACATAAGAGGAGAAATCAAGCTGACCATCGTGCTGGGGTTGGGAAAAGCAGGATGCCAACAGGCATAGAAAAAATGCAGAAATTGGAGGAAAATGAGCATATGTAGTAATTATTCAAACCCTCTTTTTATATACAATTTAGTCACATAGAGCCTAATTTCTTATATTTCCTAGCTTTTTATTTTTCCTCCTGGCTTTTGCAACAGCAGTGTTCTTTTAGCATCTTTTCTATACTTTTCTATATTTTCTTCACCTTCGTATATTTTAAAAATGTAGCACAAACTGTTTCAAACTTACATTAGTCAGATAAAGTTGGCTGAACACAAGTAGATTGCAATTTTGCGGTCGCTCAGCGGCACAGTATTTACACAGGGCCATCGGCTAATGAAAACATATACTGCATGAGGCAGGAAAAGGCTGAAAATGAGAAGGGGAGAACGCTTGAGCGAGCTGTGAATTTTTTTTTGCATCTGTTGAACGACTTCATGCTGAGTAAGTGAACCGACGTCCTGCACACATCAGCAGTGGCTCATCTGCAGCTGTGTGTATCTGGCATGGGGCTGCTGGGGCTGCTGCTCCTGGCACAAGAGCTCCTACTATAGCTCTTGCCGTTGCTATGAGGGTTTCCTGCATCTCTTTGGCAACCTGAGATGGTCCAGAAGCGTATGCAGCTACATCAATTTTCTGAGAGACCAGTGTTAATGGACAAAATGAATAAAGAGTGAGGTGAAAGAAAAGCACAGAATAAATCATAGAATCATAGAATCATAGAATCACAGAATTGCAGAATCACAGAATGGTTATAGTTGGAAGGGACCTTAAAGATCACCCAGTTCCAACCCCTCTGTCATGGGCAGGGACACCTCCCACCAGAGCAGGTTGCTCAAAGCCCCATCCAGCCTGGCCTTAAACACTTCTAGGGATGGAGCATTCACAACTTCCCTGGACAACCTGTTCCAGTGCCTCAACACCCTCACAGCACAGAATTTCTTTCTGGTATCTAATCTCAATCTCCCCTCTTCCAATTTAAAGCCGTTACCACTTGTCCTGTCACTCCACTCTCTGCCAAAGTGTCCCTCTCCAGCTCTCCTGAAGCTCCCTTCAGATATCAGAAGGTTGCTACAAGGTCTCCCCGGAGCCTTCTCTTCTCCAGGCTGAACAAGTCTAGCTTCATCAGTCTGTCTTCATAGTAGAGGTGCTCCAGCCCTCTAATGATCTTTGTGGCCCTCAATAATATAGTTTGTAAATTTGACAATTCACCTTGCAGTATCTCAAATCCACACTCCCAACATTGTTTGATGTCTCATAGGTTTGGTAGGTTTTCACTTCTGCTCCCCAAATATATAGTAGACTATGGTGATGTTGTGGTGTGGTGGTCCTTGTTAATCGTTCCCTGACTCTGGTACCTGAAAAGCTCTCTCATGTTCTCCCTCTACTAGTTTCAGACACTGTCTCTGCAAGTTTTATAGCTAGTTGATATTTATTCAAAGAAGTGCACTTGGGTTACAATCTCTACACTTACCAGAGCTTTAGCCATCTCTCCTCTCCTGGTAGGATTGTGAGGTGCCCAAGTGTCTCTACACAGGTAATATGGTAGTAAGCTCCTGGATGCAGAGTTCCTTCTATCACATTGCAGCTGAAGCTCCTCAAATATCAGTCTCTTTCATTCATCTGACTCACTCATGTCAGGTTATCCAATAATGAGCTAAAAGCACAGGATGTTAATCTTCCCACAGGTTTCCTGGGCAACCTAATTAATCTATGGGGCTCAATTTTCTCATTTTCAATTAGAATCATTTCATTCCATCTGCCTAGTATTGATCATAGAATATTCATGCTTTAACTGCTCTTAGGGATCTGTCATAACAAAACCTTGTGAAAATGCAGAATATGAGTTCACATGATGAGGATGAGTCAATATATAGCATTCATGAATTTCCTGGCAAAAATAAACTGAAGTGCATCTTTACAGAAACGATAGAGACCTAAAATACGAACAGCATGAACACACAGTAGTTCTCCACGAGGGAGGGTTTTTTTACATAAGTTCACAGTTATCTGATTTTTTGACAGATCAGATGCTCTTAAAATATTTCAGCACCCTTAGCTGCAGTGTAGTAAAACTTTTACTGGAAAGTATTACATGTGCATACACTCCATCCTTTGTGCCAGAGGCTTATTTGAGATCCATATTGATACATACAGCTTTTCATAGAATCACAGAATCATAGAATCATAGAATCATTCATTCAGGTTGGAAAAGACCCTTGGGATCATGCAGTCCAACCATCAGCCCCACTCTACAAAGTTCTCCCCTACACCAGATCCCCCAACACCACATCTCAACGACTCTGAAACACAGTCAGGGATGGGGACTCAACCCCCTCCCTGGGCAGCCCATTCCAGGGTCTGACCACTCTTTTTGTGACAAATTCTTTCCTAATGTTCAGCCTAAACCTACCCTGTCACAGCTTGAAGCCATTCCCTCTCATTCTATTGCTAATTACGTGTGAAAAGAGACCAGCACCAACCTTGTCCTTTCAAGTAGTTGTAGGGGGTGATGAGGTCTCCCCTCAGCCTCCTCTTCCTCCAACTAAACAGGCCTAGCTCCTTCCATTGCTCTTCAGAAGATTTATTCTCCAGGCTAGCTTTGTTGCCCTCCTCTGCAACCTTGCAACACAAGACTCAAGGTATGGCCTCACCAGTTCTGAGGACAGGAGGACAATCACCCCCCTACTACTGCTGGTCACACTATTCCTAATACAAGCCAGGATGCCATTGGCTTTCTTGGCCACCTGGGCACACTGCTGGCTCATATTCAGCCACTTGTCAACTGGGACCCCCAGGTCCTTTTCTTCCAGGCAGCTCCAGTCACACTTCCCCAAGCCTGTAGTGACGCATGGGGTTGTTGTGGCTCGAGTGCAGGACCTGGCACTTGACCCTGTTGAAGCTCATACTGTTAACGTTGGCCCACCATTCCAATCTATCTAAATCCCACTGTAGAGCTTCCCTGTCCTCATGCAGATCAACACTCCCACTTAACTTGGCATCATCTGCAAACTTACTGATGGTGCACTCTATGTCCTTGTCGAGATCATCAATAAAGACGTTAAACAGAAATGATCCCAACACTAAGCCCTGAGGAACAAAGAGAAGAAAGACTGAAGGGACAGCAGCATCCAAGAATTACAAAATGTGAAATCTTTTCATAACCTCTGATGAAGGTGACTGCATGTATCCTCAGGAGTTCTGTAATGCAATCCTCTGTGCCATAATGAAAAGGAATTTAAAAGGGCTAAGTTGTTTATCCTTGAATCATGCTATTCTTTCCCTCTACTGAGGATCATCGTTTTCCTTTGCATTGTTTCAACAAAATATTTTAAGAGTAACTAATAAAGAACATGTTTATACAAAAAGATCAGTAACAGTTATGAATGTTAGAGTATAAAAGATTTATGTAAACCACAAAAATGGTAATACTATCATGCATATCAGTTCCTCTACGTAAGTCTTCATCCAAAGACTTGAGCTATTCAGAGTATAGTGAGTTTCTGTTGTTACTGTTTCAGGCAGTAAGGCAGACAGCTGAAACTTCAGAGGTATCTCTGGCCAAATATAATTCATTTTATGAAAAGAGAAAGGGAGTAAAAAATTCTTTAGGCTACCAGTGAAACTTAGTAACAACCTGCAATGGGAAATCAGCAATAAAAACCATTATATTCATTTGCGTCAGGGACCGAAAACTGACTGTTCGTCTCTAAGGTTGTATGGCATTTTGAAACGAAACTGAGCTAGAATTCAACATACATAAAAAAGGATGCGTAGCACACTGTAGCAAATTAATTTTCAGTATTGATGGGATCCAAGCCCAACTGGGCTCCCTCTGTAGCTAATAAGGAGAATGTTCCTTTAAAGGGTGTCTTAGGGTGAGACTAATGTAGCTCCTTTCTTGTCACAGACTACAGAGAGAGGGTAAAAAGTCT
Source organism: Nycticryphes semicollaris (assembly GCA_013400055.1). Lineage (NCBI taxonomy): Eukaryota > Metazoa > Chordata > Aves > Charadriiformes > Rostratulidae > Nycticryphes > Nycticryphes semicollaris. The sequence continues at coordinate 373,367 of VXBJ01004043.1, forward strand.
CACTTGACAAAAGTAAATCTTTGTGAATACCTTCCAAGACTACCCTAACAAACTTACCTTTACTGCCACCTTTGATGCTGTGCCTCTACTTATGTTTAACACTGAAATCCGTTTCTGGTAACTTCTCCTAATCCTGTGACTAACCCTCTAATCCTCTAAGCAGAGTCTGTCTACATTCTTGGGTAGAGTCTCTGGCCCAATGACTCTTTCTCTGTGTCAGCTCTTATTGAAACCTCTAAGGAACACTGAAGTATTAGTAAATAAAACAACAAACGTATCATCAGTGTGTTTTCAATTATAGTTACTGCTTAAATCTTTGACTGGTTCCTGACAGCCAAATTCAGAACGAACAGGAGCATATAGCAGTTAGAGGCATTTCTGCAGAAAGTTATTCATCTTTATAACTAAAAAGCTGTTCCTCAGCTTCAGCTGACATTATTTATTGACAAGATAGGACAATGCCACCCAAAGTGTCTTAGTCTTGATCCCCATCTTCAGAAAATTAACAGCTCTTCAACTTTCTCCAACACTTTTCAAGGGTTTCCTACACCACCTCTGTTTCCTTTGCAATTGCAAGGTAGCCCCCATAAATGCATACCAAACAGTGGGACAGAATAGAGGAGAAGGCATATAATTCAACTCTTCCATTACCTGCCTGGACAACAGTTGCTTAATGCAAGTTCTGACTCTGCTTTTATTATTAATTTTTTTTTCATTCGCTCTGAGAGTGGCTCGAAAGAGAATACTGTGATTTACAATGCAGTCAAGCATGTGATACATTGGAACAACAATTTATTCAATTATTTTATAGTTCCACTACGGCCTCTGGCTAAACTAGATCATGCTATGGATCAGTACTCGCTCTAATCTACAGTGAATAACTGCTAGAAAAAGTCACCCCACCTATTTTCTGGACTAAAGGCAATATCACATTTGTAGCATATTCCAGATGTCAGCATGGGGAAAGGATAGACCACAGCTGGGTATCATCGGAGCTTCTGAATTCCATTGTGAAAACAAATCATGTTCATTGTCTTCACAATGTAGAAATAGGTCTGCCAAGGTACTGTTGTGATGCACATCCTTGAAGTATGATGCACATTTTGGTATCACTGTATGCTATGGGCAGTCAGCCTGTTTGTTAAAAATCAGAGAGGGAGCCAGAAATATTGTACCACACCCTAAAGTCAAGACAACACAACCACAAACATGCCCCAGAAGACCCTTAGTTAATTCGTTCCCTTTCCTTCCACTTCAAAATTAAACCCATGCTTCCCAGCAGGCAGACCTCCAGAATTTGTATACAGGAATCATTTCTATATGCATTTCTTTGACTTTGTGGCTTAAACAATTATCTCTGATCGATTCCATTCTGCATAACAATGCCTCAGTCGGAAACTGGAGATACAACCATCTCTCTGAATGACAAAGCAGGTGTTAAGATGCCTGGTTATGGCACACAGCAACTTTCAGTGGCAGATGAAAAGGCAACACAGAAAGTGGCAAACGAACTACGTATATCAGAAGGAAGCAACAGATCCAGACAGCCCTACCTCGAATCCCCGCTCCTCAGACATGCAGCATGTATAGCAGGTTGAGTTTAATGAGAAAAAATAAAATGTGAAAGGAAATTACTAACATTTGAACTGACTTTCTCAGCAGACATTGTATCTCTCATCCTTTGGCTGTGCTGTTTAATATGTCCATATGCACTGGCCATTTCCCAAGGGTTTGGAAACCATCTGATGTAATGCTCAGCTAAGCCTTGGCTTTTCAGCGAACCAAAAGCCAACTTCTTCCAAAAGTAAAGAAACTAAAAAACCACCAGATAAGTCAAACACCCCAAAATACGTGGGACAGCCAGACAACTCTATTGGTTAATGGCTTGCAGATAGCAAGGTAATATGTCAATTCAGAGATTACTCAAGCTTACCTTCTCCTCTGCATATGGTATGCAAATAGGCCTCAGAGGCAGTGGGTACCAGCATATTTTCAGCTTTCCAAAACAAGCTTCTCCAGTGCAGGGTTTGGAGTTTTTTTGGTTTTTTGGGGTTTTTTTGGTTTTTTTTTTGAAATCCAGAGTCTGAGGCCCTTTTCCTCTCTTTTTTTCCACTGTACAAGACAACAGAAACTGACTTCCAGACCAGAAAAATTTCAAGCACCACAAAAGATGGCAATGACAGAACCAGACAATACCCATGTCCAACAAATTATTTTTCTAGTCCAGCAGGAAAAACTAACAGGAAGGTTCATGGCCAGAAGTATGAAGTTTGACCTACATTGGATTTCCCCGCTTGCTTTTCTGTTTTCATCTGAAGCATGGTGGGATATTCCATCATTTCCAAATCAAGACTGAGTTCTTAGATTGTTATCTAAGTTATTTAAGATGTTTTGAGTAGACACCAGGGTTTTGCTCTTAGTTTGCACAGCCTCCAATAAAATGAGTTTCAATCACTCTCAATGCTACCAGGAACCAACACAGTCACAAAGAAATGAAATAAATAACTATACCACATGGGTAAATGATACGTGGAATTGGAGACCCATTAAAGCGACGGACTGAACCGAAGATCCTTTCAAGACAGTGAGAGCATTGCTATCAAACACGATGCCATGGGGAGATCATTCATAATGTCAACCAACAATAAAACAGTTACAGAAAGAATTCCAAACCATTTGTGTAGGTCAGGGTCCAACAGTATATTCCTTACGTACCAAGGTTTACATGATACGATGGTGTTTAGCAATATTATTCTCTTGAAAATGAACGTACATTGTACCTTAAGTAAATATAAAATAATACACATAAATCACTGGGATTAAATCACAACTCTGAAAATACAGATGTAACTTCCAGATCTAAAAGTTGAATAAAGATACACCAGAAGCAGATTATGCAGGTCTGTCAAATCAATTTACAACTCAACAATACTAAGAGATACAGATGTTTTTTATTTCTGAAGTATTAATCTTGTAGACACTAAATTGCTCTTAACAAAATATTTTCTTGTGCCCTGTAGCTTTTGACAGACTTGTGCTATCTCCTGTGTAAAAACTGTCTATTTCATTAGAAAGGCCAATTCCAGTACTGAATTAAACCTGGCTATTACTCTTCTCCAAAATTCTTGAAGTTGTGCAGATTGCAACTGTGTTTCTATCTCCTGCTCCATCGGTTTAAAAAAAAAAAAAAGAAAAAAAAACCCCAAACAAAACCAACAACTATTAACATTTTTGATTACTATCCTTATCGTTGTATTTACTATCCTGTGGGATCTTTAAGATGTTTTTGATTAAATGGTCTTACATTGCATACCATCAGTCACTGATTATGTTTCTATTATCTCTACCTCCTTCCAAATTCGTGTTCAAATCCTTTTTATCAAAAATATACCAAGAGCAGCCAAGATTTTATTAACATTTTAGACGAAAGAATCCTTGCTCCAGCAGTCAAATTCTACAGTCTGGAGTCAGAAGCCTTGTAAATACCAGGTCTGATAAGCAAGTGTGCAGATGCTGTGCATAACCGACCCACAGAAAAAACATTTGTGAGTTTTTCCCTCCAACAACATGAGATGAGGTCCGGGAATACCTTTGAGGCCATGATATATGACATCTCTTTTTGTGACAAAACATCTTTTCCAGGCCTACTGTAAACATCACGTCCTTATGCTTCTGAGATGCAAGGCTATTTCTAAGTATTTTTGTGTTTCAGCTCAGGAATAAGCCTATGGTCTGTTATGTGTGAAGATACAATTTGTGACACATTGTCTTACTAGAGGTTCACTGTCCAGCCTGTGTCGGCTACAGCTGTCACTACAGAAAGTCATTGAGGTTCTGGAGCTGGTGAGGGGTCTGGAGCACAAGTCTTGTGAGGAGCAGCTGAGGGAGCTGGGGGTGTTCAGCCTGGAGAAAAGGAGGCTGAGGGGAGACCTTCTGGCTCTCTCCAACTCCCTGAAAGGAGGGTGTAGCCAGGGGGGTGCGGTCTCTTCTCCCAAGGAACAGGCAACAGGACAAGAGGAAATGGCCTCATGTTGCACCAGGGGAGGTTCAGATTGGAGATTAGGAACAATTTTTTCCATGGAAAGGGTTATTGCCCATTGGACTGGGCTGCCCAGGGCAGTGGTGGAGTCACCATCCCTGGAGGGATTGAAAAGCCAGGCAGACATAGTGCCTAGAGACATGGGTTTTGTCAGTGTTAGGTTGATGGTTTTTGTCAGTGTTGGGTTGATGGTTGATCTTGATGATCCCTTCCAACCCAGGAAATTCTATGATTCTGTGATTCTACTCAGATATTTTCCATTTTGCCCTGAACTACACATGAAGTGAGAGTATAGTATCACAATACCTGTGCATATATGCCCCATGGACTGTTGAAAAGCACTGTAAGGGCAGTGGGATTCACAGTCTTTTCTCCTCTTGGGCAGCTAAGCACAAAACTTGCTCAGGCATTCTTACTTCCTTGCCGAGAAGTAAAGAGCTCAAAACAAGAATCCTCATGGCTTTAACTTGTGAGCAGTTGAAGCACGGCCAGCACAGTTCTTCAAAAGTCATTATTTAAAAATAGTCTGTGGGAAAGCCCCAAACAAAACAAATATTTTTTTATTTGTAATATCTGTTGTTTGGAACAGAGAGGATAGCAGCTGGTACAGAAAGTGCCTCAGAGGATCTGACTTACATATTACATCTTCATAACACAGCTTTGAAATCTGTCTTCCTTTGGGTTGGAAAACAAATAGGTGAGGCAACAATATTTACTTAGGACCAGAATCTGTCTTTCTAACTCCCATTTTTTAATACCTTCACGTTTCCAATGGAGTGAGGGATTGCCAGCTGCATCAGTCACATCAGTGCACCTGCCACAAGGGAGGCACAAGTTTCTTCTTGTACCCTTGCTCAGCAGGTTGGCTTGTCCAGCTGGGATCACTCTAATAGCCTTTTTTTCTTGCAGGCTTTGAGAAAAAGGGCGCTGCTGCCTCCAAACCAGTGCTGTTGGCAGGGGCACAGAGAGGAGGGAAAGTTTTTGGCACACTCTTATTCCCAGCCCTTCCCTGCAGCCCACTTATTTTTGGACACTTGGTCCCACAGTTACATTAGAGGGATATATCCCATGCTCACTAGGCATGGCTAAACACTTACTTGGCAAAGAAAAGTTTTCAGCTGGTATTTAGCATCAGGGGGGTAAGTTCCTTATATTTTCATCTCCTCTTCCTCTCTGAAATAAACCATTAAAGCTTCCAAATTAATTTAGTGAGTTTCGGTGAGAAGCAGCAAAGCACTTACACAACTGTTCCTGCATGGACATCAGCAATGTTAATAAAGCAAATATTTTATAGTTTTAGGCAAAATGAACCAGATGTAACAGTTGCCTTGCTCCTAAAGGTAAAATTCAAATGAACTCAGAACCGAACTAACTCTGCGTCACATCAAGGTAAATAGAATATTTTTGCTTTGCAGAAATTGTAAGGAAAAGAGTGAGCTGGGCATGAAGAAAGAGGTATTAAGTTCTGCTGACCTTCATCAGCCAAAACAGCTCCCTAAAGAGACAGTTTGCTCCAGTACTAGGAGAGATATTTTACCCTAAAAGGTTGGAAGCCTTCAGTGCCAAAAAGGTGAGAAACAGCAGAGGACAAACTGTGTCCCTCTTCCATGCCCCTGGCACCAGTCCACAGTATGTGAGGATCTGGACTTAGATCTGCAGGCTACCGGGGCTCAGCACTCTTGTTTCTTTTTATCCTGGAAAAAAAAAATCACATAAAACCTAACCTCAAAGCCAGCAATCTCCCTGCTAACAACTGAGCTCCAAAGCAGGGCTTGCACATATGTGGTGGATTGTGAGATTATTAAAATGGAAAACAGCAGCTTGGCTTTGGGGAATCACTCACTTTCAGGGCTCTATCTATATATCCTGACTTGGGTGGATATCCTGTGTTTAAATGTTCATTTTCTCTATTAAGTTTATGCTAGAATTTCTTTCAAAAACTTAAAATAATTTTAGCTTCAGTGGAGTTTTTGGAAGGAATTACTCGATAAAGCATCTCATGTGTATTTGTTATGCATTGAATTATTGCAGTTTGTGTGATGTTCAGTTCTACTTGTGGAACATGGGTTTCATTTTTACTGAAAATGCATTCTTTTCCTGTTCAACCTATTTTTCATATATTTACACCAAGCTTTTACCATCTGAGTCTAACCAGGTTGTAGGGGAGACGGGCAGGGGAAGAAGACTATAGTTTATAAAGTGATTTTTGTATTGCTCACAACTTTGAACCAAAGGCATTTCTGCACAATTCAAACTGCTTTTCTTTGAATAGAGTACGATATTTTGGTAGATTTTGCCTGGCATCACAGCCCATGATTAGAAGCCCTTAGCAATATGCATTATTTTTTTCAGGATTGACAGTAGGAGAGGTTTGCTTACAACATCCCAAGCTAGACACCCCACTTGCCTAGTTGTGCCTTCAGATACTGAATCAACAAGAAAATTAATGTCAAAGCCTCCTTAATCTATTTGACTATGAGCAGGCACCTAGATTTCATATGAAGAGAATGGCTATTATTATTTTAACAATGTCAGCACACTCTGCATATATCAGTCTGCCAATAAATGTCACAGGACTGTGCTTTCACCTTGCCATGTAGAAATGTTGAGAAAATGATTGAAAGAAGAGATTTGTATCCTTGAAATGAAGGAAAATCTTACCATGATCTTATTTCTTGGAAGCAGCATTGACATAGGAGGTATCTTGCCCAGAAAACAAGAAATTATGGCCCTGTCTGGTAGTACTGGGAACATCCAAACACAGCCTTTTGGGGGAATAGTTACACTAATTCTATTAAGTTACTGTAAGCATTTATTTTTTTTTGGCCTGATTAAGAGAAGCTGGATTTGGGTCTTTATACAAACAATAAAAGGGAGACAAGGACAATTCAAAGCACCTTGGAAGTCTACTTGGATAGAATTTGCTTCTTCTTCCCCCATTTTCCTCACACACACACTTTGGCTACTTTCAAAGATTGATTGGATTGAAGATTGAAGGCAGCCATTGTCCGTTGACTGAAGGTTTATTAGCCTCTGCAAGACTCGACACCCCACAATTTGTCTAATCCCTTCTAGAAGGGATACTTGGGCCCCATAGAAATCTCTTCCAGAATTTTTGTTCTGAGTGAACACGTAGCTCAATTTGTGTGAAGCTGTTGAAATGGTAATTTTATTGAATATTCTTTAGTTCCTAAAACATTAGACGTAATGAATTTACTTTATCATTCAAGACACTGCAGTTTTATACTCCTGTGTGGTTCAGTCTCAGTTAAACTCTGTTTTGATTACCAGTTCTTTCAAGTCACATCTTTGTTTTTATTTTAAATAAGTCCACAAATAGGACAGCTTCTGGGTCAGTACCATGATGGTTTCTCCACAGAAAAAACAAGTTATCTGGCTAATCTTACTCACTTTCCCACTAGATTCCAATATTTTACTGAAAATGACAATGAAAACCAGAATGAAATCATTTCAGATTATATTTGATTCAGAGATAGGGTTAATGTCTCTAGGAAATCATGAAGAGAGAAAGGGTTACACAGTCAGTCTATACATCATTAATGGAAAAGGTTTTGACTTCATGAGCAGAGTTTTTACCTGAGTCTAACCAGGTTGTTCTTGATGTCCCTCTTTTTCTTTTTTTTTGTTTTAAAAAAAAAGTTTCCAGAAATACATATGACACAGGGTGCTTTTTAATAGTACTTTGAGAGGGATTTACAATCAAGCTTAAGGCCTGGCTGGAGACGCTCTTCATTTGCGGTTCATGGTTCTCTACCTGGTTAGAAAACTTTTTCAGAGGGTTGTTGCTTTTTTTTTTTTTCCATTAGTCTACAGGCATCAGGACCACACTGTGTTCTGATTGGCAGCTCCTTTATGTAAATCCCCACAGGAAGGCATTCTGCTCTGGGCTTCACTATCTTCTCTCCAATCACAAATTACAGATAGCACATGGTGAGAAAAAGGTTTGTTCTCTCAATACTTTTTGCATCCAGTGGTGGAAGTAGAGGGCCTTGAAAACAAGATGTTCATTAAATTCTGGTGAGATCTCTCTGGTTTACATTAATGATACTGTTTTATAGAAAACTCAAATACCATCTCAATAAGAGCATTTTCATAAGGTTATTCACCATATGTCTCGTGTTACGAAGAAACTTCTGCCATTGGCATGTCATTATCAAGCTGTTAATTCTGGCAGCTGCATATCTTCCTTCAAGCCACCAAGTCTTGCACACTGTTGGAGGCAAAACCTTAGACTTATGGTGTGCTGTTCCAGTTCTCGTGAAATGCTGTCTTTTTTAAAGAGTAGCTCTTATTTCAGAAATATGTTGTATTCCTCTAGAGGGTGAAACACTTTCTTGTGTAATAATACCATTTATTATAGTACTATTTAAAGGTGGGGTTTTTTTTAAAAAAAAAAAAAAAGCAATTTCATTCATCCTTAAAACTCCCATGTGTTTCCTGGCGTTTTGTAAATGGGCAAATCCAACCAAACCCAACCAGACACTGTTATTCTTATTGGAGCTACATAAAAAAGCAGAAGGACCTACAATTCGCAGGTGAGCCAAAGGCCAGCAGTTCCTTTCCAGATGCATCTTGCAATCCTTCAGAGTGCCATGAGGAGAGCAGGAACAAACCCAAGTCTCTTGCTGCAAAACTGGCTGGAGGTTTCCTCTTGTCCAGAACTACTTTTCTCAGAAGCTGTCATCCAGAGTACCATCAAAAAAAGAAGACTCCAAGAGGTTTGCTTCTCTTCCCTGCACCATATATTTTGGACACCCGTTAGAGAAATTCTTACAGCTGCAAAGTACTTGAGACCTTCTAAGGTCATTAACTGTCCACTGAGCTTGGACTATCTTTTCACTGATATGACACAAAAGCCATCCAGCAGTAGACTGTATAAAAGGGAAAATAGATCCCTAAGAAGAAATAAATGAGCCCTTTTTTTTTGCATATAATATTTTAAATGTGATGCTCTAGAGAAAACACCATATGAGTTCAATTTGGGTCTCCAGCCAATTTTATAGATAGAACTTACACTCTTTTTTATTAACCAACTGCAAAAGACTTCAGCTGAAGTACCATTACCACATGTAAGCACACAGTACTTGTACTTACTAAAGCAACAAATCACACAGTTTTATCTTTCACCTTTGGTTTTGCTCGAGAAGCCACAGTGATTACTAAGTGCATGGTAGCCTACTACTGCTTTTCACCCGTGCTTTCCAAAGATTTCTGTAAGGAATCCATCAGTGTGGTTTCAAGGGGTAATTCAGTGGTAAAATGTTGCTCCCGGCTCCTCACATAATTTCATCCAACTGTATTCTCTAGAGAATGCCCAGTGTTTGAAGACATGATTCTCATACGTGTCCCTCACATGCTTAATACCAAGGCATCAGCTTCTGAAAATGGGGCTGGATGAAGCTGAGAGGGCAGACACATGCACCCTTCTCTCAGGTTGAACCCTCTGAAGGGTTAGTAAAGGTTTACTGAAGTTACTGACAAGCAATTTAGTGCTTTACATTACCAACTTTTCTGAAGATAGTTAGATAGTTTTGATGTCCTGGGCCAGAAATTATGTTAGTATGCAGGATAAGCTTTGGGGTTTGAGTTTTTTTGGGTTGGTAATTTTTTATGGGTTTTGTGGTTTTTTACTATACTAAGCACCTGAGCTCTTTCACTACAAGGAAGTACCCCTGGGAAATGCATATTTTCGAAGGGAGGCTCCAGCCCATCATCCAAGATTATAACATCTTGGTAACATCTTAAGAGTGTTATCAAACTTCATAATGACAAAGTATGTCAGTAAGAAAATCTCTGAAGGGTTTTTGTGTTTTCTTTTTCTAGGAATAAGCAAACAGAAGCTTATGAACAATGAGAGAACACCGGAATTCTTGCTTTCTTCAGGTTTTTTATTCCTCAAAAACAGGCTAATAGATTGTTTTTCCTTCAATTGGAAACTACCAGCAACATCTTGTTTTCTCCTAATTTCACGTGTGGAGTACATTCTTCTGAGTGTTCATCAAAAACTGATGCTCACAGATCATGGATTTTATTTGTAGCAATAATAATAGTGCCTTGAACATACTAGAGACTCTGAAACCCTAACTCCCTTGCAATACACTGTAATTTTTATCTTGCAGAGATGATAAGATGCCACCTCGAAACCTGTCACTGATCTTTCTGCTTTGTTGTGATTGGGTAAAGTGAAATACTACTACTTCCTTAAACTTTTGTGGGGTTTGGTTTTGGTTTGGCTTTTTGGGGGGTTTTTTGGCTAATATTTCATACCCTAAACAAATATAGAGAAAAAAGTTGGGGATGACAAACGACTCTGACAGGAACTTCCCCTTACAGAAAGCAATGCTGCCACTAAATTCCCAGTGCAGGATGAATTCAAAAGAAGTGGAGTTAATGACGTGGCTTGTCAGTGTGATGTGAAGCAAAAGAGTCCAGTGTGGTGGAGACAAAAGTATGCCAATGGGGTACAAGAGACCTCTGGATGCTGAAGTGCTGCTGATACTCTAAGTGCTGCTTCCAGAGGGATAAATTAGCTGTGGACAAGAGGTTATGACAGAGGTCACAGAATCATAGAATTGCCTGGGTTGGAAGGGACATTCAAGATCATTGAGTCCACCCATCAACCTAACACTGTTAAAAACCCATCACTAACCCATGTCTCTCAGCACTATGTCTGCCCGGCTCTTCTATCCCCATGGATGGTGACTCCACCACTGCCCTGGGCAGACCAGTCCAATCTGCAATAACCCTTTCCATGGAAAAAATGTTCCTAATCTCCAATCTGAACCTCCCCTGGCCCACCTTGAGGCTGTTTCCTCTTGTCCCATTGCCTGTGACCTGGGAGAGGAAGGTCCCAGCAGCTTTGTCTCAAACTGCAATAGTTCTTAATAGTCAGAGCTGTTTACAGGGGGGAAAGGAAGCAAAGTGTCTTGAGCTTCTGTGGAATTTAGGGTTTCTTTTAGTCTTTCAGATCACCTGGTTTTGTTTAAAAATTACAAAAACAGAATCTGTCTTTGAGTAAAGGGGCAACACTTACTCCTTTCCTGGCACTGACCTCTAGTATGAAAATTGTGAGTGTAATGCTGAAAGGGCACTGCTTGGAATAATAAGGGTGGATGGTTTTCTGGTAGGAACCTCTAAATTTGATGCTTCAAGTGGTTTCATAATGTTCCTTAATGGAGGTATTAAATGCCGTTATAAAACTATCAGAGACTTACAGAGAGGTTAGGAATCTCTCTCTGAGAGACGGGAGCACTCAAGTCAACACAGCTATGCTGTGTCAGCCACAGATACAGTGTCACAGAAAAACAACCCCTAAAAAAGCAGACTACAGGAGTATTGTTAAAGGCTGCTACTCGCTACGGGAAGACAGGAGGCCTCTGAAGAAGTTATATGTCCATTACTTGCTTTAAACCAGTGATGTTTAGTATCTAGTCCACCCAAACAGGTTGGCTCAGAAAATTTACTGATTTGCGTATGTGGGAAAGAAGTGAAGGTACTTGAAAAATGAAAGAAAGCTATCACACAGAAGAAAATAAGGTTCTTTGTTCCTTCTTAATCCATAAATGGGTATTCTGTAAAGCAAAGCCTGGCCTCACCTCTTCCAGTTAATGACACTGACTTGTCTACATTTGTTTCTGGAAAGTGCAACATGCATTAGACAAAAAGAAAAGAAATGTGATGGGGCAAGGGAGGAACAGTTGAAAATTGGTGGGAAGTACAACCAAGTGAAAACTAGAGGCTTTGGCTGGCCATCAAGGGCTCATTCAGAGTCCTTTTTGAAGACTGAACAGAGTTCAGAGTTATTTTCTACTGATCTGCTGCACTGGGTATTCTGTGAAAAGTATATTTTCTTTCACTTCAGCTTGCAATGGGTATTTTCAGGTGAAAAGAACTGGTTTCTGCTTCACTAAAAGGCAGAAAGTTTGCCATATGGTTTCAGTTGAAATCTTCTCCCTAGTGCTTCTCCTTGTGTTTCCAGTGATTTCTTTTTCTCACTTCCTGTAAACATAATGTCAGTTTATGTGAATAATAATGCTAGTGAGGGTGCTGGGAGTGAAAGTGATGACCTCTGAATTTACAGATTATATTAAGTGATCCATGTACTTTGTAGAGCATACTGTAACAGTGTTGGATTTACAGGATCCTGGCACAACAATTTTAGTATTCTGCTTTTAACTCTTGTATTTCCTTCCTGAGAAGACTTATGCCTCGTTCTGAACATCAGCGTTCCTTGAACGTACAGAAATTCCCCTACCAGCAAGAAGACACAGCTGCCAGGTTTCCCCATACTCCAGCTTTTTATTTACATCTCAACCCTTAACTGCAAATACAAGTGTGGTTTGGATTCCCATTTTGTTTGTGCCTTATCATAAGAATATTCACAAGAATATGTATTTTGGAACTTGAGAATGCACAGACTTGCTGGAGGAACAAACCTGACCAAGTCACTCAACTTGTCTACTCAACAGCAAGATTATAATTTGCAATTACAACATTTCAGCTGTAGAATAACAATTACTGATGCCACCAGGTCAACACCAAATTGTCAGACATCGTAGCTTTCCTAATCTGAAAATCCATTGAGCAAATAAGATTAACTATTTCCTTTTTGTTTTCCACAGTAAAAAAACAATAGATTTTTTTAAATAATAAAAAAAGAAATCCATGTCAAAATATGTATGCTGTGGCTTTGGTGGCTTTGTTACTATATTTCAAATACATTTGGGTTTTAGATTAATTGCTTGTCATTGCCTGGAGCAACAATTATTTTCTACTAGGCCAATCTGTTGCTGGAGTCCAACACGCTACTGGACAGTGCCTTAAATATTACAGCTGACGTTTATGTTTCAACAAATCATCATAGTCACCCTAATAAGATTACAGCAGCTACAGAAATTTATGGTTTGACTATAAAAATCCCTTTTTTTTTTTGGATTCAAAAGTGCAGTGTCCAAGCATATCACTTTCCTTCTCCTGAGCTGACCTGCCAGTAAGTAGCTTGGCAGTTTACTGAGGTCAAAAAAATCTGCGTGCATCTTGGTCGTTGATGAGTCCTGTACCAAGGATAACACTTCCCCCTCTGACCAGCAAATGCTGACAGTGCATGCTGAAATAAGTGTCAAACACCTGTATGTTTCCATGCTGGATCGTCATTGCTTTTTCTTTTCATTTTCTGACAGTCATTTTGTTCATTAGTTGCGTAATTAATGTTGTAAGAATCTGCAGTCTGAGAAAGGCTTTTCAGCCTTGACTAACAGGCAACCTTATCTTATGTTGACAAAAACTGGGATGTGTTGCTAAAGGCTAGGATTTACTATTCACTGTGTGGGTTTCAAGGCAGGCACAGTGAGGTGAAATAAGTGGATTACTTTATGTAATTACAAAAGAGTCATTTTCCTTGGCTAAGCAGCTACTACTAGTCTGACCAGTCAAATATTCATAGAGCCAACCTTCACCATCAAATCGTTAAGTAAATATGAAGCCACTGATCAAATGTGGAGTTTAACACAACAGGACTGGAGAGGCCTTTTAAGCTCAACAGCTGTTATTTAAAAAACACCTTTTATTTCCTTCTTTTTTCTTCTTTTTTTTTTTTGAGTGAAATTACCTGCCTTTTTCTCTCTCATCCTCTTTTCTTCTAACACTCTTCAAATGAGTTTGCAACCGTTCATGCTCTTGAATGAAAGGATGCATGAATTGAGGTAGGTGAACATTAAATCATGTATGAAGTGTTTACTTTTGGATAAATACTCTGTATTGTAAGGGAAATGAGAGCAGTTTAGTAGAATACAAAGGCCATAATTAAGGAGTCAGCATTTGGGTGGTACAACCTACAACAATTAGTAATATACAGCTACAACATACCTACTCATATATATATATGCAGCTTGTAATACTTTTTTCAAGGGAAATTTATTTTCTGCTCAAACATTTGACCAATTTTAATCCCTTCTTTGAGCAAGAAGTTGTAAACAACACCATGATGTCTCAAACTTAGTATTTTTAAAAATTAATAGCGTGATAACCTATTAGTTTTATTATAGCCTATTCATTTGATGTCTTGACTGGAACTGAGTTCATAAAACAACAATGATTTAAATAAACCTATCTTAATTTACTAAATACACTGTTAGGTTTGTATAGTGTCAGGAAAAAAAAAAAGGGTTTTTTTTCCATATTTACAGTAGGTTATGACATTTAACAGACGTAACTTGGCACTATCCCTAAATTGCAGTCTTTGTTCCTTTCAGTCTTTAACTTCCTAGGGAACTGAAGGTTTTGCTTTCATGCGTAGATATGTAAAGATCAACGTGCGTATTTCCATGTAGGCAATTACTAGACTATGCTGTGGTCAAAGGCCATTTATTTGGATCCCTGTAATAAATGGGAGTTTTATATAATAATCCACAAATATTGAGCAAGGTTCTGCTAAAAGCCAGAGTCTGAAGCAGTCCAGCCCCAGGAAAATGCTGTGCATTTTTGTGGAATCAGGCTAGCTTATACAAGACGGGAGTTATTAGAAATTTTACTTTCTTTCTCTCTTTTTCTTTATACAATTTTGGTAAACCCAGTACTTTAAATTATTCTGAAATACTTTTAGCAACAGAAAAGATTGCAATAAGCTTCTGCTGGAATTCATTCAGAGAATGCTTATCATTCACACAGAATTCTTGGTTAGTAAGTACCCCGAATTTGCTGGTGACACTATTTCTTTCTCTTGTCTGCTGTTTCCTCTTCATCCTCATTCCTTTTTCATTGATTTCCCTGATTTCCTTCAGTGCTTGCTTTGGTTCCGCTACCTACCCAAGTGTTTTAAAAAGTGCTTTATTCAGGACTCCTCAGAACAACTTCCTACTGCATGAAGTGCTGACAGAAACGAGCTGAAAGACCATCCAGTTTCCACCCTATAACCCCATGCCAGCTCAGGTATGTTATCTTTAAATTCCTTCTTCTCTCCATCCCCTCTCTACCCCTGCATTGCCCCCGAGAGCAGCATTCTGTATTTTTCTCTGCAGTGTGGAAGCAGTGAGTTTTCCAAATGACTCTAACATCAGGAGTAGGTTCTCCAGGACAGAGCTGGCCAAAAAAGTTGCTATCTATGCTTTTATCCTAATCGGTGTCAGTCCTTCAAAAAACACAGCAAAATAAATGGTCACCTCAGTACCTGGGACAAGTTCAGCCTTCAGGACCTGAAGGCCTTGAGTTTAAGTTGCTCTCTATGTGACCAGCTGCAGAGGAACATTCAGAGAATCATAGAATCATAGAATGGTTAGAGTTGGAAGGGACCTTAAAGACCATCCAGTTCCAACCCCCTGCCCTGGGCAGGGACACCTCCCACCAGACCAGGTTGCTCAAAGCCCCATTCAGCCTGGCCTTGAACCCCTCCAGGGATGGGGCAGCCACAGCTTCTCTGGGCAACCTTCTCTGGAGATATTCAAAAGCCTCCTGGACACGTTCCTGTGTGACCTGCTCTAGGTCTTCCTGCTCTGGCAGGGGGATTGGACTAGATGATCTTTCAAGGTCCCTTCCAATCCCTGATATTCTGTGATTCTGTGAACCTGGGCCAGGGTCTCACCACCCTCACAGAAAACATTTTCATCCTAAAATTTAATCTAAATCTTCCCTCTTTCAGTTTAAAATTGTTACCACTCGTCCTATCAAGGGTTTCCCTGGTGGAAAAAAGTTTTTGATGAGACAAGGATAAATTGTCTTCAAAACAATCCCACTTTCTTGGTGGTTTGGGGGTTTGTTGTGGTTCTAAGATGGGGTGAATCCCAAACACATAATCAGCCTCAGAACAAAGGTTATTTTAGTTATGTTGTTTCTTTTGTTTATTTACGAGAACAATGGACCGTTGATGCCAAATGACATCACTCAGGGGTTAGATGTGCCTACAGAAGGTGATGGCAGTGGTTAGAGTTCTCTAACACCAGACAGAGCCACTCCACATCACCCATTTTCACTGTCCTCCATTACCTAAATTGTGGAAGTCAGTCCAAAAGGCAGATAAAGGAGAGCAATTAGAAACAAACCCCAAAGGTGCCTTCCAGACATGCCTTCCTCCCCAGTGAGCTTCTCAGGTTGTGGATTTCCATTCGTGCCCTAATGAATAATAGACTATAATGTATCCTTTCTAAAGACATCCAATCCCAAATTTAAGAACAAAAAGCTGTTAAAAAGTTGTAAATGTAACAAAACTTCCTCCAATTCTAAGCCATACTTGGAATATCTGACTTGGTAAAGTGGTGTCTGAATTTTTGCACCATGATGGGGGTGGTGGTTTATCTTATCAGTGTTAGGCTGATGATAGGAAGAGATGATCTTAATGGTCCCTTCCAACCTAGAAAATTCTACAAGTCTATGTAGGAGTAATACCAAGCAGAAAAGGAGAAGGTATATCCTGTTCGGTGGCTCACTGTCTTATTCTGTTGGTATGTGCACAATAAAACTTATATCTTATATTGAAACTGTAGATATTTTATAATAAAATTTTAACATATCAGTTTCCATTCCTTGGTCTTCAAGCACTGAATCTTACTCCCAGATATAAAATAAGAAATTTCTATGTTAACCTTGGAAAGTGGTGACATTTCTGAACCACCGAGTTCTTCAAAGTTTATCAAAAGAGAGTTCCTCCTCCCTTCCGGAAGAGGAAGAGTGGAAGCCATGGGAGATATCTCAGGAAGGGGAAAGATCAGTAATTGATTGATGAGCTCTGTCTGGCAATGAGATCTTTTGACACCTTCCTTTTTCCCACACAGCTCTCAAAGACATAGAAGCGGGGATTGTGGTCAGTGAGAAAAGTGAAAACAGAAACAGAACTGCCCAATACCCATTGAAAAAAACATGAACTCTGTCCCCTTCACAAGAAGAATGGTTTCAAGTTCATGAGAGTCTATGTACTAAATCATATGCTTGCTCGCTCCTTCATGCCAGCCCTTAGAGAACAGCTGACCTTGAATTTCTTGTCATTACTTCAGAAAAGTAGAGAAAAAAAAACTACAAGAGGAAGGGTAGGAGGACTTTCCCACTGATTTATCAGATTGGGTTCTCCTTTGTGCCAAAGAAACTGTTCTTTATCTCTCTCTTTTTCATCTCTTCCCTTGACTGCAGTCTTGACAGTTTTGCTACCTTTTTATTTTTTTTTTTTTCCTCACTTAGTCTCTAGTGTTCATATTTCAGAGAAAATTTGAGGTCCCAAAAGTGAAGAATGCCAAGATTACAGGTGCCTGTGCTACATAGTTACCTTCCACATACAGTATTAGAAGAAGAAAGCTTATGATAAAAGACATGAGTGAATGCAAATGGGCAGAGTGAATTTTATCAGATGTTTAAGTCAGTCTAGTAGAAGGCCACAGACTTCCTAAACGGTACCCCTAACTAAGTGTAAATTCTTTTTCAGACAGTTGATTCAGCTCAGTCATTTGAGTATACCTGTCTGATGTAGTTTACAACAATGACAGGCCTTCTCAGATCCCATCCTATTTTTTTTCCCTCTGAAGACCATAGGAGATCTAATCACTAGCTTGCTCACAGATCCAGTGCTTAACTAACCTAATTCCAATGTCATAGGGCCATCAGAAATCAATCCTTAAATGTAGCAAAGGTCCTGCTCCCTGAAACACTCTCTCCAGTTCTGTCTGTGGATGTTTGTAGCACAACCAACTTCCAAAAGCACCCTGATAAAACTGGAAGCTCCATTCTTTGGCAGTCTTTCTGGCTGGATAAATGACGCCCTGCCAAGGCCATCATTTCAGAAGCACAGTGACCCTAACTTTGATCATGGCTATATATTAAATATATACAGTTTCCCTGTTTAGATATCAGTATAGACCAACAAACTATTTCTACTCAGATGAAAAAGCCAGATAAAACATCTGTATTCCACCCATCAACAACTGCAGAAGCAGCATGCCACGTCATTCAAGGCCAGGCTGGATGGGGCTTTGAGCAACCTAGTCTAGTGGGAATTGTCCCTGTCCAGGGCAGGGGATTGGAACTTGATGGTCTTTAATGTCCCTTCCAACCTAAATGATTCTATCATTCTATAATCATTTTATACACTCCATACTGACCTTTCTAAAGATTTTGTCTACATTATTATGGACCCAGTCTACTTTGCAGTGCCCACAACACTTGGGAAATCTACAGTAGCCACCTTTGAAGACATGAGACGTGGTCTTGAAGTGATCTTAAAACACTCCTCTAGATCAAGCCACACTAGAAATTTTCTAAGAGATGATAAAAATAATTTTTAAAGCCAAACACTTTTTTCCTTAACATAATTCTTGGAAGTTGCTAGCCATTTTTGGCAGAAATTTTCCAGAAAAAGAAAAAGATTCCAGCTGGAGGAGAAACACATCATAGAGAATTTCAGCCCAAATGGTCAAGCAAAATCATCATGAAACAGCCTCCAGCTATTTATGAGAAAGTGTCAGACAACCTTAATAATAGGCAGTGCTATCAGCCGGGCTATAATATACATAGCTGTGT
Organism: Nycticryphes semicollaris; assembly: GCA_013400055.1. Taxonomy (NCBI): domain Eukaryota; kingdom Metazoa; phylum Chordata; class Aves; order Charadriiformes; family Rostratulidae; genus Nycticryphes; species Nycticryphes semicollaris. The sequence continues at coordinate 391,920 of VXBJ01004043.1, forward strand.
GCACATTCACTGCTATAGCTAACTATTGAAGACATTTCTATTTATAAAAGGATTTACCCTTCCCACAGAGATAGATCTGAAGTGAACGCATGATGGTCTATAGTGGTAGGAAAGTTTTTATTGGCAAGTATATGATATGACTGCATTACCTACATGTGGCAAAGCCACGAGTGATTTAAAAACACTGTGCCAAGACAGACTCTAAACCAGAAAATACCATTGTGTGTTTTGTCTCTATCACGTTCTTTAGAAATGGTTTAGACAGTTCAATTTATTGTGGTTTTTTTCTAGATAGTCCATTTTGTATCTTTCTTCATGATAACTTCTTTTTCATGAAGGAAAGGTAAATTTGATCCTTAGACACATGAATAGCAAACAAAACATATATTTTTGTTTGAATCAAAACATGCCACGTTTTAAGATCTGATTTGTGTGACTTACTAGAGCCCAAGTGACTGCTGTGTGTGAACTCTCGATGGGATACTGAAGTCTGTAGCTGTGGTGATTCTTCAGCCCCCCCATCCATTTAAAAACAAAGACTCACTTCCGTCTGATGCACAGGCAAAGGAAAGCAAAAAGTTATACGTTTGAAGCAAGGAAACGAGAAAATTCTGTAGCTATATATTATGTGATCATAAGGGGAAAACACCCTTTGATATCCTCATCTAGGTGGTAGGAGGAAATAAATGACTATGAATAATTTGGTGAGGGAGCTGCGTGGGGCACAGCAACAAGGCAGTCTAACTGCTCTTTGCACTTATTACTTATGAGGAGCTGCAGTGTGATTAGGTCCTATCATATCAAACTGGGAAGACTTTTAAGAACTTTGTCTGAGGAAAAAATTAATCTCTGAGCAAAAGCTTTCAAGCCACATCTCATCCAAACTGATTGAGCAATACCGGAGAAGTCCACTGGAAGTGTTCACACAGCCATACTGGTCTCTTCACAGATGCATCCAGAAGCAGAGATCATTTGGGTTTTAATGTATCTTCATTAATTAACAAGAGGGGGGTTTTTTAAAAAAAGTGAAGAGAAACAGATTACTGTTCCAATGCTGTCAGCTAGCTATGGAGAGATGTTTCCATTTTAGGTACTGTAGATTTTGAAAGCAATTAGCTTGCCAAATGTTTATCTAAGCATCTTAATTAGAGTAAAAACATTCAGATAATCAGCATGTCCTGTCCATGACTCTGAAATGACTCTTGCCATATTCTAATCTCCAAGGTAATTCACACTCCAACGTCCTGCTTGGCTTTTATATTTTTTCTCTACACACCCATTGCAGGCTTTTAAACACAGCTGTATACTAAAAAACTTAGTCTTCATTGTCTAGTTCAACTTAATTAAAGTTGTTCTTGGAAAAAATCGTTTTCTTCCAAGATATTTTCTCTGTCCTCTGATGCTTTAATTTATTTTTTATCTATTTTATTTATTATTGTGATTTGCTTTCTTGAGCATTGCCTTGAGCGCCTTGGAGGGGTTGAAAGTTGGTGGCTATGTAAATAAACTTCTTATTGTTCCAGATGTTTGTTTCATTTGAAGGCCAAATCCTGCTCACAATTAGACTGGGGAAATCCTGCTGTCTTCAGTGAGATTGCCACAGAAAAAGGAAAGCAGGCCCTGGCCCGAGTCTCTTTTTCAGTTATTTTGTTTATCTCACAACATTACCACTTGTTATGTAAAACAGCCTTTTAATTTGTAGACGGTATTCTAAATTTTCTTTTAGTGGAAGGAATTATCCATATTTCGTCTCAAGACCCTGTTCTACCTCTGAACAAACATCCTGTTAATCCTTCCAGCTACAGACACTTAGCAATAGTCAAGTTCCCCAGTCAGGGGCCCAAACTCTACAGGGGCCCAAACAGAGAGGAAAAGGACGGCTCCAAATCTAAAGAGCAGGTAGCAAAGCCATATAGAGAATGCTGGAGGAGATGAAGTAATGCTAAAAGGCTTAGTGTAGCCCATTTTGGAAAATCTTTTAGAAGTTAAATCCTAGCCAGTTATTCACTTCTTTCACACGGAATCCATATTAAATTATTTTTCTTTATTTGCTTGTTCTGTGGTTTCTGTATTCATTTCAGTTGTATTAAAAGCAGTTCTTTAAAGCACTTTCTCATCTAAATCATAGAATTGTCTGGGTTGGAAGGGACCTTTCAGATCATTGAGCCCAACCATCAACCCAACACTGACAAAACCCATCACTGAACCATGCGTCTAAGCACTATGTCTGCCTGGCTTTTAAACCTGCTGGGATGGTGATCGACCACTTCCCTGGGCAGCCCATTTCAACGTGCATTATACCCTTTCCATGTAAAAATTGCTCCTAACATCCAATATGAACCTCCCCTGGGGCAACTTGAGGCCACTTTCTCTTGTCCTGTCACCTGTGACTTGGGAGAAGAAAATAAAACTTCAAGTTCCCAGCTCAGGTGTTGGACCAACACCAAACATGCGGTTCTTCTCACAAGGAAGTATCAAGTCCTGAAAACACTCACCAACCAGACAAGTGGACAACTCACAGAATGAATTATACACATTTTTGTCTCTTTAGTGCAGCAACCTTGACGTTATACTTCTATAGTAACTGTAAATATGTTATTTCTATCTAAATCATAGCCACAGATATTCCCATCCAAAAATACATGCTCTAAAGTGGAAAGTGCCTGTCATACATGACTCCTGCCAAGAGGCAAACACTCAAAAAAGATGTGAAACAAAATTCCTGATTTCTTGCATACTGTATAAAATTATTTTATATTAAATGAAAACCAAGAGCAAAAATTGCCACCATTCATATTACAGTTTATGATAAGGTAGTTTGCTGTCAACAACATAAAAACTATAAAAATAATTCTAGTACCAGCTTTGAAATAAGGTTATTGAACTATTGTGATCCTTTTTTGGAAGGATTCTGCTAAATCTACAAACAGCTCTTGCCCTGTTTCTGTCCAAGTGTTGTATGGAGTGGGAAAGAAGCAGTTCTCCCAACAATCTTTCAGCAAAAACAGACTTTTGATCTGCCACAGACTTTGTGGATGCTGAATGTTTTCCAGGGTCCAAAAAGTAATTATGCAAAATTACGAAGAAAATAGCCACAATGGAAGTTAAAAACAATGGCACCATATCTATCTCAATTAGTCCCTGTGACCAAGTTTTTCAAAGGCCTGAGGGTTATAATATATTTTTATAAGATGGTCTAACAGTCTTCCATCAGCAGCTGTCAGAGGTGAGACATGGGGCCAGGCAGAGCTTTGATTTGATTTAACAATTGATTCTAAAAAGCACTGCATCTGAAGCAAGAAAAAAACTAACTAAATAAATAAATAAATAAAGATAAAACCTCAGTAAATGTTGTTTAAAATCTGAAATTGCAATATGCAAAACTCAGGAGGTGACTGTCCCCCTGTACTGGGCACTGGTGAGGCCCCACCTCGAGGGCTAGGTCCAGTTTTGGGCCCCTCACCAAAAAAAAAAAAAAAAAGACATTGAGGGGCTGGAGCGTGTCCAGAGAAGGGCAACGGAGCTGGTGAGGGGTCTGGAGCACAAGTCTTGTGAGGAGCAGCTGAGGGAGCTGGGGGTGTTCAGCCTGGAGAAAAGGAGGCTGAGGGGAGACCTTCTCACTCTCTCCAACTCCCTGAAAGGAGGGTGTAGCCAGGGGGGGTCGGTCTCTTCTCCCAAAGAACAGGAGATGGGACAAGAGGAAACGGCCTCAAGTTGCCCCAGGGGAGGTTCAGGTTGGAGATTAGGGACAATTTTTACAAAGAAAGGGTTGTTAAGCGTTGGAATGGGATGCTCAGGGCAACATTGGAGTCATCATCCCTGGAGGGATTGAAAAGCTGGGCAGATGTAGTGCTGAGGGACATGGGTTAATGATGGATTTTGTCAGTGTTGAGTTGATGTTTGGACTCAGTGATCTGAAAAGTCCCTTCCAACCCTGGCAGTTCTATGATTCTAAGCACGTAGCTGTAGCACTTTATTCTCCTTCCCAATCTCCCCTTGTCCCAAACCTCAATTCACTTTAACTTGTAGTTTAACATTAATACAAAAAAAAAAAATTCTTATATCTTAAGGAGATTGTCCCTCTTTTGAGTGATGGATATTTTTTGCCTACTTAGTTTATAAACCAATCTTTTAAAGCATTTAAAATTAAATATTTAAAACCCAAACAATTCTAAAACCACCACTTGAGCTGTCAGGGAACCAGCAATAGCCCTTATTAACATATCACTCAATGAGGTGTTTTTTGCAAATGAAATGGATAAATAAATAAAAGGAAAATCACTGACACTCCTGTAGTACCAGCATCAAATACCAAAATATACAAAAATATTCAAAAACTAAATTTTCAGGTAACAAGAAGGTAGGAGCGAGGCATGAGGGACAACAGCCAGAGGGAGAAAATTCAATGGCAATTTTATTGTATTAAAATGGAAACCAAGGGCAGGAAGGTTGCTCTGGGGTACTCCTTCTTCACTGTGCCTCACACAGAAGACCTGTACTGCTCTTGAAGAGGGATAATCAGCAGCTTATAGTTACAAAAATATTTTTTTCATAGCTACACCCACCAAAGCTTCAATTTCCCATCCTCTTTAGCAGAAAAAATGAGACAAACAGAAATATGGCAAAAGCAGGTTCACAGAAAGAGCAATTAGGATAAACCTATGGTGAAAACGTGTTTATTTATAGGTCAGTGTACGTATGATCATTAGCACCTTTAAAAACATTATCAAAATAACCAAGAAAAAAAAAAAGCAGGCCTTAGAAAGTAACCTACCTCTTGCAGAGACATTATCGCTTAAACAGCACATCATTCTGCAAAAGCTGACAAGGAAAGTGCACATGTTTCCCATTTGAGGTTAATTGCGTAAAATTAAAGCCGTCCCACAACCATCAGAACTAACTATCTAGCGTTTGGTTTCCAATGACTTTGTGTCTTGTGGCTGGCTGAATGCTTAATGAACTATAACAAGGTTGTCTACTAGAGAGCAATTTTGACTAACGAGTGGGTTTGTCTGATGTCTGATAAAGTTCAAGCCCCAGTTCACAGAATCACAGAATGCTCTGGGGTTGGCAGGAATCTCTGGAGATCATCCAGTCCAACCCCCTGCCAGAGCAGGGTCACCCACAGCAGGTCCCACAGGAACGTGTCCAGGTGGGTTTGGAATGTCTTCAGAGGCAGAGACTCTACCACCTCTTTGGGCAGCCTCTGCCAGGGCTCTGCCACACTCAAAGGGATGAAGTTCCTCCTCATGTTTACATAGAACTTCCTGTGTTCAAGTTTATGCCTGTTGCCACTTGTCCTGTCACTGGACACCGCTGAAAAAAGCCTGGCCCCATTCTCCTGACACCCACCCTTGAAGTATTTGTAGGCTTTGATCAGACCCCCCCTCAATCTTCTCTAGACTAAAAAGACCCAAGTCTCCTAGCCTTTCTTCATCAGAGATACTCCAGGCCCTTCATCAACTTTGTGGTCCTCTGCTGTACCCTCTCCAGCAGTTCCCTGTCCTTGAACTGAAGAGTCCAGGACTGGACCCAGTGCTCCAGGTGGGACCTCCCTACGCAGAGCAGAATGAGAGGATGACCTCCCTCGACTTGCTGGCCACACTCTCCTTGAGGCACCCCAGGATGCCACTGGCCATCTTGCCCACCAGGGCCCATTGCTGGTTCATGGGCATCCTGTTGTCCACCAGGACTCCCAGGTCTTTTTCCTCAGAGCTGCTCTGCAGCAGGTCAATGCCCAGAAGCTCACACTTCCTCATGAATACGTCAAAGAAATCTCTTCATCCCTTCCTGGCCCATCTTGTTATTTGTCTAAACATAACTACTACTGTGAATGATTCTGCCTTTATAATCCAGCAGGTGTAAATGCAGGATTGCTGACAAGCGTTCGTTACCCCACACAGACAAATTAATGGTTGCCAGCCACACTTTATCCAGGTCCAGCCACTTACTGAAAATGAGTTTATCTGCCTGAACCACTGCAATGGAAATGGCATCCACATCCCAGCAAGGTGTCTGCAGTGCTGGGGCAAGCAAACATTGCAAATACTGCAAGTCCTTTCCTCTTCGAGCGTGTATTGCACATTATAAGTAGAAAAATCAAAGTGACACTAAAGGACTTCGCCTGGGAAAGGGACTTGGCATAACACTAGTTAGAAAACCCGCCTAAACATTGCTTTGTTTAAATTGGCCTCATGCTTTTCAGACTCTGATATCTTTGACTGGTCTCCCTGCCAAGAAGATTATGAAGTGGTGAGTTGTTTAAGAACTCTGTATCTTGATTTGCTTTAGTGGGTTTACCTTTCAAAATGTGGTAAAACTTTCTAATATTAGAACAAACATATGAGTAGGACAAGCAGATAGCTACAAGGAAAAAAAAAAAAAAAAGAATAAAGGCAATTCACAATTGTTTCTTTGGTCAGCCAGCACAGAACTTTGGACAGATTTGGGATAGAGAAAGATAAACCCAGGTTTATCCTTTTCCTCTCTTCAATACGGACTTGGTAAAAAGTAAATCCCACACTTTTCACTTGTAGACATTTCAATGCAGTTTCCTGAACTCAATGCAAAAAATTCTGCTCCCCTAAACCTGAAAATTGTTGAAGTAGGAAAGCCTCCCACGAGTATAAATGCACTTTTTTTTTTTAAATCATGTCTACTTTTTTGGTTTTTTTAGGGAATTTAAAGTTTAACCTGTATTACTCTTTTATAGAGTTCAAACATTTTTTTTCTTTTAACTCATTCTAACTAAAGAGGAAATATGAAACTTTTATCAAATTGTCTATAATTCATACTGTAATTATATTAGTGTTAATGCATTTACCTCAGCTAAAACGTCACACTCTGTGTGTGTTTTTACCACAACTGAAAAAGTCTATCCTATTTTTAACTGAAAAGCTTAATTTCTAAGTAAGTTTCGGGCATGAACCAGTCCAGGTGCAATACAAATACACGTGACCAGTGTAATTACTGAAAGATGGTGAATGGAAAGTTTTGGATTGCACACTATGTATAAACTGCTTCTAGTAATAATTACTTTGCAAAGGGTTTTTTGCAGAGAATGAGAAATAACTACCATCACAGACATATGTTTTGAGTTACACCATGATTATTGTGTTTGCCCAATAGAAATTGGGATTATTTTTTTCTGTGATCAGTTACATACAAAAATTTTTTCACATAAGTATCTAATATTTGTGTTATTTATCCATAAAGGAACTTTTTGATAAATCTTATTGAGATCTGTTACCCTCAGCAATCACAAGAGATAGTGTCTGTGACCCCAAATAGGATTGGAAAAGCATCTGTATTCAAAGAGAGATCTCGTTACCCCACCAAACACATAAAATTGTTATACTTGTCCAGGTCTCCTCTTCTAATAGTAAAAAGAATTACTCACCACCTCCATGAGGTCAATAATGAGATCTAAGTATTATTATAATATGAAATATTGGGTGATGCCTGTATCCACTGCTGAGAAGCCTGCAAGTAGAATGAGATGAGTGCCGAGTACAAGCAACTGAGTGAGAATGGATTTTTTCAGAAATAACTCCACAATATAATGAATTATAATTCTGTTAATTATATTGCATCTCATACGATCAACTACATTAAATATATTTATGTGTAATAATTAAGACTATTTCAGATTCCGGAGTCCACCTCCATGGACATGAAGAGAGTTCATAAAGGCACCTGTGTAAGAGGAACCCCTCTTCATATGAGATCAAAGTTAATCTTTTCAAAGGTGTGTGTTTCTCTAGCATGAGCTGGTAATGAACAGGATATAATACATATATATTCCAAACTCCTAGAACATAATTCCAGGAGACCTTCTCGCTCTCTTCAGTTCCCTGAAAGAAGGGAGTAGCCACGGGGCAGTCGGTCTATTCTCCCATGGAACAAGCAATGGGACAAGAGGAAATGGCCTCAAGTTGCCCCAAGAGAGGTTCAGATTGGAGATTAGGAACAATTTTTCCAGGGAAAGCCTTGGAACAGGCTGTCCAGGGAAGTGTTGGAGGCTTTATCCCTGGAGATACTTGAAAACAAGTAGACATGGTGCTCAGAGACATGGTTTAGTGATGGGTTTGTCAGTGTTGGGTTGATGGTTGGACTCAATGATCTGATAGGCCCCTTCCAGCCCAGGCAACTCTATGATTCTATCAATCAGCCATATTTTTTTCTGAAATCTTCCTAGTTATATGACAAGTATTTTATAGTAAAAGTGAGATATGTAAAATATTGATCTCTTCCAAAACGTACGCCTCCAACAGTGTGTTTGGCCCATAAGAAAGAAATGAGAGACCCACTAGGAAATATGCATATTTTATCTAACAATACAGAGACAAGATGTTATTTTCCAAAGTATCTTGAGACTTTAAGTTTTCACTACAATTATCACTAGGTCCTATCTAAAAAGAGTGAGAAATGGATTATTATTTTGGCCTGTCTGATTTTAAACTGGTATGGTTAAAATATTACTTGCATAGAAATTTAGCTTTTTTTTTTTTTATTGTCTCTTATGTCATAAGCCTCCACTTCAGCAAATTCCATAAGCATGTACTTACTTTGAAGTCCCACTACTCATGGGCTTAAAATTAAAGACGTGTTTAAGTTCTACTTTGGCTGAGACCCTAAATTAAAGCTAATTCCAGCAAAGTGATTGAAGTTACACTGAGCTAATAAGAAAAGAGACAGACTCGTGTTTAAGCTTCCTGAGCCCTGTTGAACTGAGACTCTGGTGTGTCTTGGTATTAGATTCAAAGCTGGCATAGAAAAATCTAACTTAATTTTGCTCCTAGCTTCTAGTTCAAAGGCATCATTCTTTTGTCTCTTTTTCAAGTACTTCAAAAACAGGCAGACTTCTTTTAATCAAATTAAAATATTGCAGTGCCTTGTAAAAGGCGCTTTCTGAGAATTACTCCTGTCAACAAACACCAACGTTACAACACGAGTATTGAACTCGGTGTTATACAGAGAAATGCGAGTCTTGAAGGGCTGAATTCTATTTGTAATCACATTTAACATTGGGCCTGAAGGAAAGGTAACGTCCTGGGATCCCACAAAACAGACAGGTAAAAGAACGTTTGGGTTTTATTTTGTCACAGTTTGATGTTTTTTACAATTGGAAATTTGGTTCCTGTTGCTGAATTTGGATTCTTCAGGCTTTTCTAACATTTCTAACATTTTCTAACATATTCGAAGTAGCTTATGACTAAAGTTTATCTCTAAAGAAATGCAATATAGGAAGCTCTCATTGTATTTAGACAACTAGGATTTCATATGTGTGAACAGCCCTGGCAGCCCAACTACATATCACACAAATCCCTTGTTTCAAGATAAAAAAAAAAAAAAAACCAGTAAGCACATGTACATGAACAAAGTGTTGTGCAGAGACCACCCATCCAAATTTCTCAAAACATGGTCTCAGAAGACAAATGAGGGGAAAGACTTTCAATCTGTCTTTCCCAAGTTAAGGGATCTGTTTCCCCAGCTGAAGACACAGCAGCCAAACAAAGCAATTCACAGTGTTCCCTGTTTGTCAGGGAATTCCGTGTTTGCCTTACAACAGTTGATAATATTCACAATATTCAAGTATCCTGTTTTAACTCTGGAAAAAAGCAGTGAAGAAAAATCACTTGGTCTAGAAAATTAATCCAATATGTTAATTGGTTTAAAGAATACCTCAGAGGTCCTGCAAAACTTTGATGTTTTCCTTCAAGTGTCTATCAGTCTACTCAACCTCAACCATTCAACAATCAGAACTTAAATATTTTTCACCTCAAAATAAGAAGAAAGGTAGAATACCAAATTTCCAGCGAGGAAAGCTTTTCAAAAATGTTTGATTCAGAAATTTCTCTATTATTTTCTTGGTGTTTGAGGCATCTATGAGTTTTATCATGAAGTTTTTGAAGTGACCTGACATACCTGACATAGTGTCTGTTCAACACTGAAGTCATACATCTAATGAAAACCAACCCAGGATCAATATTCCATCATGTCAGGCAACGAACCAACAAGTGAAGGTAATAACATCTTCCCAACAGGACTTACGGTCAGCATTAAGCAGCTAAACAAAATACATACATAAAAGGAAACTAGGGGGAGGAGAGAAAGTTAGCAGAATGAAATAATAAAAGTCAAATAAAAGTTAATAAGTCTTTGTTTGTCTCTTTAGAGCCCTCTCTTACATTTCAATCTTTACTGTGCAAATCTGGCAGTTGACGAACTCTCACTAGCAAAAAGTAATTTTGTTAATTTTTTTTAAATGAAAAAGCAAACATCAACAAANTTCAATCTTTACTGTGCGAATCTGGCAGTTGATGAACTTTCACTAGCAAAAAGTAATGAAAAAGCAAACATCAACAAAACCCCAACATTTTCACGGTGCAGTGTCAGCTTATTTAAAGATACATCATGTGTTCACGCTTGAAGGCTACAGAAAACCTAAGTTTGCCCCCTCACACATGATATGAGCCTCTCATACATTTAATCTTTGAGAAAAAAGATCTATATAAGTCACTCTTAAAAAAATACACATAATTATCTCAAGAATAGTATAAGAATAAAAAAACAAAAAAAAGAAACCCCACTATAACAAAGGCATGAAAATGAGCCTAACCATGCGCATTGGTCTCTGATCTGACAGTAACAGAGTTTTTCTTCCCTCCAAGTCTATCCCCAGCATCTGGTCCCTCAGCATAATTATTTAATGTTTTCTGCTTCTCTGTGCCTTCCCTCTGGCTGCTGAAGGTACTACTGCATTGTACCCTCAACACCAGCAGTGCAAACGTCGTGATCAGAAATAACCAATGTAGATGCTATAATAACAACAGGGTATGGGGGTTTTAAGTGCATTTCTAAATTATATTTTCTTTCTAATAATATTTTGCACTATAGAGATATTAGGATAGAAACTAAAAGAAGCAGTTATGCATTTTCCCCTCTGTTTGGTAGAAACTTTCATAAAAAATAGAAACAGCACATGACTGAATGAGAACATATTCCAGATCACATGGACTCCAACTGCAAGCACTCCACAAGTACTTTGGCCAGTCCTGGGCACTGTATACATAACAGGCAATGTATTCATATGGGTTTTCTTGGGGTATCAATGAATTATAGAATGGTTTGGATTGGAAGGGACCTTCAAGATTACTGAGTTCCAACTCCCTGCCCTGGGCAGGGACACCTCCCACCACACCAGGTTGCTCCAAGCCCCATCCAGCCTGGCCTTCAACCCCTCCAGGGATGGGGCAGCCACACATGCTCTGTTCCAGGGTCTCACCACCCTCACAGCAAAGAATTTCTTCCTAATATCTAGTATGAATCTCTCCTCTTTCAGTTTAAAACCATTTCTCCTCATCCTATGACTCTCTGCCCTGATCAAGAGTCCCTCCCCATCTCTTCTGGAGTCCCTTTAAGGACTGGAAGGCTGATCTAAGGTCTTCCCGGAGCCATCTCTTCTCCAGGCTGAACAACCCAAATTCTCTCATCCTGTAATGACAGCAGAGGGGCTCCCAGCATATTTGCAGCCCTTGAAACTGTAAATGGCATCTGCCAGGCTGATTGTGCTGATCTTCCAAATCTTCTTTATACATAAAAATTATCCAAAGCGTGCTTCCAAATTTTTTAAGCCACCATATCAAATGATCAGTCTCAAAAAGATGTTTAGTTCTTGGCTTTTTGCCCAAACAAATCATGTGAATATTAACAGAACAAGTATAACCAGGTGTTCTCTTTCTTCCTCTCTTCTTCCCTCCTCTCCCTCTTCATTTTCCTCTACCTGTCCTTCTTCTAACTATTATGTTAGTGAAGAAGAATAGATTAATTAATTCACAGCTTTCACAGACAAAGAAGAGACGAACTATATAAAGAGAAAGTAAAACTGACTGTTAAAGGAATGGGTAATCAGTCCAGGTTAATTCTGGAATTTGACTAAAAGATAAAAGCCAAACAGTGTAAGTCATCAAAAGCAGTTATTAAAATGCATGCCAATGTTAGTTATCAAAGGTATCAAATAATATTTTAATGGAGCACATGACTTTCCGCGACAATTCCTATTATTTCAGCAAGAGGCTGCTGGACTTACTGCAGAATCAAGGCTAAAAAGCTCCATGTGTTGCAGAAATGGTGCAACTATGTAAACAGATTACATCAGCGCTTTCCTACCCAAAATAAAAATAAAAAGAAAATGCACACACAGACACACACACACATATATATATAGCAATCAAATACCCTCTGTTACATACTGTGCCTGATTTATATACCCTTTCCTACTCTCTTACCAACTTGGGTTCAAGCTAGCTATAAGCAAAGTTTATCTCACAGTGAAATTAGCGACAAAGCTTTAAAGGCTGTCATGGATCTGGAGAGTTCTCTGATTAATGCCGGGAAGTCTGAATACGTTCCCATCCAGGGTTCACTCAGAGCTGCAAATGTTTCAAGCACAACTCCCTGAGGAATAAGACTTGTAAGATAACTGGTAGAATAACAGCGAGAAAAAGAACAATATATGATCAAGTACTGGGAATGGAATTGCCATTAACATTTGCCATCCTTTTATGATTTCAAGTTTATACTTTGTTCCCCAACCTTACTAAGAATTATCATGAACAAGCTTGAGACTTGAGTGAAGAATGGTTTTATTTATCTGTTGACTGTTGTGTAAGACTAAGATAAACAAAAAAACTATTCAGCTTGTCCTATTCCTCTTTTAACTTTTGCATATCTTCCCACTGTGGTGCCTGGATACTTTGCACTACAAAACAATAAACTCAATCAGAGTTACTGAAAAACAACATAAAAAATAGAGTTGAATTGATACTTACTTCCAATAACAGAATTTCCAGGCTTGCAGCAAAGCCACAGGTTGCCACAAGCTGAAAGACTTGAGACATAGAGGAGATGGTTACAGCTGAAATCAATCCATCAAGCCATTTATCAATCAATCAATCCATCAACCAATCAATAATTGTGGGTGAAGGGTTTCGCTGTGAAGTCTCTAGCTCAGGCTAAGCTGAAAGAGTCAGCCTGGTCATAAGAACTCCACCTCCATCAGAAATCTGATGGTTCTGCTCTCAGCCATCTGGGATTTGGAATGGTAAAATGAGGGAGGGGAGGGACAGCAACAGCAACAGGGATGGGGACAGGGACTTTCCTGTTTGATCTTTTCTTTCACAGAATCAAGGAACTGTCAGAGCTGGAAGGGACCTCCAGAACTCACCCAGTCCAANCTTTTTCCCTCCCCTTGTTTCATACACATTGCACTTTTTGTAACAGGGGTGTAAAACCAACAGAATGCAGCTGAGAGTAAGTACCCCCATGAGTGCTGGTGTAATTCTTCCACATCTCTAGCCAGCTGATCAGAACTTATGCTCTTCTAGAGGTCCTCCACTCATGAACCTCTGAGTCAGCACCTCAGGCAGAGGTTGTATTTTCTGGCTTGTTTCTCTTCCCTGACCTCTCCTTTGAGCATTTCTCTTCTTTTGTCCTCCAGGAAACAGGGTCTGAGTAGCAACAGGAAACCTAGGAACTCCATATCAACTCTATCTTCTCTTTTTATCCCAGAAGAGCTATTACTGTTTTTAATATAATCCAAGATGGCCAAAGACGGGAATTTTCCAGTAAAAACTCCCTGCATCTAAAAGGGAGAGGGATAATGTTTATCTGCATGTTTTACTCAATATTTCAGGCAATTAAATAATTTTCCTTTCTTTCTGGGTCCGTAATCGAAGGATAGATTTGGAATGCCAGTTATTACAATGGGAGTTGGCCAGCAATAACTTGAAACAAAACCCTGGACTGCGCTTCACTGTTTATATTGTAACTATGAACATGGATTATATTAACAACTTATCTTTTGCTGGGGCCCAGACACCCTATTTTCAGTGCAGCACCTCATACTGCAAAGTCAGAGTAGAAATAGTTTGTGCTTTCTATAGCTCAGTACCCCCACATAAAGACCGTATTCCTAGCTGCTTAAATGGTAAAAATGGCTTTTTACCATTTGCACATCAGAAGAGTTCCCCACTCTGTGTGCACCCTGGAGACTCTTGCTGGGGAAAGTGTCAGCAAAGACATTCACTTCCAAGAAAGAGATTTCCAGGAATTTTGATTAAAAAGCACGGAGATGAAGAGTGAGGCAAGTTGTGATACCGAGACTGACTGGGCAAGAGCCCATGGGGCACAGATCCTGTGCAAAGAAGGGTAAGCAATAACATAATTTATCATCTTGCACACTAATGAGGAGACTGAATTAAGGTGGCACAGGGAACTTTAAAATTCTCATTTATAAATTCTTGCCTTGTGATGTTAATATTATTGTTTTAATGTGGTGGTTTGGTATATATTATTTTCTAAGGCATGGCTGTTATGCAAAAAAAAAAAAAAAAAAAAGCCAAAACTCCAAAAGTTATCTCCTTGTGAAAATGAACCATTCAGGAGGTCAGGAATCTTTAGGGAGAGTTCATTTTTTGCTGAAAATGCCATGCCCCTGCACTGGTTCTCTGTATTGAGAACACGTGCCTGGGTAACAAATTACTGGGGAGTGTAGCAGCACTTGTGAGCAGCCACAGCAGTTCAGTATTTGTGTTCTGGTCTTTACAGAATACAGGATCACTTGTGGATACATCTTTAAATTAAAAAAAAAAAAAAAGGAAAAAAAAAAAGAAAAAATAAATAAAATGAAGCTTTAGTTTTTGCATGTCTAGTAAAAATCTTGTGAAAGCGATTTGTAAACGATGTCCTTAGTTAAGTAAACTTTTGTCAGATCTAGGCAATTTGGCATGTCTTCTGTTTATAAAATAGAACCTTGAAAAGCTTCCCCTGTTTTTGTAATTGCATGGTGAAATAAAAAGAGGATTTCTTTTTCCAGTTGCCTCTCTCGTTTGTTTCATAATCGACTACATTATAGAGAACAAAAAGGGCACAATATTTTTTTTTTGTCTGAAACCAAATGAGAACCCAGTCCCCATGAGACTTTGAGCTTCTTCAATTTCCAGACGTAGCAGGGGGCTTAACACCTCAAAAGAATCAAGCATAAGAAGAAGGTCATGGCATTTTCAGGGAAAAAAAAATGGAATGTAACGCTCTCATTCCCATTCTCCTACATGGTTCATTGTCACTAAGAAGAGAGTGTTTTGTTTCTTTCTGCACCAATATACCTTGTTATTAAAGACGGAGAGATACAGGCTATTCCTGAATATAGAAAACCAAATCTCTAAGGAAATGGTACTCATGATGTAAATTGTCACTGTAACTGTGTAAGGTGGAGAGAAAAAAACAAGGTGATATTTTATGACAGGAACAGTAATGGCAAATGCATTTTCCATTCATCCCCATCCTCAAATCCACTGATTTCGATGGGTGATAATTTTCACAGCTCTGAGATTATTATTTTTTTAAAACTCATTCTCACAGAGTAGGTATGTTTAATCATAGGAGTGCATTATTAAAAAAGGGTCCAGTAACAGGATGGATTAACTGCTAGGGTTTTGGCAAGGAGCAGAATTAAAAAACAGTGAGTCCATCACTGATGAACACCTGACTACTTTGACCAGTTGATATTTTGAGGGGGCTGAAGAACAATTAATTTATTTCTACTTATGCATCATGGACTAGGTATCTGAAATAAATAGTATTTGCAAATGTACAGGTTCAGTGTAGATATGCTAAGCTTCTTTGTCTGTCAGGAAAGAAATCATGAATGAAGGAAGTCTGAGGTAGCTATTTTCCCTTTTCGTTAGCTTTGTGCATGCTGCTGAAGGGCTTGGAGAATAAATCTTATGAAGAGAGACTGAAGAAGCTGGGACTGTTTTGTTGGAGGAAGAGGAAGCTGAGGGGAGACCTCATCACTCTCTACAACTACTGTAGAGAGATTGGTGCTGGTCTCTTCTCACAGGTCATCAGCGATAAAACAAGAGGGAATGGCCTCAAGCTGCAACATGGTAGGTTTAGGCTGGACATTAAGAAAGAATTTTTCCCAGAAAGAGAGGTCAGATCCTGGAATGAGCTGCCCAGGAAGGGGGTTGAGTCGTTGCAATGTGGTGTTGGGGGATCCGGTGTAGGGGAGAACTTTGTAGAGTGGGGCTGATGGTTGGACTCAGTGATCCCAAGGGTCTTTTCCAACCTGAATGATTCTATGATTGTCAGAATGCAGAAGCCCCTGTCCAGTTAACCCTAGAGCAGTGCAGCAAGTATTCCTCACAATCTGTCTCAGCGAGGTGAACAGAAGCCTGACCTACCAAGCACGTTACAGTATGGACCCCATTTGTCTTCACTATGTAAGTATTTATTACTCTTTGTGACACTCTTTCTCTCAACTGGGATTGAAGAAACCCGGGAATTGCACCCTTTCCAGTTGTCAAAGAAGTGAGTCCACCAAAGAGGCCACATAGATGGCTCTAAAGCATTAAACTCTCAAGAAGACCGAGGTCACGACCTGCTCCAGACTTTCCCATGAAAGCTATGAGTTAAAGCAGTAATGGCTAAATGAACGTAGTGATGAAAGACCAGTGAGCCAAATGCAATAAACAGCTGCCAGTGACATAAGATATTGTGAAATGAGTAAAAAGAGAACCAGAAAGAAGTAAAGTTTCTGTGGTTTCCAGTGGTCATCATTCAGAGTGCTACTGAGAGAAGGAAGTGCTTGTTGTTTTTTTTTACCTTCTTAAAGACCCTGAGACCTCACAATTACACCATCTTTCCACAAAAGCTGCCTGAACTGATAGACTTTGCTACTTGAGTGTCTAAATGAAAAACATCATGAGTTTCACCATTTTCCCAAAGCACCTTGGTGTACACGCCAACTAGGATCCTTGCTGGACACTGTACTGCTCATGGAAGTCACGTCACTGCCACAATTAATACACCATATTATTTCACAGTACATATATGTAGCACATCTAAATGCCACCACGCTGTAACTCTCCTGCTACACTGAGTTCTTTTTATTATTCCATATCTGCAGCAGCACAACCCTTACATAAAGACTACTTTGACAACTGAGTCTAGGAGATGAGGAAGGTATTACAAAGAAACCTCTTACAGACTTTAAGGTGCAAGCCATCACAAAGATAGTTGTTCTTGTTTTCCTGCATCCATTACAGGTTGAAAGATAACTTCTATGGCTCACTCTCAAGTATCTCCAGTCATTTGAGATGCCTGGTCTATCCCACTTGGCCTCCGGCTTCAGCTGGAAAAGGGCATGTCTCTCCTGTGGATATGGGCCAGTGACATTTGAACGTCTAAGATACTGCAGGGAAACTCAAACATTACAAGGGAATTTCATCCACGTTTTTTCCTTTGTTTTGGCCTTAGTCCTGTATTCCAATAGTCCTGTTTCTTCTTCAGGTGGCTTTTTCCTTATCTCTAGGTCCTGTCTCACAGCAACTGGCTACCAGTTGAAATTATTGGTCTAGTGGGAGGTGTCCCTGCCCTGGGCAAGGGGTTGGAACTCAATGATCTTTAACATCCCTTCCAACCCAAACCATCCTGTGATTCTATTGTGGACTATTGACCCAAATCCCACGATAGACGTGTATGGTTCTCTTTAGGTATCACTGAAAGGTTGAAGAAGGTCGAGAAGGCCTCTGGGGAAGTTACGGGCTTCTCACAGAGCATAGTGAATCCAAAGACATACACCCAAAGGATTTGTCCACTTTGTTTGGTGGAGAATGACTCAGGAGTAGGCTAATGTATAGGTCATATGGGGCACACTTTGCACGCCTTACAGATACTGACCCAAGGCCAGCCAAACTTCTGTTGTTCTGGTTATCAGTCCTTTCTGCATTTGATACTGCTCTGGAATGGGCCAATAACCTAAATTTCTGGTCTAACAACCTCAGAATAATTTTTTCAGAAGCCTACACTTGGTTTTGTGATTTTTTTCTTTCAAAAGCAAAAAAGTCTTCATTCTTTAATTTTAAGGAATTTAAAGCATTCTTACAAAACCTATAAAGAATTCCCTAATGATATGTATATTTTAAGGAATCATTGACTGATTTCCAGAAATACAGTCCGTCAAATTGGCCTGTTACCTACCATTATTTTAGACTGTTATCATCAGGAAGTCATCCAGCAGACTGACAGAATGCAGTCATCTTAAATATGCAGCAAACGTAAACAAGAACAGTATCTTCAGTTGATGAAGGAAAGGAAATTCTTTCAAATAACATTTTCAACTCAAATTCTTAGAGCTTTCTGAATTAGCGTGTATTTAAGTTTGATTACTGAGGACTGCATTTAAAAGGTGGTTTCAAGACACTTGGCCACAAAACTCGTCCAGATGTTGTCAGTTACACAGACAGTGTATTTATTAAGTCTTTGTGTATTTTCCATTTCAGTGTGTGCTAAACTACTGGGGGTTTTTATCCTCTTATTTTTATCCTCTTATTTTGATGTCAGAAGGGCCCAATGGCAACAAACAGTGACAATGGAAATAAAAATGAATGATAAAGATAACCACACATTCAAAAAGATCTTTAAATTTATTGCAGCAATTTCATCCATCCAGTCAACAAGTCATAAAAACCACTGGACCAAGTCTTTAAAAAAAATGTGCATAGGTGTAACACCCTTGCAGCTACACCAATTTATAATAGCTGATAATCAACCCTCTGTGTTGCAAAGAATGTTACTTCGATAAATCTTCATCCTCACCGTCCAGGATATATGTAGTTCTCTCAATGAACTCATTGAATTCCACGAGCAGAAAGCATGCAGGCTGGGAACGAGCCATTGGGGAGGGAGAGTAAATTAGGCCACAAAAATTGTGCAGAAGATTGGATCCAACTTATCTCATTTAAATATGTCACCCGTCCGTTGCAGGTGCAAGTGATTGTCCCTACAAAATCATGGCTGAATGACTAGATTCATGGCTGATACAACTTAATGGTTGCATTTCGAAATGTGCCCCAATAAAGGCTGAACTAATGAAAATTTATTAATTCTAATCCCAGCTAGATGCAGAGAGGTGGAAACGTAATGCTCTCCTGTAAAAAAAAAAAAAGACTCAGGAAAAAAAAAAAAAAACNTTATAAGCCATAACTATTTGTTTTTTAAAAAAAGACTAAAGCTTGCAATGTAAAGATTTCACAAATGTTCATGGCACAGATCACTCAAAGCAGAGGGAATGTGTGGGATTGTGACCTTCGCTTTGAGACACAGGCCCCTCTTGTGATCAAACTGTCTGCTGCTCCTCATGTGCAAATTTTAAGCAACACATTTGCATGTTTTGCATCATTTCTTCTCTGGTGGATTAGCGTTCAGTCATATCCGGATAGGGGCTTTCCATCTGTGGAAGAGCTGACTTTCTGGGTATCATCCTTTCTGAAGAGACGGGATAAAGTAACTGGAAAATATACTCTGGTTTTAATTTCAGAATAATTAAATTTAAACTCTTTGTTCCCAAAATTTCATCTCAAAGCAACATTTAATCTTCATATATTCTGCCCAGCTTTAATCACATACTTTACCAATGGAAACAAATTACATGGGTATTTTAGACACTTGATTCCCATTGAAAAATCTTTGTTGCTTTCCACCTCTAAACAACTATTTTTCAACTTGTTTCTGAAGATAGAAAAGTAGGTCATAAAAAAAAAAACAGTAGGCCCATAAAAAATTTGGTGCTGAAATGTTGTCCTTGAACTTGTTCATTGTTCTAGAAAAATCGAGCATTTCCAGAATCTAAAAATAGTATAGTCAATTAAATGCCCACTGACTGTAACATAATTTTACCTCTTCTGTCCAAGCGGTTTTGGAAAAGAGTCTATTTACAGTTGACAAACAATGCAACAGGCCTTGGATTCATTTTTTCCCATATTCTTAAAGGAAATATCAGTTTCAGATTGTTTGTCATGAATAGCAGAATCTCACAAGTGGCTCGAGAGAAAAGACCAGCAAAGAGAAGCTATTGACCACAAATATGGTCTTGCCTAAAGGGGTTAATGAGCCATAACAGCTGGGGAGAGTGAGGAACAAATGCAAAAGTAGAGAAAACTAAGTGAATGTGATCACACAACAGCCACAAGTAAATGTACCGTGTAAAGAAGCCTAGAGTGAAATAACATAGAATTGGAGTAAACTACAGGAGTAAGATACAGTTTCAGAAACTGTGGTTTCATTCTTCTCTTCATTACTCCAGTTTTGGGCTGGAGTTCTCTAGTTCCAGTTCAAGGACAGGGAAATGATGTCTCCAGTACACCAGAGGACCACAAAAATGGTGAGGGTCCTGGAGCATCTCTCTGATGAGGAAAGTCTGAAGGACTTGAGTCTTTTTAGTCTGGAGAAGAGAAGGCTGAGGGAAGATCTCATCAACAACTACAAATAGTTAAAGGGTGGATGGTAAGGAGTATGGGGTCAGTCTGTTTTCAGTGGTGCCCAGTGATAGAACAAGAGGAAATGGGCACAAAAACCGGAACATAAAAAGTTCCATCTAAACACAAGGAGGAACTTCTTTATCTTGAGGGTGGAAGACCCTGGCAGAGGCTGCCCAGAGAGGTGGTGGAGTCTCCATTTCTGGAGACATTCCAAACCTCCCTGGACACATTCCTGTGCAACCTTCTCGAAGTGGACCTACTTTGGTAGGGGGCTGGACTAAATGATCTCCAGAGGTCCATTCCAATACCATAGCATTCTGTGATTCTGTGCTACTCCGGGGCATGAACTTGTTAAATGTTATGCCAACTTAGCTCTGGGAGTTAGAGATGTCCAATACTTGGTTTCAAAATGCTCTCTGTCTGACAGACTCACATCTGTACTGGGGAAACATGTTTAGAGCTTTCAACTCTGCTTTGTTCAATCATTAAAGTATGTCCTTACATACCTGTGTTGCCTTGCAGAATCAGAATTTGTGATGATTATTCAATTCTCCTGCCAGAACTCCCAGCAGCTCTCTGTTTCCTGCAGCATGAATCCTCTGCAGCATTGCCAATACAAAGTCTTCAGTAATGTGTACCTAAATATTTTTCAAAGCCCACTTAAATTCTCCATGAAGACCAGAACTCATTGCATCCCCGCTGCCTTTGATGCTTCCCACCCATGATTTTGTGACATTAGACTCATAGAAAAATAGGTCTGAAAAAGAATTCAAGTCATCAAGTCTATACCGTCGATCTCCTCTCTTTCTTACAGGTACAACTTGGGAAATGATAGTAAAATCATCCCCTCAAAGCAGCAAAAGGAATCTGTTCTACAAAGACCATGAGTGCTACAATGGATAGCCTTTGGGAAAGTGTAGTCAAAGAATCTCCCAATACTTTTTGAGATTTGAGACAGTCTCCAGAAAGAGCTAGTTACATTTGGCCCCTGGCAAGAGCCAAGTGGCAAAGGGCCCCAGTGTCGCAGTGGAAAAATGAATTTGTCCATGAAGTTCCAGCATGTAGAGAAGTGAGATGGACACTGCTCAGGAATACTAGGAACTCATATAGCTGAAGGGAAAGGTAGGCTTACCATCAGCAAATACAAAGTTCTTAAAAATATCCCATAGAGAAAATGATTTACAGGAATCCAGAAAAGGAGCCTCATGACTTTGTCCTATTCCACCCACTCCCTCCCTTGGGTTTCTCCCAAAGAGGGTGTGATTTCGCTTGATAACCTGCAGCCAAAAGTTTAGACTGCTGTCTAAATTGATTATTGCTCTTAGCCATAAAAAGAGTCTTTAAAAGTCCTTTTCAGATGCATACTCCCTCCCCTTAAAACAGAATTTCTGTAAAGTCCTGTAACTGTCTCATTACTTCCTCCCATTTCTTCACCATCAATCTCTTTGATCATATTAGGCATTCGTGAAAAGAAAATGTTTTAAAGCATACCTTATGCTTTTTTGTTAATAATGGCTCATCTTCCTTTGTGATCTATATTTTCCTTATGGGTAACACTTTTACTAACTCTTGCATTTCAAAAAATTAGGAAAATGGCAAGCAAGCCTCAGGGACAATACACTGTCCTTCATTCTCCTAATACATCACAGTATTTGAAAAGGGAATCCCTCCACTTGCCTAAGGAATATTGAGCTGTGTTTATTGTCAGTATGAATTGGAAAATAATCTCAGTTGTTAACTAATTTAATGAGATAAATGGAACTTTATTACCTAAGTCAAGCTCAGCTTAACAACATGGCTATAAATAGTGAGCATTACAGTGTAGCTGGCACACGTACACTCCATGACTTCACTATAAATGATTCGAAGGTCACACTAAGTTGAAGTCCAACTCTGGTCTCTCCTTTATAATTATACTGTTGCAAAACTTAACCTCCCTTTGAAGCCTATCAAAATGTCTCTCTTTATTCCTTGCTAGGAAAGAAATATCACGATTATGACGATTTTAGTGTACTGGATGTCATATTTGAGAAGAATATATGCTGCAGGCAAACTGTAATTGTCCCCCTGCAGAAGGCACAGAAGATCATAAAATCATAGAATGTCTCTGGTTGGAAGGGACCTTCAAGATCACCCAGTTCCAACCTCCCCGGCACTGGGCAGGGACACCTCCCACCACACCAGGTTGCTCAAAACCCCATCCAGCCTGGCCATGAACCCCTCCAGGGATGGGGCAGCCACAGCTTCTCTGTTCCAGTGTCTCACCACCTTCACAGCAAAGAATTTATTCCTAATATCTAGTCTAAATCTCTCCTCTTTCGGTTTAAAACTGTTCCCCCTTGTCCTACGGCTCCCCTCCCTGGCGAAAAGTCCTTCACCATCTCTCCTGGAACCCCTTTAGGGACTGGAAGGGACTCTAACATCTCACTGGAGCCTTCTCTTCTCCAGGATGAACAATCCCAACTCTCTCAGCCTGTTTCACAGCAAAGGGGCTTCAGCCCTCTGATCATCTCTGTGGCCTCCTCTGGACCTGTTCCAACAGGTCTTTGTCCTTCTTCTGCTGAGGACTCCAGAGTTGGACACAGTGCTCCAGGTCGGGTCTCACTAGAGCAGAACAGAGGGGCAGAATCCACAGCCCCCCCAGCCCGCCTTGCCATGCTGGCCACACTGCTGGGGATGCAGCCCAGGATGGGGTTGGCTTTCTGGGCTGCCAATGCACACTGCTGGCTCCTGTTGAACCTTTCATCAATCAATACCCCCAAGTCCTTGTCCTTAGGGCTGCTCTCAATCCCTTGATTGTATCTGTTGAAGATAGGAGGAACAGTATCCATTTCCTTGGTTCACAGACACAAAAACTTGCTGACACCCTAAAAATCCCTGATGTGGGAGACCAGCCCATGATTCTTCTTGAAGACATAAACTCAGCTGTCAGGTCATCTCCTGAAGTGTCAGTCTTGGGCCCTTAATGCTATTGCAGCTGCCAGTAACAGAGGAGAAACTAGAGAGAGGAAAACATGTTTTATCCAATTTAAGAAACAAAAATTCTATGTCCTTTAGCAGGATGTATTGAGATGATTAGTATTTTTAAGGGGGGGAAAGGCAGCAGCTTGTCAACCAAATATGAGGCTTAATTCAGAGTACTCTGTATTCTACACCTTGTACAGGACTTATACAACTTCAAAACATTGGCCCCTTAATTAGCAAAATACTTTCTTATCAAGAACACATGAAAACATTTACTTCCTTGCTTCTGGAGGGAGATAGGCACAAATGTAAATACAATTGTAAATATTAAAAAAAAAAAAAAAAAGAAAGCACATAGAACAATATAGTGTAAGGAGGAAAAAAAAGGTCTTTGGAAATTTCAAGTGCTTTACTCATTATTTTATTACGAGTTTGCATCATATCCTCTCCCTTGGTTCAGTCCTGACCTTGCATCAGAATTATTTCAAATGTATTCACCGAACACAGGCGTAAATATAGACCAGAACAGTGACTAAACTCAGGACTCAAACAAAATTTCATTTGTCTGTTTCCCAAGTTAGTCAGACAAGGGTATTTCAAAAGACACTAGTACAGAGAGCCATTGCAACCATACACAGCAACAAATAATTATGATACCACATGGATTTCACCTTGACCTTACAGTTCCATCGGTGTGTTTGCAAGTAGTACTCAAATGCCTTTACAGACACACTTAGTAGCCTGTGAGGAAAACAGAGCTGAACTGCAGACAGGTACACAAATTTTCACTTTCCTGATTTTGAGCAGGAAGAGGTTCTGGAGTTGGATTCCATGTCAGCAACTTTTACGAAGTGGTTTGATTTTATGGTGCCTGAGTGATGAGTAGTGAAAAGCATCTGTTGTAATTACAGCTATGATCAGTCTTTAATAACAGGAAGGTTTGCAAATATTAGAATAAGGAGGTTGTGAGGTGAGGCACAGAAATACATCCCTTCCCCAGCCAGACTGCTGACCCCAAACCACCCCAATAACAGTTGTGTTGAACCAGATTGTTCCAGAGGATTTACATCCTCAAGAGTCTCTGACTCTCCTACTTTTCATCTACAATAAATCATAGGGTGGTGTCTTACTAGAGAGAGAAATGCAGTTAATAGTTTCCAAACAGATGAAAAATTTACTGTCATTCATGGATCACAAAATCCAAGGACAGAAAATAAAATAATGATTATAATTTTGAAGAGCATTATCACATCTCTGATAAACGTTAGGACTCCATATGGACTCGTCTGGTTGTATCAACAGAAACACCTTCTTTGGTAAAAACAGGCTATGTATAAGTTTCCCTTTGGTTTATATTGGGAGAATTAACTTGTTTTCCCTTATTTAAAACCCAGAGTTTAAAAGATCTACTTCTGGAAGTTCTGAATTTAGGTAGTTTGCGGTAGGGACCAGAATAAACCCCAACATAAACTCAAGCCTAGGACTACCACCAGTCAGAAAGCTGTGTGTGTGCCATCAGGATTGTATGGTTGGACTCAATAACCTCAGAGGTCCTTTCCAACCATGAAGATTCTGTGATTCTTGATGGCTGTTGGCTGTGCGCTAATGCAAAAGTTTTGTCTACAACTTCCTAGTTTTAGCTCAACATTGGTATTAAAAAAAATGTTAAACACATCAGAATATAAATGGGAATCCTATTTTTTATCTCCACTGCACAGTTTTTGTACGATTAATTCTACAACTCAAAGAATGGGTGTTTTCACAGATATTTTTCTTCTATAACTGCACATATGGAATGCGCCTTTGCATTTCATAATGTTGATTTCACTCTTCCATAATTGAGTACAGTTCTGTCTCTACCACCATGCCAGAAAGGCAACAACAGCAACAATAACATACAAAAATCACTCCGTAAAAGAATGTGATTGCAAGCTGTTTCCCTTGGAAATAGATACAGCTCTGGGATTTTTCCAGTTTTCTGTAGAATTTTAAAAGTTCACCTACTAGGAATCTTAAACAAAATCTATATAAAAAAAAAAAAGCCTTCAATACATCAAGACAGAATTATTGTGATGGTAAATAGTATACACAAAATTCTCCATTATGAGAATATCACATTTCTAAGAGTTTATCATCAGAATGAAGTTTTGCTGACAATTTTCCAATATTTTAAATATGAGCTCCGGGTGTTTTGCTAATTTTAAGCTTATTCCTGGAATTTGTAGTCTCTTGTATATTTTTTTACTGAAAAAAAATTTATGCCAGTTCTTGCTTTTCTGAAAAAAAAAAAAAAAGTATTTTCTTTCCTGTTGTATTACCTTAAATTCATTCATGGAACTCTTGTAGGAACTCTTGTATACTGCTAGTGTAACTTTAGTAATCCCAAGGGGTATCCCTAAACTTGTAAGATAAATGGCCTCAGGGCATGAGTCTGAGCACAAGTACACAACTGTCTGTACTGCGTAGCTGTTAGAATTAAGTCCAGCCCATTCACATGGTTTTGGATCATGCCAACAGGAAGAGTTGTCTCCCAACCAAGGCTCAACTGCGGTTTGTGGAATAAGGAACCTAAAGAGGGCTACAGGAGAGATGGGGAGGGACTCTTGATCAGAGTGGAGCCATAGGATGAGGGGGAATGGTATAAACTGAAAGCAGGTAGATTTGGATTAGATTTTAGGAAGAGATTTTTTCGTGTGAGGGTGGTGAGACCCTGGAAGAGGTTGCCCAGAGAAGCTGTGGCTGCCCCATCCCTGGAGGGGTTCAAGGCCAGGCTGGATGGGGCTTGGAGCAACCTGGTCTGGTGGGAGGTGTCCCTGCCCAGGGCAGGGGGTTGGAACTGGGTGATCTTTAATGTCCCTTCCAACCCAAACTATTCTATGATTCTACTCGTTCAACTGAGGATGGGTTCCAGCAGGCAGCAGTGGTGAGTCCATCTTGCTCTGTGTGGGAACACTGCTCAGTTTTCTGATGACAGCCTTGTCCTGCCTCTTGTGCTCAGAGGCAGAGAACATGTCTTTCCCCATTTTATTTACCACAATAAAGGCAGTCAGTGAATCATGGGACTTTCTAAAAGTAAGGAAGTATAGACATATCTTCTGTAAAGGGCACCAGAGCCTTATTCACCTACTGGAATGTTCATGCAGGCTGAAAAGACACCTGCAGTCTCTGAAGACACAAATCTTCCTGAACTAACCCTAAATGCTACCAGCAAGAAGGCAGTTTAGGAGGCCTCAGCCAAGACTAAACATGCCAAAGCCACACATCACTTATGTGCTTATATAGGCTATCTTCTGTGAAACGGGATTTTCATCCCCATGGCTACTACTTGCCTTGGTCCAACACAGTTGGGCTATATACAGAATAGCTCTGGATCCCATAGGGTGGGAGACATGACCCATGCCACCACACTTGCCTGATTCAGATCCCACCAGGGATGGCTCGGTTCATGGAAATGTGCTATTTTCTTTGGAAGGGCTCTAGAGTTTCACATGGTTACTATGGCTGTGTAAATACCCCTGCTTATAACAAAATGCCTAAAAATGGCCATTTCAAGAGGAAGATAGAGCCTGTGTTTAAAAGATGTTGTTCACACAGCCTGAAAAGCTATGTGGGTTTTCCCTAATATTAGTCCTTAATCTTCTTCCAGGCCTTCTGAAACAAGAAAAAAAATATATAAAAAAAATAATAAAAAGGCTGAAACCATCAGCCTTTACACCAAACCCCATGCATTACACAACAATTTCCAAAAAGCAGAGCAATGCCTCTAGGCTGTTGGGGAAATGTGAGCACTCATCTGGGACAAAACTAAAGGCTTTGTTTTACAAAGGAGGGGGCAGAGAGCAGGACGGGAAAGGAACTCCCACCAAAAGTCAACGGGAGTTGAGACTTGAAGTAATTCTGAACCCTCTGACATTCACAGCTTAGTACAGTACCCAAAAACACTTAATAAATCACAAGGCTAGTGAGCGAAAGGGAAAAAACATTCAACTGTAATTTCTGCTAATTTCTGTGTATGAAAATTTACTAGTACACATTTCTCCTGTGAGAAGAAAAATCCTTCTATTAAAACAAAAAGTTATCACACCTTTTTCTAGCATTTGCATTTTTAAAAACCACTACTTCGGTCTCCACATTGTAATTACAAAGTGTGTCTGCTCCTGAAAACAAAGAAAGGAATGGGATACTCACCGAATGAATCAGGATTAAAAGTGTTCACACTAGAACAAAGGCAACATGGGAGAGAACAGCTAATTCATTTGAGGATTAAATTTAACATTTATTTCCCAGTAGGGAGATAAAAATAAAAGCTAAACCACTTTTTCATGATGCCTTGGGCTATTTTATATCATTTTCAAATGCCAAGTCTTGAGAATCATAGAATGGTTTGGATTGGAAACGACCTTAAAGATTGTCCAGTTCCAACCCTCCTGCCCTGGGCAGGGACACCTCCCACCAGACCAGGTTGCTCCAAGCCCCATCCAGCCTGGCCTTGAACCCCTCCAGGGATGGGGCAGCCACAGCTTCTCTGGGCAACCTCTTCCAGGGTCTCACCACCTTCACAGCAAAGAATTTTCTCCTAGTACCTTGCACTAGCTTTTGTAGTTGACACATGGAGTCTACTCAAGAGAAAACCCAACCTTTGCAGTCTCAAAAAACTTATGAACCAGCCTCTGCTCCAGAAAACTTTACCTAGACTTAGCAATTCACTCTTGCATTGCAAGACCTCACAAGAAACAATACAGTCCCTCCTAAAACTAACTGCTTGGCCCAAGCAACTAACGACGTTAAGTCTCAGGGTAAGTTTTGATTTTTCTTTTTCTTGTTGGACCGTTCACAGGAAAGAAGCATGATATGACAGGATATGTAGGGGCAATCTTCATCGTAAAGGAGATAAAAAACAATGTCTTCCTTCGCTCCTCTAAACTCACCAAACAGACTTCCACCAACTTTTCCATTCCTCCCTACAGAGAGCTGCTAGAACATTACATTCAGATTCTGATCTTCTGATACAAAGCTCTTTCTCTGGGCTTTTACCCAGCCATGATCAAACTCCTTTTCCTCCTCCCTTGCCCTTTTTTTTATTTTTTTTTTTTTTGTGTCAGAGGCTTTCCTGTCTGACTCTAACAGCTGTTTGTCCTTTACAGGCTCTGTCTTCCCACAGCTCACAGCTGCACTAACAGACTTTTCCAGCGATCTGCCCAGTCTCTGAGTCTTTCTCTTGGCTCTCCAGCAAATCCAGAATCTACACCTGCATCTCCGGGTTATCCCCAACACTCAAAGTGGGATCTTGCTTTAATTTTACTGGCACCATTTTTTAATAGCAACAGTTACTTTTTTTTTCTTTTCTTTTCTCCTTAACTTCACAGGAACAAAGGAAAAAAAAACAAAACAAATATAAGAGGAAACAAGGATGTTTTACTATCAAGCACAGGATGAATATAAGTTATAGAATCACAGAAATTAAAACTGGAAAAGACCCACTGGCTATTTGGTCATCTTGTTTGTCTCTGCCAGTGCAGGACTGTTCCCTGTGGTACTTTTAGAGGTAATAAAGAATGCAGAATTAATAATTATTTGACCGTTTATTATGGTTCACAATGACGTTACGGTATTGCTTTCCAGCCTATTTTTCCTGTGTTCACTGTGTGTATATATACACAAGAATCAATTCCATCACTTCCTTTCTCGCTGCCACCCAGAAAAGTTGCCCCTCTCTGTAACAGCATTGTTCTGTAACACCTGAGCCCAGATCTTCTAGAGCGTGAAATTCTTTTCACTGATCTGGATTTGACCCTTCCACCAAAAGAGAAACACAGGCTTCAAATTCTATAATCTGAGCCATTTTTGTAGGCAATGGTGCTAAATTAGAGGAGATGTCCTTGTCCTTCTGTTGCTGAGCTCTTCTGAAACTCTCAAAATTCCATGATGTTTCAAAGATGATAAGTAAACTCCCTGTAGGGGACCTACAGGAGAGATAGGGAGGGACTCTTGATCAGGGAATGGAGCCATAGGACAAGAGGTAATGGTTGTAAACTGAAAGAGGGAAATTTAGATGAGATCTCAGGAAGATATTCTTTACTGTGAGACTGGAACTGGTTGCCCAGAGGAGCTGTGGCTGCCCTGTCCCTGGAAATGTTCAAGGTCAGGTTGGATGGGGCTTGGAGCAACCTGATGTGGTGGGAGGTGTCCCTGCCCAGGGCAGGAGAGTTGGAACTCAACTTTTAAGGTCCCTTCCAACCCAAACTGCTCCACAATTCTGTGATTATTACTACAGCCTACTCCTTCAGGCACCCCCAGGTGGACGCTACCTGTGCCCAGATACTTCTGTAAGTGCAGTTTGTTTAGGTGGTCCCTCAGTCTTCATCTACCATGTGTGGTACTTGAGTCACTCAGAAGGAACCTGGGGGACCTTCATGGACTGTGCAGGACCAGGCACCACAGGCAAGATGAGGCAAACTGTAAGGTTTGGTTCTCCCACACAAACCATATTTTTACTTATTTGGTTATTTTAGTTTCAGCTGTTATTCTTACCTGTTGGCAGTTTCACAGCTAAATTACGCAGTCATAATGGGCCTTAATTTGAAGACAATACTTAGGGAGCAAAAAGAAAGGTGTTTCCTCCCTGGTGGCTATAATTAAGACTGTAATTAAACTCAGTATTCTTATCTAAAGATATGTGAACATTATTCATGGTAATTTTCTGCAGTTTCTTAGCTAAGAGCTGACAAACCACTATTTCGCTCAAGTAAGTACATGCATGTAGTAGCATGAAAAATTGTCTTTTCTATATCAAGTTTTGTGCTGTGCTCTCCAGAACTACTACAAAACCTCTCCCAGGAGAAGGGGCTCACAAGATTTTTTTATTGCTTACTTTCAGAAAGTGTTAGTCAGGGTAGCAGGCCCTCTTCCTGACTCAACCATACCTCCCATGTCAGGTCTTCATCAGCATCATTATACTGAAACTTGTTATTTGCTCTTTTCTCCTCTTCTAATGCCACTGCCATTGCTGTTGGCACACAGCCGAAGAACCATGGGAATGCCAGGGTATCAAAATATGTTGCTATTATTCTGCAATATGACAAATTAAGACCCAAAGCCAACTCTTCTTGCTGTAAAGGACACATAAACTCCATATTTCTGCAAAGCTCTGACTGCAAAATAACTTTATACTGTGTTTTCCCAGATTCACTGAAAGGTTAATTACTTTGGTTAATATAGTAGTTGAATGGTATTTATTACACTATTATTTTCCCATTCATAAATTGTATACTTTTCAATGTAATGAACATAAACACAGAAATCACAGAAGCAAAACCAGTCACATTTTTTCTGGCTGCAGTGTAACCAAATGCATTTTTGAAACAGAAAGAGAAAAAATGGCACTGCAGGCAACTGCTATGGCACAGTATAGTCATATTCATTTACTTCCCCTCTGGAACGTACAAAAGCAACCTCAAACTCTTTGTCACACTCAATGTCTTTATTTGTCTCCAAGCAATCTCAGAAAACTACTTGGATACAAAAAAAAAAAAAAAAAAATCACAGTGTCAGAAATCAGAATTGAAAGCAAAGAGAAATATGAGAAATTGACTTAAACACTAATTTAAAAGCCATATAGGTACACTTTTAAAAGCTTATACTGGAAGGGAGAAAGGGCTGCATAAGATTCAGGGAAGATTCAATCTGGAGACTGCTGGGATAGTGAAAGTATAAAGTCTGAAAAGTAGCTTTTATCAACTTCGAGGCTTTCCCCCCAACATTGAGAATCTACAGTGGGATCAGTGCAAGAGATGCCACCCCAGGAAGCTACATGAACTTCATAAAACTTAAGAAGCTTGGTAATGTACTGTAGATCTGGTACTTCTAAACGTTGCCTTTATGACATTATTTTTGTCAAACAATTTCTGCCAGCAGAAATAGAAGTATTTGCTGACAAACAAACAAAAATGCCCAACCTCTTACAAACCTAAAGGATTTAATAGGCAAATACATCTTGAGACGTTCAGGTGCTTGGCATTTTTACTCAGGACTTGCTGAGACATCATCTTTAGTGACAATTTTTGTCTGTGTACAAACTGAATAGAAATTCAGCCTGGACCTTAAAATTGGGCCCTGCTGTTTTACTTTTTGTCGATCCACTGGAAACATGAGGTTTTTCCACTGGTTTTGCCAGAGCAGTGGGAATTCTGTTTCATGCTTAAGCAGTGGAAAACTCTTTCTACCCCTGTTAGGTACAGTGGGCCTCAAAATCTTAACAAGTAAATCAAAAATTCTTATTTTAATAGGCAAGGAGCTCAAAATTTGTCCTTGATTTGTCCGGGAGCATTTTATTGTAGCTACTTGCAGTGTTCCTGTTAAAGGTGCTCAATATGTGGTTTTGCCTTGCCAAGGCTTCTTTTATTTTTATCATAGCTCATTAAAAAGAGCCATCTACCAAAGATTTTTATGGTCTACATTTATCTGGTTAAAAACTAAAAAAAAAGGCTGAGCAAATGATTCATTAATAATGCTGAATCAAAACACCCTCTTTAAAAAAAAAAAAAAAGAACGCTGCTGATGCCAGACCTAAATTCATTAGTGCTTCCAAACCATAGACTTAAAGTTTTTAAATATGTCATTTGTTTGGTAATTTTTTCCATATGTTTGCTACCTTCCATGTCAAAAAAAAAAAAAAATGTTGCCCCGTACACATTCTTTCTGTCCTGCTTCTAGCTGTGAAAATGCACCCTGTAGTATAGCTGCTTTTCAGAGCTACTGAGAGGTGACTAGACCCGCTTTATACAGTTCTTGTAAAAATAGCAAGACTTTGCAGGCAGGGTCTTCAGATGGTTCTAATCAGCATCACTCCAAAGAGTTCAAGAAAATGTACTAATACAGACCAGCTGAGGATCTGGCCCCTTTATGTTAAAAAAGAATGAAACCAATTTTTCTTGGTCTTTCTTTACTCTCTAATATGTGAAAAAAAATACCAAAAAAAACCCCAAAACCCAAAAAGAGCATGATATTCACTCTGCGTGAAATTTATCCCCCCTCAAAAGCAGCTTATGCCAGCCTGTGCACCAATGGAGTACATCTTAAGGAATTTATACTCTTGTCAGCAAAGCCTGCTTTATGTTATATCCTAGTGAATCCCTTCACAAGTGTAGAAAGCTGATCTCAAAAGGAAAAGCCAAAATTCCCATGAGTTTTGACAGGGAGTTACGAAAACCTTTTGTGGTGCCACTGTATCCTCTAGCTCCATACTGGTAAATCCAGTAGGCTGGCAGAAGGTTCCTCCTGCCAACTGAATGTAAAGCCACCACAAGTATGTCAGAAGGTTGCATTTTGGGTAGGCAGCTGTAAGCATTGTCCTTGCGTGGAGCAGGTCATCAAGCACACCAGAGCAGTACTGGACCCACAGCATGGATCTAAGCCTCACTGGGAGGTGTGGTGTATTCAGCATTACATTAATGGGAGCCACCTTCTCTGGATCAGAGCTAGTTCGCATCCCACCATGTTGGAGTGCAGGTAGAATACAATTACATTTGCCAACAACATAGAAAGGCACACATGATCCTACTGTGTGTTTATGGAACGGGGAAGTAAGGTCCCAGACCAATAAAACATTCAAGTCCTGGACTAGTTTTCAGGTTATGAGCAGTCAGTGAGACAGTGTTCCTGCTTTCAATGAAGTGCATAATTAAAGCACTTTGCATGACTGGGGTCTCAAGTCACCATGCACTGCCCACGTTCCAGACTAAGTCACGGTCACCACTTCCTCTCCATGTAAAATTTATTGCCATTCCTTATTTCCCTTCCTTTTAATCAGTAACGGGTTAAATGATTGGGGCAGAGTAGTTCTTCTGCACAGCTGACTCCTTTCTGGTAATTGTGAAAGCATCTCTATGCATCTCAGCTGGAAAGCTTCTCTTGCATATGTCGCTATACTCAACTGGTAACGTAACGCAGTAAGCATATGTGTGAGGAAAGGGAAAGGACAAGTGGGTCTCCCAGACGGTAGAACAATTTTGTTTCTTTTTAAGGAACTTGAAGAGCTGCCAAGTTCCAGCCACAGAGCTGAAGTAGCTTTGTTCATCGCTGGAAAAAAAATTATACTGGAAAGCTGAAAGTACAGTGGTTGCTTTCTCTATCTTTTCCTGCCTATCCCATCCCTCCTTGCCCACAACTGCTTTCTGACTTCAAACAATAAAAGAGTCTTTCTATTGATGTAGCTCTTCTCCTCTGGTTCCTCAATACCAGAACAGAGAACCTCTATTAATTGCCACTATCTTAATAAGATCATTTGTGTTCCTTTTCCAGCAAACTATTTCACAAGGTGCTGATGACCAGTGTGAATGAGAAGTGCTTTTTACTGAGTAATACCTTTACACCACACTACAAGGATGTTGTACGTGGGGAAAGCTGTTGTATATTGAACACGAACCACTGATTTGTCATTCTTTGTTCATCTCTACACTGTCATTGGGGTATCTTTTCTCCACTGTTTTTTTTCCTTCAAACTCCTTATCCCTGCCACTCCATGATTCAGTAGGCTGTGTGCACATCAAGTCTTCCCATGAAAATGAACAGGGTGTTGGCAAGAGTCCCTGCCTGCAGCAGTGCTCACATCCCACCTCCACCTCCTTTCTTCTGATTAACCAGCAGGAATTTCCATGTTTGTTGGTCAAGCATGTTGTGGCGTTCGGGAAACTCCAGAGACTTCAGAGGAAGGAGTTAGGAAACAAACGATGAAAAGCAAAGAAGGTGAGCAGGAGATGGTTTTAAAAATGGGTTTTAAAAAAGAGAATTGAGGGAGAATCTTCATTTCAGGCAGGAACTTTGACACCTGCTGACAATAAGAGAAAGATGCTCACCTCCTTTTTGGGGGTATTGAAATCTAGCAATGGTCTACAAATGGAAAAGATTAGCAAGGTTGGTGTAACTATTATTGCTGCAACAGGGACAAATTTGGCCAACATAGAACAGAGCTGGCTGTGAGTCTCGCAAATCAGCCTTCCTGGTGGTAGCTGAGTACTAGTCCCAGCTGAAATAAGGGCTAAAGAGGCATATGAACAGGAAAAGAAACAAACCAAAAGTTTAACTAAACAACTTAGTACAACAGGGGGAAAAAAAATCTTGGTTTGAGTTCAGGGTAAAAGTTCATGTGGTTCTTACTGTAGCTGAGCCATGTCACACAAACCATCTGCAACCGTTCTAATGGTCCCCTTGTAGTTTGTTATTAAAATATCTTCAAGTGAGTCAAAATCCAATTTTTTTTCTTCAGGTAAATTGCACTCTTTTGGACAAAAGTCTTTTCCTACCCATTCAGTCCCATTTTTATAGCCAAGGAACAAAAGCCTGTGGATGGATGTTAAAGAACTGGATTGACAAAGTAATTTAAGCACTACTTAAGCAGTATTTAAGCATACTTAAGCAGTATAATACACATCCCTGATGGTGGGGAGGGCCATCAACCACAAGCTGAAAGTCTAAGCTTCTAACATAATGAGTTAGGTACTTCCAGACAGCAATGAACAGGCAGGACATGAGGGAAAACATCTTATGCAGCCAGCAAGAAATGCCAGTGTGGTATTTAAATCAGGGAGAGAAAGGAAGTAAACCTATATCTTCCAAAGCCTAGAAGACTGTGTTAGCCATTGAGCATTGTGTTAAAAAACCAAACCAAAACCCACAAGAAAAGGAGGCGATACTCACTGAGTCACTATCACCACCACCTGTTGAAGAACTCAAAAGCATTTGCCCTGTTGACACTGCACCCAGTACTTTGATTTTTTCAGGCTACATGGGCAGAGGAACATCTAATCTGTGGATCCTCAAAATGCCTGACTGTGACACAGAAGCCCCATTACTGATGGCACCTGAAGCTAAGGCCTTGATGAGTACAGTTCATTAAAGGAACATAAATCTGTAAGACGTGAATGTTGAAGACAGTGGTGCCTACAGACTTCAGCTACCTGCAGGCTGGGAACTCCTCAAGAGGAATTTCTGGATCAGGACTTGGCTCTTGGTCACCTATTGTGGGGGTTAGATGAATTGAATTCCAGATCTTTGGGAGATTTAGCTCTGAGAGCTCTGAGCTCTATCCATAGGTATTCTGTCAAGTAGAAGAGTGTAAATACTCTTTCACATCAGCAGTATCCATTTCTTTTGCAATGTTTTTGCTAACTGTCTGCCCTCTCTATGGTCTTTCTCAGCAGATGTGACTACACTACACACAAAGTCATAGAGAATCACAGAATCTTCATGGTTGGAAGGGACCTTTGAGATCATCGAGTCCAACCATACCCCAAGGTAGAAATGCTGTCAGCTTCCACACAGACCTTCTGCTTATTTTAATAATAGTTAATACTAATAATGCCAGTGAGCTACACATCTAATTCTAATGACATGAAGAAAGAATCAGCCCTCAGGAGTGTAATTTAGATCTGAATTTGATAGCAGAAAGGACGCCAGTAAAGGTGACAGAGGAAAGAGGCGATATAATTGCTGAAGAGACGAGCAGTCTGGCTACACCATTCTGAACATCCTGTACTTTAGAGAAAAGGCATTTAAAAGGGAAGAGGAAAACTGAAACTGAAATAGTCAAAAAAGCACCACCGATTAAAGCTTCAATAAAAATTTCAGCTGAGGAATCTGGCATTTAGTCACAAGTTAGAAGCTTATAACAACCAAAATGTGGCAACTGTCATTTCCTACACTAAATGTGGCTTTCAGTTTCAATACTTTCCTCTGCACAACTTGGCACAGCAGATGAGCAGTTGCCTTCTACTGGTGGCCATGGCTGCAGTTCCATCACAGCTCACGCCTTCCGTAGGAGATTTCTTCCTTTGTCTCCTCCTCCACTTTCCCTTCATGCTCCAAAGGAACCTCTCACATCCCAAGACGATCTGTACAGCCTCTGTGGGAACTCCTGCAGCAGAGCAAACTTGCTGGCTCACCCTGGGATCTGCTGCCACGTGCCAGGACCAATGGAGAAAGGAAAGGCCATGGCACTCAGATGTATTTGGAGTATACAACAGACCTGAGGTCCCGCCAGAAGCCATGTTCAATTCAGTTACAACCTAATGTTGTGGCTCATTCTATTTAGTCAAAGAAAGATCATAAAATATTCAATCCACCTTCTCTCAGCATGAGTTTCCTCCAATGGCATCTCAAATGGTCTTCCAACTGAGTGTATATAAATTACCTTCTCTGAACCTGGAATGAATTTGATCTTCTTTATGTACCCCCACCTGACACAGCCTTAACTGCTGTCACTCTGGTAGCTTGCTTCTTTATTCTATTCCCTACTCTGCTTCAAGTTATTTGTCTTGAAAGGCTGCACTGTATTTGAGACAGCCCCAGCACAACACTGCAGACGTTCCCATATGAGAGATAAGACAGTAGCACCGGCAGCTTTTTACCATGAATACCTAGAGGAGTAGATGAGTGAATTAGATCTTTCCTCTTATCATCATCGGCACAACCAGTTTTCCCGGAAAATTAGCCCAGTCCAGTAATTGTCTGCCACTAGAAAAGTTTGTTACTTTGTGAGGGCAAGAATCAAGGAAGTCCCAGAACTGTACTAAAATTATGTGAGCCTCCAACAGCCTCTATTATCATTTGTCACCAGCAGCAACATGTTGTTGTGGTGTGTTTTGGGGAAATCTTTGTCGATACTGACAGTCATCTTTCAATGAGAAAAAATGTGAAGTTCCTACCAAAGTCCAGGACACTAAACTGTGGGAGCCACCACCTAAACACAGCTCACTTGCAAGACCCATGACACAATAAGCTAATGAATCATAGGATGTTTCAGTGGGTGTTATTTAGTAAAGTACATGAAATACAGAAACAGATTGAAACAATTGTGAGGGAGACCAATAAAAAGGTCAAGCGAACAGCAAGAGAATTACTGAAAATTTGGCCCTGGGAAAGAAAAAAAGAAAAAAGAAAGAGAAAGAGCAAGCACTTCTTGGGATCTGTTGGAGTGAGTCCAGAGGAGGGTCAAGAAGGTGATCCAAGGGCTGGAGACCCTCTCCTATGAGGACAGGCTGAGAGAGTTGAAGTTGTACAGCCTGGAGAAGAGAAGGCTCCAGGGAGATCCTTCCAGTTCCTAAAGGGGCTCCAGGAGAGATGGGGAGCCATAGGATGAGGGGGGTGGTTTTAAACTGAAAGAGGGGAGATTGAGATGAGATCTTAGGAAAAAAATTTTGCTGAGAGTGTGGTGAGAGCCTGGCTCAGGTTTCCCAGAGAAGCTGTGGCTGCCCCATCCCTGGAGGGGTTCAAGGCCAGGCTGGATGGGGCTTGGAGCAACCTGGTCTGGTGGGAGGTGTCCCTGCCCAGGGCAGGGGGGTTGGAACTCGGTGATCTTTAAGGTCCCTTCCAACTCAACAGAATCACAGAATCACGGAATGATATGGGGTTGGAAGGGACCTCTGTTTGATCATCTAGTCCAATCCCTCTGCAAGAGCAGGTCCATGTAGAGCAGGTTGCACAACCATTCTATGATTTTATGCACTTATGCCCCTGCAGACATAGATTAATTTCATAATAAGTGAAACATGATAAAGTCTAACACTCCTCAGCCCTGAGACTGAAATTAAACATTCATTTTGTCAAACACCCTTCAAAATATTCCCATGATTTCCATGTTCAAAGGGGTGTGAGTTGGGTGGTTTTCTGAGTGACTTGGTTTCTTTCAATTAAACTCTTTCAGCAGGAAAGAAAATCTACCACAAATCTAAGTTTTCCCAGGATATTTTTGTTTTTGTCG
>VXBJ01004043.1:430220-468353 GCA_013400055.1 Nycticryphes semicollaris
TCACCAAAAATAATATTTTCCCAGGATTTTTTTTTTTTTTTCTCTTTTTTAAAAAAAAAAAAAAAAAAAAAAAAAAAAAAAACATTACCTGCACTTTTGAGCTACCAGAAATAAAGTTTTGGAAAGCAAAACTCTTTTCATTTAGGAGCTGAAAATCCTGAGACAAACCACACGTAATTCTAACCATTCCATCGGAATGACAGAAAAGAAGAAATGGAGGTTGATCACCTATTCCTCTAAGTAAAAAATCCAGAAAGAAACAGGCTGGCTCTATCCCACAAGCATGCTTTTCCATTCCCTCTACCAATCTCTGTATTTGATAAAAAAATACATTTGAATGATAAACACTACAAATAAGCCAAGTTCTTTTTTTTTTCTTTTTCTCCTAAGACACAGTAAATTGGGAATTAGTTCATGCAATTCGTTATAAATTCCAGACTTGAACCAGTGAAAATCTGAGCAGAATTTGGCTGCATGTTTCAGGTGTGGCTGTATTTATGACTACATTGGTAACATGGTAATGATGAAAAAAGCCAGATGAAGACTTTCTAGACATGAATTGCATTGCTCTAACTGTCAGGGACAAAATGATCTATTTTCCCCCTTAACTGGCATTGATAGCACTTTGTGGGAATAATAAAATATGTTCTTGAGTGGAGCAGGAGGATAGGCTGGGAAAGATTAGTAAAGTGACAGTCAGAGCAAGGCAAAGGATAATGGTGACATAGAGGGGCTGGGAGATGCCTGTGAGGAACTACAGGTTGTGGCGCTCTCTCTCTGCTCCATTTGCTTCCAACCAGTCTGACCTCCCTTGGGTGGGTGAAGAGGCAAGAAGACCTCTGGCCATAAGAATCTATCTCCATGAGGAGCAGGATGACAGGTAGGGCTCTGGAACAAATGAGTGCAGCCAGTTTTGCTATGCTAAGCTTGTGAGGGATGAAATTCTCCTGTCCTCTCCGCCCCTTGCAGCACACCTGGCCTTTACCCCTGTCCCCACCTATGTTGAGAGCATAAGTCTGCTCAGGAGACAGGAGAAGACATTAAGAGAGGGGAACAGGAAGAGAAAAGTGAGGTCTTTTCACAGCATCACACAATGACAAAGTGGTTGATGATGGAAGGGACCTCTCAAGGTCATCTGGTCCAATCACCAGCTCAAGCAGGGCCACCCAGAGCCAGTTTCCCAGCACTGCCTCCAGATGGCTTTTGAATACCTCAAGAAGGGAGAGAGACTCCATAACCTCCCTGGGCAACTTGTATCAGTGCTTGGTCATCCTCACAGGGCAAAAGTGTTTCCTGATGTTCAGAGCAACCTCCTGTGTTTTAGTGTGTGCCCATTGCCTCTTGTCCTGACACTAGACACCAGTGAAAAGAGCCTGGCTCTGTCCTCTTTGACTCTCCCTTCAGGTATTTATATTCATAGATGAGACCCCCCAGGCTGAGCAGTCCCAGCTCTCTCAACCTTTCATCATAGAAGAGATGCTCCTGTCCCTTAATCATCTCCATGGGGCTTCATTGGACTCTCTCCAGTATCTCCATTGAGGAGCCCAAAACTGGGCCCACCACTCCAAGTGCTGAGGAAATGGGAAAGAACACACCCCCCAACCTGCTGGCAAACTCCTTTTAATGCAGCTCAGGATGCCGTTAGCTTTCTTTTCTACAAGGCTGCCTTGCTGGCTCTTGGTCAGCTTTGTGTCCACCAGGATCCCCTGGTCCTTTTCTGTAAAGCTGCTTTCCAGTTGCATGCATCCCATAATGTACTGGTTGGTACAAGGGGTTGTTCTCCAGGTGCAAGACTTCACACTTTCCCTTGTTGCACTTCATGAGGATCCTTTCACCCCATTTCTCCAACCTGTTGAGGTCCCTCTAAACGGCAGTATGACCCTCTGGCACACCAGATGCTCATCCCAGATTTGCCTCATCTGCCAAATTGCTAAAATGCACTCTGCTCCATCATCCAGATGATTAGTGAAGATGTTTAATAGGCTTGGACCCAGAGCTGACCCCTTGGATGTACTGTTAATTACTGACCACTGGTAGGATACACTACTAGTTACTTACTTTTATTTGAAGACCCTCTCACTCCCAGCAACACAGATGAATTTATTCTTCAAATAAAAGTTAGTAACTAGTAGTAAAATGGAGTAAACCAAAAAGAGTACACATGCACATCCTTTCCCACCTAACCCCACGTTCTCAGCACCAGCAGGAGGGAAGGTGGCTGTGGAGCAGAGGGAGGTTGGTCAGAGCCACAGCACAAGCAGATGAGCCAAAGCTGCCCAGGCTGGTCTTTGTTAGGCAATTTTTAGGCAATTGTTCTTATTGGCTTTGCTAATGTTTTGCCCAAGTTTCACATTAGGCAGTGACGTCAGTAAAGTGTGTCTAGCACACTAAACCACGACTGCACTCTGCAACATGCAACTTCATTACATAGTCTGTGAGTCACAACTGTGTTCTCCGCAGCTGTTCTCACACCATTAAAAAATATAACCCCTTGACTGCTGCTGAACACGCTCATATTCCCATGTCAAGCCAGGATGACACATACTAAACACCGCAATGACGCATGGAAAGGTCTCGTACAGTGCTTCCTGCCTTTATGGCTGTAAGAGAGGATTACCGAACGGACAGGGAAAATTATGTCCATTCTGCTCCAAAACACTGACCTCCAGTGGCCAAACCAGATGTCGTAAAAAGCAGCCTCTGCTTTAGGACAAATGTGTAACCCATATGGCTGTTTCCTTTTCCAAAGCTCCGAGCTGTGTGATGCAGATATTCCCATGAAAGAGTTGAAGACAGGGTAGATTTCCTCCCTGACTCCATACGTTGCACCCCGGGCCTGCCCCAAGGCATGGTCCTGGCTGGAGCACACCCTATGAGATGGCCGGGAGGGTGTCCTCTTTTGTTTGTAGTGTAAATGGTCATAACCACCAGCTGGACAAAATTGTTCACAAATCTTGCAGCTAAAAAGAGTAGATTTTCAAAGACAGCAATGGCCAAAATGCTTATTAACGGGGTTTTTTTTTCAGTCCTGAAGGCACTCGCCCATGTGTTTGAACTGCTTTGCCTCTGGAGTCCTTGATGGTTGCTAGACAAATACGTCTGGGTCCTGGTCATCGGTGATTTGTCCTCCTGCCCCAGCAAAAGACTAAGAGTCCCTTAAAACTGCAAGATCCCAGAAGCATCCATGGCGTGACAACATTTACCAAGCAATTGTTACAACTAGAACAATGAGGTAGGGCTTGGGGGGAGGAAAAAAAAAAAATGGCAAAACCCAGACATTCTCATGTGCCTTTAAGCAACCCCAGCTTTGGTTCACCATATGCTTACATGATAATTCCACATCAGTACTAGGATGTGGTAGCTCAGCTCAGCCAGCACAGGGAAAATCTAATGGACTCCTCCCATCCTCTAATAAGCCAACAAAAGACCTCACACTGGAGCCTTTCAAAAGATTATTAAAGTCCCTTTGTGCTCCTTCGAGCCCAGAGCTTCCCAGGGCGCAAGCTGGGTCAACCAGCAGTGACCTGGTGGGTCTTTCTCACTGGCCTGCTGCAAACCCAGTCTAGAAAACAGTTGTGTGATTAAAAATCTAAGCCCCCACTTTAGGCAGCCACATTTGACTGAAAAACAGTGAACTTAAAGCTTCTGTATAGTTGGGAAATTTCAAAAAACACAATCTAGACACTCAAAGATTATAAAAAAGTTACTCTTCTGTGAATTTTAATCAAAAGTAGTGAACTGGAGGAGAAATGGTGAAAAACCCATTTGATTTTAGATTCTTTATGTTTAAATACCATAGGTAGATGGGAAGTTGTATTTCTCAGTCAACCAAAAAAAAGATGGTTTTACTTCACCCTAAATTTAAAGATCTCAGAAGCCTTTGAGTTTTCTCATGAGAGAGATGATGGCAGAAATACAATTGGAGACACTCCAAGTGGCATTTTTCTCTTTCCAAGTGTCAAACTGCTCTGGATGGGAGCTCTCTATTTGGGAAATCATTTTCTATGGTGACCCCTCACTCCCACTGCAGTGGGAGGATGCTCAGAAATGCTACATTTTTATTACAGGTAGTTGCAAGAGGGTGTGTGCTCACAGACCTGATAATATCTTGGAGGGGTAAGCTCCCAAGGACAGTGGTGAGACTCAGAACTCCCCATTTATTCTGAGACAGGTGTACACAGTGCAGAGGCCTCTGAGCGCTGTAAAGGGGGACCCCTGTGTCAGCAGCAGAGAAGTGACAATGGGTACTCAGCACCTCCAGAGTACCAAACCCAGTTTCCAACTCACAGAAGGCTCAGCAGCTGTACTGTCCTCAGACGTTCTCCACAACAGTCTACATCTGCCCAAAGACCCATTGGCCTCCAGGAGGCAGGACCACGCCAGGAGAGGACAGAATATGAAGGAAGAGGGGAAAAAAGCATAGCTGAAACACTCTCACCCACATATACAACCACCAGGTATGAGAGGGTGAGTATATCCTCAGTGAGAGTGTGTGTACAGAGCCATGAGGAGGATTTGGGAGAGTTGGTGGATGAATATCTCAAAACAAGTTGTCAACGTGTGCTGGCAGCCCAGAAAGCCAACCTCATCCTGCGCTGCATCCCCAGCAGCGTGGCCAGCAGGGCAAGGCAGGGGGATTCTGCCCTTCTAGTCCACCCTAGTGAGACCCCAACTGGAGCACTGTGTCCAGCTCTGGAGTCCTCAGCACAGGAAGGACATGGACCCGTTGGAACAAGTCCAGAGGAGGCCACAATGATACCCAGAGAGCTGGAGCCCCTCTCCTATGAGGACAGGCTGAGAAAGTTGAGATGGTTCAACCTGGAGAAGAGAAGGCTCCGGGGAGACCTTAGAGCCCCTTCCAGTCCTTAAAGGGTTTCCAGGAGAGATGGGGAGGGACTCTTGATCAGGAAGGGGAGCCATAGGACAAGGGAGAATGGTTTTAAACTGAAAGAGAGGAGATTGAGATGAGATCTCAGGAAGAAATTCTTTGGTGTGAGGGTGATGAAACACTGGCTCAGGTTTCCCAGAGCAGCTGTGGTTGCCCCATCCATGGAGGGATTCAAGGCCAGGCTGGATGGGGCTTGGAGCAACCTGGTCTGGTGGGAGTTGGGCAGGAGGGTTGGAACACAGTGGTCTTTAAGGTCCATTCCAACCCAAACCATTCTGTGATTCAATGATTCTATGTGTGTGTACATGTATGTAAATGTATGCAGTGATCCCTCCCTTGACCATTTCTCCTTCTCCATCTAAACTCTACACCTGATGGAGGCAGAGATGCTGGTTTTGGGTATGGCCACAGTATGGCTGCAGGACTGACCCAGGCTACCTTGATAATCTTATTCTGGCACAGGGAATAACCGATTACTTCAGATGCTGCATGCCAGCCCTGAGTAGCTTTTGAAATGGAACATGTGCAGAGGCACGTGTATCCCAAGCATCCTTGCTCTCTCCTTCTGTATAGATACATGGATGAGATAGTCACTAAATTTAGTAGTTGCTATAGTAGAAAGTGTATTATTGTTTTAAAATCAGGAAGTAACACATTCTCTCCATTCTTCAGTATTTACTTTTATGGGTTCTAATGTACATTCAAAACCCAGGTTTCAGCACTGTCAGTGATTACAGGGTTTTTTCCCTTTTTCCTAGAATCGTCTTTCATGTAATGCTTTCCAGACTAGCTCAGCTTTTCATAAACAGTATAGTGAAACTGTAATAGAATTGCTGCAGGTTTGTTGAGAGTAAAGCCATCTTAACCCTGGCTGGCTGTTGGCTTGGCAAAATTTGCCAGCTGTATGATGCAAGGTCACTCTTTTTCTTTTTTTTTCGTTTTTCCTTTTTTTTTTCCCCAGCACCATCCAAATCTTTTTCTCTTTTCCAGAGCATTATATCATTTGCCAATTTTTTTTTTTCCAGTACACTTAGTGTAATATATCCCTGAAGCAGAGAAACAGCTATATTTTGACATTTGGCAAAAACAAAGCACAGAGAATAATGACTCAAAA
The DNA here is from genome assembly GCA_013400055.1 of Nycticryphes semicollaris. Taxonomy (NCBI): domain Eukaryota; kingdom Metazoa; phylum Chordata; class Aves; order Charadriiformes; family Rostratulidae; genus Nycticryphes; species Nycticryphes semicollaris. Next base: position 436,223 of record VXBJ01004043.1, read on the forward strand.
ACAAAGTAAGACAATCAGACTTGTCTTCTGAAAGGTGCACACAGAACTAATACCCTTTTTTTTTTTTCAAATCCAGAGGCCTGAAATGAAGCACTGAATGGAGAGTGGTCCCGGTCTGCATCGCTGTATCAGACATTCTGAGAGTGAGACCACATTCAGGAGGATTATTTTCTTTTTCTTAATGTATATAATTCAGTCAAAAGCAAGCGGTCTCTCTAGAGAGGAGGGATTGTTAGCTGAAGTGTTATTCTTCAAATGTCATATATAATCTCACAAGAAAAGAAACCTTTTGGCCTTCTTACATTTTCTTAATGGATTCCAAGTGCCATCATACCCAACATTAAGGGAAGGTAGGAAGAATCTCAAATAGGTTGTGGAAAGAAAAGCAGAGGCACAACACAAAGCCCCAGACTTCCAATTTAATTAAAGGCTAGGCAGCTTTTCTCTGGTAGATGAATACTTGAATTAATGTGTTCATAAATAGACCTGGCCAGGGAAATGAATTTCCATTCTGTGATAATTTCCAAATTACCAGAATATTTTTCATCCTGCCTGGGTAGGAAAAGCCAAACACTCGAAAATTTTCACAGAACTGAAGTCCAGCCATATTTAGTTTCAGAAACTCCTAAACACAAGGTGTTTCCAAAATGAAATGTGTTCCCTAAGATCCCTGGCAGTCACCAACTGGATCAGACACAATTATTGTTAACAGTAACAGTAACAGCTATTCATTACTGAATATTGGTCTAAAATAAGTTAGCAGTGGGCTTCTGCATAATCAATGTGCTACTGTTGTGCCAATCGCAGTCTGCAATGGCCAGGATTCCTCAGAACCCAGACTCAGAGAAGCTTAAACAGTAAAGGCCCAGAACTGTGGGACTCAGAGGGCTTGAGACCTTCAACCATTCATGCAGTAGGACTGGTTCAGAGACACGGCACTTGGAAACTCAGCACAAAGTTCCCATCCCCAGACACAGAGATCACGGTTCTCAGGACAAACAGTTTCTCTGGCTCCCTCCTCTGGGGCTGCCCAGTCCGTCCTTCAGACGCTTGCAAGGTGACAGGAAACAGGGTTTTGTGATAGTTTTTGTCAGTGTTGGGTTGATGGTTGGACTTGATGATCTGAAAGGTCCCTTCCAACCCAGGCAATTCTATGACTCTGTGATTCTATGACTAGGACAACTGGAAGGTGTCTAACTGAAGCCTGCCCAACTTATAATGTTCAGATACCACCTGCTATTCACCGGGGTGTAGGAAAGGTCTGGGCAGCTTCTTCACCACCCTCCCTACTCTAGGAATGTAGGAAGCACCGTATCATGGCTGTGCACAGTTTGTTTTCTCTGACAGCCTGCTCCAGCTGCTTTGGAAAGGATGCTTCTTTAGAGCATCCCTTTGTGCAGCACTGCTCCACAGAAACAAAACTTTACATGACCCAAACACTTTGAGGTCTACAACATGAAACCAGTAATGTGGTACATAGAATAGAATAGAACAGACTATTTCAGTTGGAAGGGACCTACAACAAACATCTAGTCCAACCACCTGACCACTTCAGAGTTGACTAAAAGTCAAAGCATGTTGTTAAGGGCATTGTCCAAATGCCTCCTAAACCTTGACAGGCTTGGGACATTGGCCACTTCTCTAGAAAGCCTGTTCCAGTGTTTGTTACCCTCCTGGTAAAGAAATGTTTTCTAACGTCCATTCTAAATATCCCCTAATGCAGCTTTGAACCATTCCCACATGTCCTTTCACCGAACACCAGGGAGAAGAGATCAGTACCTCCTTCTCCACATCCCCTCCTCAGGAAGCTGTAGAGAGCCATGAGGTCACCCCTCAGCCTCCTTTCCTCCAAGCCCAAAGGCCTTTTCTCCTCCTCATAGGACATTCCTTCCAGCTATGATGCCCTTCTGTGGATATATTCCATAGAAGGAGGAGAGCTACCAAGCTGGTGAGAGGTCTAGAGAATAAGTCATACAAGGAAAGACTGAGGGAATGGGGCATGTTTAGTTTAGAGAAAAGTAGGCTGAGGAGAAACCTCATTGCCCTCTACAACTACCTGAAAGGTGGTTGTAGAGAGGTGGGTGCTGGCCTCTTCTCCCAAGGGAATAATGTCAGGACCAGAGGAAACAGTCTAAAGCTGCAGCCAGGGAAGTTTAGACTGGATACAGGGAAAAATGACTTAACTGAAAGAGTCATCAGACACTGGAACAGCCTGCCTAGGGAGTCACCATCCCTGGAGGTATTTAAGACACATGTAGATGTGGCACTTCAGAGCATGCTCTAGTGTCTGAGATTGTAGGGAGTGGGATGTGTTTCTGTGTATGGTTGGACTCGGTGATCTCAGAGGTCCTTTCCACCTGTAACAATTTTGTGATTCTGTGATTCAAAGACCTACACATCACTCTGAAATTGTGGGGCCCAGACCAGCACACAGTACTCCAGATGAGGCCACACCAACGTTTAACGCAGCAGGACAATCACCTCTTTTGACTGGCTGGTTATAACGGGGTGGAAGCGCCCCAGGATGCGGTTTGTCCCTTACAATTTCAGTGTTCACAAATGGAAAGTCACTGTTCCCATACCCATAGTCCTCTGACTCAGGGAACTGGTCAGCCCAAAGTTTATCAATATTATTAAGGACTGAGGCAAAAAATGCATTGAATGCCTCCACTTTATCTTACTTTATAAAATAAGCAACAGCAAAAATCCTTACCAAAGAAACTTTTCTTATTTTGCTTTTTAACATACTTTACCAACCGGCCATCTGACCTCTACACTGTTAAAATCCTTGTCCTTTGCCAAGATGATAGCCTCACTACTGCCTGTAACATCTCACAAAGAAAAAAAAAAACAACAAAAAAAAAACCCCAATGTTTACAGGTTCTTTATCACCCTTTTGGTATCTGTGTTCAGGCTGTTCCAGCTTGCTTTCTTTTCTTTTTCTCACTCCGTGAAAAGGACAAACTCACCGCTGAACCTAAAATGTGTGTGACTGGTCGTTTCAACCAAGTCCAGTTTTTGCTAAGACAAAGGAGATAACATGTGCCAGCTCCATTACCACGTGTGAGGAAAAGATGGAGGTTTCCTGGGCAGACTCTTCACACAGCAAAGTTATAAAAGCCGACTGTGGCTTTCCATATTAGAAGCCTTGATTTCCCCCAAAACACAAGCCTAACCACCTCTTTCTGTTGCCTCTCTGTTTCTCCAAATGAGGCATTTAACTTCTCCATCAAAGTGCTGATTCCCTGGCTCCTTCAAAAATTCTGCGTCCTCTTTCAGGCAGAGATGCCACCCCCTCACTGTCTCTTTTACTGCCCTTGGTGAGTTGTGCTTAACTTTTGTCAATGTAGTTTCTTACTGCCTATTTCATCTGAACCACAAACAGTTTAATTCTGCTCCTGGAGACTCCTCCAACAGAAAAAACTGTTGCACAAAGATGGTAGAAAGCTCCATCTCCAGCTATCTTTAAAAATTAATTAGGTGTAGAACCTTTGGTCATGGACTATTCTGGCATGACTTTGGTGCCAAAAGAGCCACACAGTTAGGCATGACTTGAAAGCTTGGTACAGAAGACTGGAAGGAGCATCAAATCCAGTTCCCTTGTACTTAAGGAAGCAATTTACTTTAATTCCATTCCTGCAATTACCATATAATCCAATTTCTCCTCAGCCTTCATTTTGGGAGGCTAAACATGCCAATCTATCTTAGACTTTGTCTGTATCTGAGTCCCATTGCCAAGCCAGGCAGCCACAAGCCAAGTCTAACCCAGGAGCCACATAAAATCCTTCACAGAGCACTATGACAGTGTCACTGTGGCCTGTGGAGGGGCTGGGCACACTGGGTTGGACACAACTCTGCTCTGATGCATGTTAATGGAGTGATTTGTAATGAAACTACCCTAGAGGATGCTTTGCCAGGAACTTTGGGCCTGCTAAACATATACCCAGTGATGGGTAGGGGAGGAGCTGGCATATCCCAGTCACATGCCAGGCTTTCCCTGGGAAAGGTAGTCTAGGAAAACCTGACTACCAGCCAGACTGGTGTTCCTGAAAGACAGCATGTGGCCCTCAAGCACGGTGAATCCCGATTCTGATCATCAACAGGTGCTCTTAAACCGTTGTGTTCTTCCTCAGTCAATGATTTCTACTGAAAATAATAAGATTGGCACAACATCGATTATTTATGAATGCCTCTAGTAACTTCCCATTAGCCTCTGAGTTCCCTTTTAAGTAAAACCCATGAAGTTTTCTTTTTAGCCAGTTCCTTACCTTGTGATTTTTCATCTAATTCCCACTTATTTCAGTATAACTAATAATTTCCTATGTGGCAGCATATCAAACACTTTACTGAAATCCAGATAGACCTACTGTATTTCTCTAGTATAAAAATCCGTTTTTATTAAAGAAAAATACTGGGGTAAACTTCAAGTCTCTGGTAACCTTATTTTGCATTTTATCCTATTTTCATTTTACTTCCTTGTGCTTTATTATTTTTCCTTTACAATTAGTTCTCAGCCTTTTAATACAGTTCAGGTTATGCTAATATGTTTGACATTACCCAGAACTTTTTGCCCTCTTTTCCATTCTCCATTTGCATAGTACTACCAATTATCTCAGTTTATTAAATATCCTTGTTAATTGGTTTTAAAATGCTAGCACCTTCCCTGTTTCGGCTAGAACTTAAGCTCAATGAGTTTTCCTTCCATCCCAAGCACCTTAATTTCTACTTGTGCCCTTCCAGGCTTAGCTGTGCTGCCCTCAGACATGTGTTCCACGTCACTGCCTTTATTAAAATCAGAGACTCCTTGTTTCACAAATTGGGGTGGAGTCTGGTCCAGTCCCTGCTGGCCCCAGGACCATACAACCACAAATCTATCTTATAAGGTCTTCAGATCTGAGTGATTTTGCTCTATGAGGGTTGGTATTCTTACTACATGGGATATGCTGTTTATACATGTCTTATGTATAAACAAGGCCAAAGCCAGTCTGGATGGGGTTGGAGCAAGCTGGTCTGGTGGGAGGTGTCCCTGCCCAGGGCAGGGGGGTTGGAACTCGGTGGTCTTTAAGGTCCCTTTCAACCCAAACCATTCTGTGATTCAATGATTCTATACTGGGACTGTTTATTTAGATCACTGTACACCTCCAGTGTGCAACACATGTTAGGTCAGTTGAGAGAATTATATTTCTCACTGTTTTAAAATCACAAATAATTTAGAGTTAACTGCACTCATAAAAACATGACTATATAGAAGAAGTTGATATCCTCTGAAGCTGGGAGTAGATCTTGGAATAATACCTAGCACTGTGTAAGTAATTTCGATATCCTAAATATCAGCCTGATAACAGAGGTCTTATGGCAGCCATATGAGTAAATCACATGTGAGATTGTTGTTCTTGAACAGGCCAAAAAGCTGTAAAATTCTGGATTTCTTTCAGATTAAGAAACGAAAACCAAAACAAATTGTTCTTGTTCTTTGTTCCTTATTGACTAGATAATAGGAGGTTGCTTTGAAATGACTTTGTGCAGTTATTATTATTGGAAGGCTGTTTTCTACAACACAGACTTCACAGTCTGCAAAACAGCCCAGCAGTTCTCAAACTTTTATACTGGAAATAGATTTTCTTGAAAAAGAAACCAAAATGAACGCCAAGGTAAAACAAGCCTAAACATGCAGTAACCTTTTGGCCCGCATCTTGCTAAAGCACCTGCAGTGATATGGGAAGAAAAGGAAAAAAAAAAAAAAAACAAACAAACAAACAAAAAAAACCCCAGATCCTGTGCAGGATTCTCAGCACAGTCTGGTTTGTGAGCCTTTGTGAGAAAACACACACAGGCACAAGCACACACATCCAAGCAGGAGGGACCGAAGGAGCAGGTTACCCTGACAATAAAGCAGTGTTAGCCAAATGTGACCTAATTTCTCCACAGAACAATCCAGGCAGGATTGCTTCCAAAGGATTTGCTTACACAAAAGGGGAAAAAAAAAAAAACCACCCCCTTTTTGGTATCTTCTGCTCTTCTTCACATTGTCTTTTCTAGCGGGGAGGGGAGGGCAGGGATTATGTGTTGTTCAGTTTATTGAAATTAGCACCCCGACCGTTAACACCTTCTTCAATGAGTTATAATGTAGTTGCTCACCCATTTTTCCAAAGTGCATTAGTTGGACTGTAAGAGTCCATATTTAGTTAGCAAAAGTGCCCTAAGGCTCAGCTCCTATCTAAAGTTCTGTTGTTCTAGGAACCACGCAGACACATGCGAGGGCAGGGACTTTCCCCTAAATCACTTGCAATATGTGAAAATTCCAGTCAAGATAAATCCGGATCAGAGCATGCAAAGGAATAGTAAAGAAGGGGAAGTAATCTTAGCCACATCTGTGTACATTAGAATGATTTATTGGCCTATTTTTGCACTCTGAAATGTAGAAATAAGATAAATATGCAGGAAATAGGCTGGGAATATGTATGGCAAGTTAACTTTCTCCTCAAGCTGTCATTTTATTAGCTTGGCAAATGATGGAAAGTAAAATCCTTTGGAAAAGTCTAAACTTGTAAGAGGTCATTTGGATGATTCCAGAAGTGGCAGTTTCCCATTTAGATAAAATACCCACTCTACATCAAGTGCTGCCCGTTGGATAAGATATGAAGAACGCAGGGTGGGTGTTTTTGGACCTGCTGGAACAGGTCCAGCGGAGGGCCAGGAAGATGCTCAGAGGGCTGGAGCACCTCTTCTATGAAAACAGGCTGAGAGAGTTGGGGTTGTTCAGCCTGGAGAAGAGCAGGCTCCAAGGAGTCCTAAGAGCAGCCTTCCAATATCTGAAGGGAGCTACAGGAGAGCTGGAGAGGGACTGTTTGTCAGGGAGTGGAGTGACAGGACAAGGTGTAATGGTTTTCAATTTAAAGAGAAGACATTTATATTAGATACCAAGAAGAACTTCTTTGGTGTGAGGGTGGTGAGAGCCTGGCCCAGGTTGCCCAGAGAAGCTGGGCAACCTGGAGGGGTTCAAGGCCAGGCTGGATGGGGCTTGGAGCAACCTGATCTGGTGGGAGATCTCCCTGTCCAGGGCAGGGGAATTGGAATTCAGTCATCTTTAAGGTAGCTTCCAACTCTAGCTATTCTATGATTCTATGATGCCCGCATGATTTGTTGAGCACTACTGTGTATCCAACTCCATATAATGACCATACTCGCCATTTGTTTCAGTAGAAGCAGAGTGACCAGGTGCCACACACAACCTCAGCACAATGTTGGGACATAGAGTAGTCCCTGGGGGACATTTTTACCAGCACACTTTGTGAGAAAAGCATGTTCGTGGTTGGACACTGATGATGCAATATGCTGATGCCCACAGAGTAAGAGGATTTCCAAGCACAACAGGATAGAAAGCGCAACTAAAAGAAGACAAATTTTAAAGAAAGGCATTTAGGAATGCACCAGGAAATTGAGAGAGGGAAGGAATAAGATCTGAAATTCAGACTCTGCTGCAAAACAATGGCAATCCAGTTTGATGTGGAGGAGAACGTCAAGGAGAGACCAGAAAGAGAGCGAAACAGGGACAGTTTAATTATTTTGCCTAAGAAGTTATCTACAGCTATTGGAGACCCCCTAAAGTGTCTGAGACATCTTCACTAATCAGAAAACTGAAACACAGAAGACACAGGAGACTCATCTAGCAGCTGGGTGCCAGACAGCGTATGCCAATAGCACTAGACGATACTTCTTGGAGAACCAAACTCAGCCCAAATTTTTTTGTGCACTGGGAGCAGAGTGTGGTTTTGGAGATCTTGATCTCAAAAATCTAACTTTGCCTAATTAAGTCTTCTTGTTGAATCAAATTTGAGGTTCATAAAACCAGCAAGAATATCTATAAAATACTTTGTTCATTAATTTTTCTGTTCTCTAATCCTTTCTGGTACCGATATCTACCAACACTATATTCTCAAATATGACCGTGGACAATTTCTCTTCCTAAAACAAAAAGGTGGAACTCCTCTGTGATACATCAGCCAATACTGTTACTCCTCAATTTCCCATGCTATTCTCCCTTTCTCTCAGCCCTGGTTCTTCACTTGCAAGCAGAGATCCAACCTAGTGTCACCTCACTTTACATTTCAGAACTTTGTCCCTTCCTTTCCTTTCAGAATAAAAAAATTTGCCTGTACATATTGTAACTCATCCTTTCGACTAAAGTATTGATTGCTTTTTTATTCTTTGGCAAATTTACTTTGCCCTTTTGCTGTCTGCTTCTCCTGCAATTACCAAAATGTTTTCGCACATGTTCTACCACGCATCACTGGCGTGGGGCTCGGACTGCTTCAACCTGCTTTAGACTCTGTTGTTGTAAGGTTTTCCTTCTCTGTTTTAAGAATTCCTGTTTGCTATTTGGCTTTTAAGAACATGGAGAAAGGTCAAGATGCCAATCCTTGTTCAAACAACCCTCCATCATTCAGCACCTGCTTGGGTGTCCAACCCTCATCTCATTTCTCAGGTCCAGCCAAAGCTATTCAGTTCAAAGTCCAAGATATGCAAGTAAATATCACCCTCATAGCACTTCAGCTCTGTTACACCTCAGGAGCTGATTATGATCCCAAGAACGTGTGCCAAGGTTTAGGACTGATCCAAACTATTGTGTCTGCAACTTCAAAATCCAACCAAGTAATTAGCAACCCAACAAGTGTCACCACGGAAATATTTTCTTCCTTTTTCCAACATACCTGACACCAGGAGATGTGTAAATTAATGCTCAGCATCATTCAGGGATTGTGACTCTATTGAGAAAATTAGCAGAGAGTGCAACGGATCCCAATGAAGGCCCATTAATATCTATATCCACTGGTAATGGGCCAGGTCTCCTGCCGTGTTAAGGCAAAAGGATCCACCCTGTAAATGTTAGACAGACAGGTCATTGGTGAATTTGTTTTCCTGTGATTTTCCCAGGCTTGATTCCTTCTCCAGTCTTCCTGACTACACCCATTATCTGTTCCAGCAATCGACCTACCACACAGGATGAATTTTATGTGATATAAGCCTTTGGTGAATCAGATATTTTCCCATAAACATTCAGTTTTTCAATCTAGAATTTCTTAAGGTAAACTATAAAGCAGAAAGATATTGAAGTCATTATGGGCTCCACATTTCACAAGGGCAGAGCATTTGCTTGTAAGTATTTTGCTTTTTCAGAATGAAACTGAGCCTCTTTTGTTTGCCCAACCCCATTTGTTTGAAATGAGATCTCCCTTTGACATTGTGTCTCAAAAAAAAATAAATAAGCAGGTTAAATATTTCATGCAGCTTGCTTCATTTTGGAATACTGGCACTCACCTCAGCATTATGTTGGGAATTTTTGCCTTTTTTTGGCACCTATAAAACAGCATATTGCATCCAACTGCAGATGGACCAGCTCCAATACAGTCCAAGAGCTCTTGTGTTATTTTCAGGTATTTCTGAGATCTGTTAAAGTCCCTTTAGCTCCCTTCTAACACAGGAAGCATTTTAATACTGCGGCAGGTATTTTTCTTTCATAAGAATTTTAAACTATGAAAGACAAGGGGGGAAGAACTGGCAAGCAACAGGCTTCCTAAAAATGAATCTGATATTCAAGTGGACTTTACATATATCTCAGAGGGATGGTTTCAAACCTTGTATTTTGTCCTTCTTTCCAAATGTACACTCTGTAGATTCCAAAATCTTCCAGATTCATTATGTGGCTCTCACTAATGTTTTGACCAGACAGAGCTGAAATTTAACGGAATTCAGTAATTAACTGACTGCTCATTAGGGATTTTTAGAAAGCTGGCAAATCTTGGTCAAGACTAAAGGGGCAGCATTTAGGAGACCCAGGATGTTTCATTTTTCATGTAAAGTGTGTCTACAGATCAGTGGCCCCTATAACGGTAACAGATAAATGAAAAATCTGAAGTTATTGCTGCTTAAATGTTGATTGATAGCACTCTTGAAGCATTCATAAAATCACAGAATTATAGAATGATTTGAGTTGGAAGAGACCTTAAAGACCATCCAGTTCCAACCCCCCTGTCCTTGGCAGGGACATCTCCCACCAGACCAGGTTGCTCCAAGCCCCATCCAGCCTGGCCTTGAACCCCTCCAGGGATGGGGCATCCACAGCTTCTCTGGGAAATCTGTTCTGGTGTCTCACCACCAACACAGCAAAGAATTTCTTCCTGAGATCTCATCTCAATCTCCTCTCCCTCAGTTTAAAACCATCACCCCTCGTCCTATGGCTCCACTCCCTGATCAAGAGTCCCTCCCCATCTCTCCTGGAGCCCCTTTAGGAACTGGAAGGGGCTCTAAGATTCTCTTCTCCAGGCGGAACAACCCCAACTCTTTCAGCCTGTCCTCACAGCAGAGGGGCTCCAGCCCCTCTGGACCTACTCCAGTGGGTCCATGTCATGGTCATGGTCATGGTCAATCTGGGTTGACAGGCCTGGTTTGTTTGAGGTTATTGAATGCACTAAGCAAGTAGGATCAGCTTTATGGATAAGATCAGGCAGTTTCATGGACTTGTGCTTCGTTAACGAGAAGAAAATGCTTAGCCATCCATTTGCTAAAGTTGTTCAACCATCTGATATAAGCACTCCCCCAAGCAGGGCTCCAAGGCAGGTCCCATGGCTGAGCTGCTTTGTCATGAGTGATGGAGCAAACACCATGGGCTGCAGCAAAGTGCTCTGAGGGGATATCCTATCACACGCTTTAGCAATTTTTCTTAAATTTGAAAACTTACTTCAATCCATGTTGGTCATGGTCAATCTGGGTTGACAGGCCTGGTTTGTTTGAGGTTATTGAATGCACTAAGCAAGTAGGATCAGCTTTATGGATAAGATCAGGCAGTTTCATGGACTTGGGAAGAATTCTCACCACCTTGCTGACCTTTTGCTCAGAAGCTATGGTTACATTTCAAATATCTCACACCAAATTATTTCCAGTTTTCTGAATTTATTTATTCAAGCATTGCATTCCAGAAATTCTAGTTTCTTGGCATTTAAGCCATGGGATAACTGGTTTAAAGTGCCTTAATTTGCTTTGGAGGAAAGCTTCCTATATATTGTATACACCTTTGTCCACAAAACGTCACAGTAAAATCAGAGCAAGTGGAAATCAGCAAAAATATTTTCGCAGATTAAAGCCCACAGGCTTGACAAAGCTCTTTCTTTTCCCAGTACTATAGTAATTCCTTAGTCTTACTCGCCATCATGAAAGGATTTATATGATAGTATTTTATGTGGTAACAAGTGACAAAACGTAGTGAGTCAAAAGGACACTTTCCCGTCTACGTTACTGTGACTCCCGGCTTCCACACTCCCTTGCCCACTAAAAGTGGGGTGGTGACAAGAGCCAGGGAAAGTTCTTGCTCAAATCTGCAAAGTCTAACGCTAGAAAAGACTCCTTCTTACTTCCAGCTTTTGGCTTGTCCCCTCCTGCACCGTTGTGCATGAATAATCTGTGCATCATGAGGGTGTGTTTCAAAGGAAACGCACTACTTGGCAATGGAGGAGGAAGCACATACTGTGCTTAATGATTAGTTGGCGTTTAACCACACATAAATCTATTATGGGATTAAAAACCTATCACAGTGCCAGCCACAGGGAAAGAAATACACAGCTGCAGAGACTACTTGGTGTGTGTACACACAGCACCATCCGCCTTTGCTGAGATTACAGATACGTGATCGCTTTCCTGAGGCATTCTCTGAGAAAACGAGGCACAAATGTTTAATGCTAAACTGGTTTTGCTAACAGAGGATAAGGAAATCCCAGAAGCAAAAGTTTAGGATACATAATAATAAGTAGACTAAGGCATCAAAAGTGTCTTTCCTTGCATCTCACATACGCAAAAGAATGGCTGATGGTCTGTTATTCTGAAAATGAACCACCCCCCACTGACTGGATCTCTTACCCCCAGTTAAACTTCTTCCTTAGCCTTTATTCCATTTACAAGTTTTCACCTTGGATAATTTGTTTTTAAATCTGAGATGTGAGTCACCCGGCAAAGAGTCAATTTATATTTTCTTATTGTTGCTGTTGAGGTTTTGGGGATGTTTTATGATTTGAAAGCTTTTTTTACTACTCCAAAATAATTTTCTGAAATAAAGCTGACCAGTCTGTGTGATTCTTTCTTCATTCACGTGCATGTAGTTGTATACCTTTGCCATTGTTTGTATCTGCACTTAGAGGTAAGTGATATATATATATATAAATATACTTGTTATGCAGGATTTGAAAGAATCATAGCATCATTGAGGCTGGAAGGGTTGTTTGCCTTCTTTGCTGCAGGAGCACATTGTTAGCAATGAGGGATGCAAAAGTCTCCTGTGTCACTATTTCCCCTTAAGCCCCTAAAGATCAAGGATTGCTTTTAGAATCTTTCTCCACTCCTCCTTGCTGGCTGAGCACTACAGACATCAGCTTTAGCACCTGCGGTATAGAGTCAATGAACCATAGAATGTTTAGAGTTGGAACCAGTGCCACCCCCCCTGCCCTGGGCAGGGACAACTCCCACCGGACCAGGTTGCTCCAAGCCCCATCCAGCCTGGCCTTGAACCCCTCCAGGGATGGGGCAGCCACAGCTTCTCTGGGCAACCTCTTCCAGGGTCTCACCACCCTCACAGAAAAGAATTTATACTATCTAATTTTAAAACTGTTCCCCCTCATCCTATGCCTCCATTACCTGATCAAGAGTTCCCCACATCTCTCCTGGAGCCCCTTCAGGGACTGGAATTTGCTGTAAGTTCTCCCCAGAGCCTTCTCTTCTCCAGGCTGAACAACCCCAACTCTCTCAGCCTGTCCTCACAGCAGAGGTGCTCCAGCCCTCGGACCATCTTCGTGGCCTCCTCTGGACCTACTCCAACAGGTCGATGTCCTTCCTGTGCTGAGGACTCCAGAGCTGGACACAGTAATCCAGATCTCACAAGAGCAGAGCAGAGGGACAGAATTTGCTCCTCTGCCCCCGCCTCACCCTGCTGGCTGCAAGCTTGAAGTGTTACCAGGCAGAATAGCATCTTCTGCACCAGATGATGCCATTAAGCTCTTGAAATACAATCATTGTCTTGGCACCCTGTCCAATTAAGCTATTACAATTGCAATTATAATTCTAACTCTTCACTCTTTTTAGCAGCATCTGATAAAGACACATGTCTTTCTTTTCAGAAGAAATGGAACCAGAAATATTTAACAACCAAGAAAGGATACAGCCAGCATCAAATGGAAACACTATCCAATTGTTTTCTTGAAGTTCCACATAATGAACTTTACCGTGTTTCAGTTTTCCTTTTACAGATACTCAAAACCTGAAGCAGCACTTCAGGACAAACAAACAACATGACAATTCTTGCTCACCCGTGGTCAACACGGAAGCCAAGACATGAGAAAAATATTTAATGGATATTACTTTACTGAATATAATTGAAAATACCATCTTGAAAAGTCCCTACAAGTCAGACTTGCCTTAATTAACAACTCATATGCTTCCACTCACCTGTCTGTGAAGCAGACACCTGCTAAGAAAGTCATAAACCAAAAATCTAGCATGTAAAAGAAATGACTGGCCAGTCCATGAATGGCTTTGCAATCTGATCATTCCCAAATACTGCATATTTCATTCTGCACCCTACAGGACAGGACTTCTGTCCTGCCAGCAGCAAAACATGTACCTCTCGGTTCCAACCCAGGGCTCCTCAGAAACATCCGACTTCATCCTCAACCCCAGCTTCCCTCCCAGAGCAGGCTCGTAGCCCATCCAGCTCAAGCAGCAGGGTTCAAGGTTTCTGCCAGCCTTCATTTCAAAGCATGTGAAATTCTTTCTTCTCTAGCAGGAATTGTTGCAGATTAGTTTTATTTTACATTTTTTAACACCTGTGCTAGGCTGTGACTTCCCTGTTCAGATGGCAAGGTAGAATAAACAGAAGTTTGCTTCCAACTGGCATCTGAAGTCCACAAGTAAAGGTACCTGCAGCGGCTCTGAAAAAAAGGCTGTAGATTGCCTGCCTGGTGAACTACAAGCCCCTCTGGTGCAGGGGATGTAAGCAGACATACGTCTCAGTGATGAAGATCAGAGAAAATGATTGTGAAGACAAAGGGGGTATTACCCTTCTTACAGCCATTCTGATGGAGTAGAACTGGTGCAGAAGAGAAGACACAGACGTTGTCCTGTCTTTTATAATAAATTCATTACACTTGTTTGGACCATGGTGGTACATAGAAGGAAAGATTTTATATGGGTACTTCATTGGTAAAATTCAGGATTATCCAAAATGTATTATTTCCTCAATAATTACAGCCCACCTTATAATTCCCCCGGTATACTCAATATTATAGCATCAGATCATGTTGCAAATACAATGGCGTTACGCTGCATTTGGCTTAGTATTTGCAAGAATTCATGTTGCAGACAACTTATCTCTCGAGAGACCGCTGCTTATTCAACTGAAGTTTTGCAGGTGGGCTCCATACACAAGGTCAGCACCCTGAGAGCTGTTGTTGAAATGCAGAAGACTTGACAGCCTGAATGAGGTGCCCCATACTGGCAGGCGGGCAGGATTATCTGAGGGTTCAAGCTGACAAGAGAATAATAAATTATGAACTGAAGTGCCAAGAGCATCATGCTCACTATCATTTTTGTTTTCTTTTCCTCCTGCGTGCAGGTTTCACTGTTGTTCCCCAAGAATGCTAAAATGCTAGCAAGAAAGAATTTGCTGGTTCAGATTCCTGGATAAAAATTTACTTTGGTGAAAACTATTTACCTTGGCAAGAGGTTTTTGACTTTCCAACTATCACTAACACGTGCAGCCACAGTCTGAACCAACAGATACTTGTTCCCAAAGAAAATAAACAAATAAGTACAAATTAATTTTGTCCCAAACATCGGCTCACAATACACGGTCCCGTTGATTTGAGTCAACAGATGCTCACATAAAGTGCTTAATCCCATAGCATGCAGCAAAATTTTCTTTTTCTCCATCAAATGGCAGTTTATTTGGCTGCAAGAGTTGCAAATTATTTTTCTTTTTCTTTTTTCTTTTTTTTTTTTTAATATCAAACTGGAGAAACTGATCGGTTTCCAAGGGACAAAAACCAAATAAAATACAAGGTGCTGCAGCTTTTGTAGAAGCCTGTCCTTGTCTCTCAATGAAGCCAAATGATTTGCAACACTGATTGCATTAACACTGTGGTACAGGAAATCAAAAGACATCGTAATGGCCAACAGAAGACCAATTGATCTCAAGTCAGTGTAGTTTGAAATATTTTGGTTACTCTCCTCAGACTTACTAAAATGTGTCTCCTTACAAAGTCTGGCGTTGTCCTTACCCCAGAGCAGTCAACGTCAAACAAGACCCCTTTAGAATTCAGTAGTTTCGTGGAATCAGCAAAGAAGCCCAAAAAGAGTACGAAGAGAAGAAACCACAGAAGCAGAGCAAATCAATCCCAATAATTTGTTTTAAATATTTATTCTTTTAATCACAGAGCCACAGAAACATTTATGCTGGAAAAGACCCATCAAGTCCAATCATTAACCTAACACTGCCAGCTCCATCAGTAAACTATATCCCTAAGTTCCACATCTACCTGTCTTTTAAATACCTCCAGAGATGGTGACTCAACCACTGCCCTGAGCAGCCTCTTCCAATGCTCAACAACCCTTTCCATGAAGATATTTTTCCGAATATCTAATCTGAACCTGCACTGGCACAACTTGAGGCTGTTTCCTCTTGTCCCATGGCCTGTTCCTTGGGAGAAGAGACCAACCCCCCCCTGGCTACACCCTCCTTTCAGGGAGTTGGAGAGAGCGAGAAGGTCTCCCCTCAGCCTCCTCTTCTCCAGGCTGAACACCCCCAGCTCCCTCACCAGCTCCTCACATTTGTGCTCCAGACCCCTCACCAGCTCTGGTGCCATCCTCTGGACACACTCCAGCACCTCAATGTCTTTGTTGTGAGAGGCCCAAAGCTGGATACAACTAAAAAGATGAAGGCATGTCTTCAGTGCTATAATTGAAATTACGTCCAAGTTGCAACTAGATTATTGCAGTTTCAGTTACAACACTACAGTTTGACATTAAGATGTATTTTACCTGAAAATAAGATGGTTGTTAAGCAAAGGAAAAAGGGGTCTTTCTATTTTATTTTTTTTTAACATAGGAAGTCACCACAAAACGTTCAGGTAAAATAATTGAAATCCAAGGATGCAAACACTATTTCGTCATAGTGACATCTATTTATTGGCACTCACTCCAGAATAACCCTTCCTTCTTGACGTCGGTTACATTAAACATTAGTTGCACTAGATCAGCACAACACGAGAGGGAGCTCCAAGACAGAATTCAAAGCCAGTTCTGCCGAAAAAGGGGAGGCTTAGGTCGGGTGTATCTGTCTGCAGAAGCTGGTGTGACTGGGAAGGCTGGTTTTGCCCTCAATGCTGTCTCTCGTGATTATCACCGTGTTATTCTCACGGAACCAATAATGCCCTGCTTTGAAATAGCCACCAGATTTTCTGGTGATAACACAACTGCCGTGCATGGCCTCCCCAATACTTTGGCCAAAGGGAGCCAAAAGCTTCTTTGGAGTCAGGATTGGTTTTCCTGGCTGGGAGCTTAAATGATTAAATGATTAAAGGTACTTTAGCACATATTCATAAGAGGCAAATTAAGGCCGAACAAACCATCTTAATTCATGGGTTTGTTTTTTCTTAACGTCAAAAGGCTTGACTCTACAATGTTAAGTGAACAGTTTAATTTTTTGGATGCAATACTTTATTGTACCCCAAAGGCTTAATTCATTTTAGAAAAGGAGCAGGCATTTTATAGGCCAAAGCACATGTAGAAAGCCCAGAAATTATATCACTAAACATTAGAAACAACTGTCATGTTTCAGTAACGTAACACCTGAAGAAAATAACCAGGTCAACGTGAAGTTTTGGATTGGTCACTCTGGAAATTATTGCTGGAAAGCCTCATCTTTGGAATTCAGGCTCTTCAGAGGTCCTCCTAGGAGATTTCAGGATGCAGAATCAGGATTATTACTTTATTTGCCGTGCTTTATGAGGTTCTTTGCACAAAGCGTTTTTCTCATTGTACTGCAAATAAAAATGTAATAGCAGATACTGCCTACAGGGACATGCTCTACAGCAAAGTGAAAAAAATAGTTCACCTTCAGCTGTAATATCTGCACAAGCTCCTCCTTAGAGGCTACTGTATCAAATTATACAATTTTGCAGGAAAGTGGCAGATAACAAATTTCTAAGGCAAAGAGAATTATCATAAGTAGCCTTGAAAGCCTTGGGATGAGACCATTGTAGAGTGGGGCTCTAAAAGAACCCAAGGGTCTTTTCCAACCTGAATGATTCTATGATTCGAAAATTAACCATTACAAATTTACTCCCACAGCCTTCAGAGACAAAGATCAGAACAAGATTTTGATAATGCCCACCTATCTTTTTTTTCTCAAGATTTTTAGACCTTTTCTCAGAGAAGAACCGGGCCTTTCAAATTTTACTCTGGTCTTTTCACTACATTTTCAGCTTGAGAAATTCCTCCTCATCTAAACTCCAGTGTAAAGTTTGTTTCTCTGCAACAGCTACTCATTGGATGATGACACTCTGCCAGTTTTATAAAAAAAACCAAAACCTTACCACAAAATCAACTGCTCCAAATTCAAAGTTTCCATTTGAAGTTGTATCTTTAAAATAGAATTATACTCACAACTGGATGGACCTCCCAGCTAAACGAGCTCTTTCCCCCCCCTTCTTATAATCTCTCCCAGGTGGTGTTACTGTTTTTTCCTACTCTCTGCCCTTCTGCAGGAATACCACAAAATTCTCCTCCACTGCTTCATTTATTTGTCATTCACTGTAGGAAGAGCAGCATGAACCTCTCAGCCCAGATCCATCCAGGTCTCACTGGAAATGACATGCCTACGAATGCCTCATGCTAGGAAAACATAATGTGAATTTCAGAACCCTCTTCTTCATTAAATCTACATTAAACTCATAAAAGCACCGATTTCAATAACCACTAGAATCCTAGCATAACAAAAAAAATATTTCTCTTTTCTCTGTTCTCAGATTTTCAATCCCATATCTTAAATGAAGCTTAAAAGTATCATTGTATCCCTTCAGACAGAAACACTCAAAAATTCAGTCCTTTATTCTACATTTAATTTGTGGACTTTATTCCAAGTGCCATGTTGGGGCTTGCGCTCCCAAATGACTATCGGTGTTACTGTATGATATTTGAATATTACTACTCCTTACAGGGAGTAAAAATTAAAAATAAAACATTTTTCCTACTAAAAGTGTTCTCAATAGTAAGACCCAGGATTTCATTGTCTCCAAAATTAAAAATAATAAAAAAGCACATTTCAAGATGAGTTGGAATTCTTTGGAACAGATTCTGATATGTTGATTTTCCAGCCGTAGAGCAAAAAATACAGCAATCAAGGAATAATACACTCCAGACAGTGCATGTTGGTATGATTACTGCATGCCTCAGGTGGTATTATAAAACTTAAAGTCAGTGAACTTGAACCACCCAAGAAGAAGAGTAATTACTGCACCAGCATTGCCTGGGAAGTCAACACGCTATCATGAAGGAATTAAAGCAGACCTGTGAGCACACTCAATCCTAGACAGCGTAGGAAACATCACTGTTTTTTTGCTGTTTGGAGTGTTGTTGGTGAAGGAGAGTCATAAAACACACATTGGCATACAACAAGGCATGGTTGAGACACAGTGGTTTCAAATTATCTATTTAAATAAATAAAGTCAGAAAGAATCAGGAAGACCTTGAATGTCCGGGATGGAATTTCTCATGTGAGACACCCCCTCCAATGTATTCCAACTGTAAGTTAATCACAGCCCTCAGCTGAAGAAGTAGGAGTGTGACTTGGTTCAGAAAAGGGTTTTGGGAGAGCACCTGAGCTCCTGCCCGGTCCTGGGCAGAAAAAAAAAGATCTTCTCCATTCTTTTCAAGAGTAAATTATAAAGATATGTTTAATACCACACCTAGAATCATATAATCATGGAATCATAGAATCGTAGAATGGTTTGCATTGGAAGGGACCTTAAAGACCATCCAGTTCAAAATCTAAATATCCCCTCTTTCAGTTTAAAACCATTATCCCTTATCCTATTACTCCACTACCTTCAGATACTGGAAGGCTGCTATAAGGTCTCCATAAACTCACCTAAGCTACTTTATTTTCCTTTCAAATTTTACTACAAATTTTCCAACAAAATTTTTCTTGTTTTCCAGCCAAACCTATGCAGGGAAAAAAAAAAAAAACTAAACCAACAAAAAAAAAACCTAGAAAGCTGTATAAGTATTCAATACATTACTTTCTAAGCAGAGTATCAATTTTGCATGTAGATTCAGCTACTGACTGTCTGATTAAACTTCTTTCTCACCATGCTGATGACCACCTAAATGTCTGGAGAAAAAAAAGCTTAAGAATTCTTAGAGGTTTGCTAGCAAGGCTGGGAAAAGCACGGGGCACAAAAAAAAGGCACGGGCCACAAAAAGACACACAAAGAAGTGTTTTGACTTTCCTACTGGATGGCTGTGACAACTGTCTTTCAATACACATAGGACAGCTTTAGGAAGTGTTCTCCAAGGGTTAACACGTGAGAGATCTGGGTTTCCATTCTGAGCTGTTCTGCTCACTGATTTCCTCAATGTGAGCAGAGATGCTGGTATCTATCACATCACACACACACAAAGGGTGTGATATAAATATGTGTTTACGATTAAAAGTTTTGTAGGTGAAGCAAGTACCCTAAAGCAAGATGGTGACTGGCATCTTAACTGTAATAGGCCAAAGATATGTTTTATCTGCCATAACACAAAAGCAGTTGTTTGTTGCTATGGGTTTGACAAAGCACATGTGCACCGATTTCAAGGCTTAACTTGAGTGTTTTGCACCATCACAGAGAGAACAAGAAAGGTCATTCCAAAAAACAAAAAAGCAGTTCTGTCCAGAAAACTTTGGACAGAAAATAGATAGAATAACAAATTAGCATAGTCTAAAAATCAAATCTTTACACCTCTAGAGAAGGTTTCAGAGACTGAATTTGTGGCCCCCCTGCTTGACAGAGGATACAGAGTGGGATTCAGTTGGCCCTTAGTACAATTAAATCTGCCATTGACAGCATGATAGTTTAATCAGAGGGAAGGACACAGAAGGGACATGCAGTGCTGCAGAACCTTACGTTAAATGATAAGAAAATTACAGAAGTTTCAAGGGTTTTCTGATAAGGATGAACACATGGGAATTCTGATGCAAACGCTATGGGAGTTGACAAAAGCACTAGACAGAAATGTCCTCAGCTCACCCCTCTGGTTTGACAAGTAGAGAAAGTCTTCTGGAGAAACAGCTGGACTGTTCTCCATCTGACTCTCACTTTCTTGAACACAAGACTCAAACACCAGGTTTGGTGAGCACCATTGAATGAAGTTTCAGGAACAGGCCAGGAACACTTCTCAAACTCTGCCTTTCGTCAGCTAAAACGTGGGCTCTTGAACATCTTTCATCATAGTTTGAGAGCATTTTTCACTTCAGACTAGGAGCCCTCTCCAAAACATTTATCCCTGTTCAGCTGATGCAAGGCTTGACTTGCCTTACATTGCAAGGCAACTGTAACTCCATCCATCTCAGGTCCTGGAAGCTCTAGGACACAGACCATCCATCAACTGTTTGCAAAAAAAAACCCAGAAAACACTAATTACTGAACTTGAAGGATATAGGATTACCAATGGCAGGCAAAAGCAGAGGGAAGCTCAATGTGTATATCTAAAACAAGCATAGGATGAGTAAAAAAAAAGTGTCTTCAGGTCACTTAGCTCTTGTTCAGCAACATCCCAAGGAGATTCCCCCTTCCACCTCTCAGATTAAGTGTGCTGAACGAGTGGCAATACCTTTGAGTACGGAAAGGTGCTTCCTTTTAAGAGAGAACAGAGTCAGAGATTAGAGAGAGCACGGAGAACCAAGTCTTCTCGTACTCCCTCCCAGTCCCACCAGTGACCTGCTGTGCAATCTCTGCTCAGGCTGGGGAAAGTTGAGAAATAATACAAATTGCATATCTGTAAGCGATGTGAGTCAGTCTATTTGCAGCTGGATAAACCCCAAATCATCCCATCAGTTATACGGTACAAACTGGAATTTGTGATGATTTAACTGGGGGAGAAGGCAAAAGAGGGCCAAGATCAGGTCCCAGTGAAGCCATTAGGACAAGATTTCAAGCCTGAATCTTGAAATGACAAATAGATTTTACACTGGAAGATTAGAGGGGAGAGCAGGCTTAAAAAAACAACCCACCAACCAACAACAACAACAAAAAAAGAAAAACCACAAGAGAAAGATAATTCAATTAATCTTTGTTTATTATCTGACCTCACAGATACTTGGGTGCTATGGGCTGCATAACTTCTTTTGTCTTGTATAAGGCACCTGTCATTTTTGACCTAGTTCTTGCAAGTCAGCAAAGTTTGCCTAATTTTTAAGACAGAAACGCTGCTAAATACAAATGTTCGGTCTCCTTTGAAAGCAAGTACTAAAAAGCTGGTATAGAGGAAGACAGCGCTTTTTGAAAATTCTCAAAATATTTATCAGATCATGGATCTTCTGAATATAAATGGTATGAACTCTGCTTTCAATCATTCCACCATTTTAAGCAGCAACATTGGACTGACTGAGGGAGTTGGGCTTGTTCAGCCTGGAGAAGAGAAGGCTCCAGGGAGACCTTAGAGCAGCCTCCCAGCATCTGAAGGGAGTTAAAGGAGAGCTGGAGAGAGACTCTTTGCCAGGGAGTGGAGTGACAGGACAAGGGGTAATGACTTTAAACTGAAAGAGGGGAGATTTAAATTAGATACCAGAAAGAAATTCTTTGGTGTGAGGGTGGTGAGACCCTGGCCCAGGTTGCCCAGAGAAGCTGTGGCTGCCCCATCCCTGGAGGGGTTCAAGGCCAGGCTGGATGGGGCTTGGAGCAACCTGGTCTGGTGGGAGGTGTCCCTGCCCAGGGCAGGGGGTTGGAACTGGATGGTCTTTAAGGTCTCTTCCAACTCTCACCATTCTATGATTCTGTGAAAAATTACCATGCTTTGTGTCAAGTTCAGCACTTTGGCTTCCTGGCTGCAGCAGAAGAGCCGCTTTTATCACACCAAAAGCCCAAACTGTCTGAAATGATTATCAAAACAAAGACCAGTTGTTATTTCACTGGTTATTGGGTGGATTTTTTTCTTTCAAAGTTGAGGAAAGATTCAGAAAGCACCCTGGAAATCGTGGAGGATCATTATGGGAGCAGAAAGAGCAGACTGGTGCAGAAGTGATGCCATTCCCACAGGAATGCTCCCTCGCAGAATCAGTCACAGAATCCCAGAATGCTCTGGGGTTGGAAGGGACCTCTGGTGATCATCCACTCCACCCCCCCGCCCCCAAAGCAGGTCCGGCTAGAGCAGGTCCCACAGGAACCTGTGCGTCCCTTGAGCTCCATCCCTAGAGAGTTTAAGTGATAATCACAAGTTTATTTTTTGCCTTCCCTTTTAGCTGCTCGGTCCCTGTCTACATCCCTGCTGCTCATCCTCCTCCCTTCTGCTGAAGCATAAAATAGGGGACATATCTCTACTGAGACACAATGTGTCTACTCGGCTTCCAAACGGAATCACAAGGCAGATGAAGCTCAGATCTGCTTGTTCCCTTTGGGACAGATGTCTTTTAACCCACTCTGACAGCGTTTTATTAAAAAAAGAAAAAATGGTGTAGAAGAGCATATTGAGCATGGAAGAGTGCTGTTCACACCTCAGGTTATTTCACTGCATGGGAAGAAAAAATTTATTACTTGGGAAGGAAACAGAGCAAGCTGCTTGCAAATAGCTGGAATTTAAATGAAGAATTCAGAAGAAAAGGGCTAGTATTTACAATTAGCCAGAACACACAAAGTAAACCCGTCTGCGATAGTCTTCATGCCTTCCATCACATTAGCCTAAACTCTCTTGATTTTTAGCTCTGCCCCCAGCTCAAGGTCACAGATGTTTACGTCCAGACAAATTTAATGTCTCTATTTTTGCTAAGATTTTACTAAGTTCTCAAATTTCCCTGCAGGATTTGTGGTAATTAAGTGCAAATTTTCAACAAGGTCCAAGATGTTTACGTCCAGACAAATTTAATGTCTCTATTTTTGCTAAGATTTTACTAAGTTCTCAAATTTCCCTGCAGGATTTGTGGTAATTAAGTGCAAATTTTCAACAAGGTCCACTTCAGACATTGGTGCCGTATCAATTATGACATCTCCATGTCCACAAGGCTCCTTCAGAACATCTGGCTATGGAGATATTCCTACAACTCGACAGCACTAACTACAACAGTTCTGCAGAATATTCTTTGGCACATTCCTACTATAATATGTATTATAAATATGGCATCTATGTTTCCTGGTATTGTCTTCAAAAGTTTATCACAATTAGTCCAGAGTTTCTGCATTACAAACACCAGAACACTGGAATTTCTTATCTGCCAAGGATGGAGACTGAGATGGACAAGCAGCAAAATAGAGAACAACAAGACAAATCCTTTGCCCAGGGGTAAAGTAAGCTTTTTGTGCATTAGATAAATGCTTTAAGTGAAACAAATGAGCCCTTAGACAGATTTATCATGGGCTGGGAGTACAAAATGCTGAGGTACATGCTGGTTCTTGTAGGAAGAGATTTTAGGGAACCAGTATCTCCAGCACATTGTCCTCCAGTAAATGTACATGTGGGTACAAACTGCAAATGCTTCAATCATGAACTAAAAAATTAACTGAGAATATCCCTCATCTGTTGTTCCTTTCTTCTTCACCGTTGTTTGCTTACATGTTGTGAGATTATGAAGCTGTAAGTCCTTTGCTGTAATGAATTTCATGAAAATGCTGGTTTGAAATCACTTAGCTGTACTATGATCATCTTGCAATTATTCTGCTTAATCCCTACTATGTTAACGAACCACAGCTGTTTCCCTTGGCTCATCAGTGATTCCTTCTGAACTTGTGTTCCTCTTTGGAGGAGATGAACCCTTCCTGGAAGGCAACACAGACTTTTCATTTATCATCTTTCTCTCCAAGAAACTGTAGCCGTTGATAAGTATCAGAGAACTTGACTGCTTTCGAACACCACATGTTTCTGCTCTCTGCTCCAAAAGGCTATGTTTTTCTAAAGCAAAACTTTGTTTCATCAGGGATAATTTAAATTCAAAACCATGATCTAAGCTAACAAAGATGGATGGCACTGCAAAGATATGTATTATATACTTTCTCACAACATCTCAGACCTTAGAGCATTTAAGCTTACTTAAACTTAGAATCATAGAATGGTTAGAGTTGAAAGGGACCTTAAAGCCCATCCAGTTCCAACCCCCTGCCCTGGGCAGGGACACCTCCCACCAGACCAGGTTGCTCCAAGCCCCATCCAGCCTGGCCTTGAACCCCTCCAGGGATGGAGCATCCAAAATTTCCCTGGGCAACCTGTTCGAGTGCCTCACCACCCTCACACCTGTTGCTGGTATCTAATTTAAATCTCCCCTTTTCCAATTTAAAGCCATTACCCCTTGTCCTGTCACTCCACTCCCTGGCAAAGAGTCCCTCTCCAGCCCTCCTTTAGCTCCCTGCAGATATTTGAAGGGGCTCTAAGGTCTTCCTGGAGCCTTGTCTTCTCCAGGCTGAACAACCCCAGCTCTCTCATCCGGTCTTCATAGGAGAGGTGCTCCATCCCTCTAGTCACCTTTGTGGCCCTCTGCTGGACCCATTCCAACAGTTCCATGTCCTTAACTTCTCCCTTCTGTGAGGGAAACAACATCTTAAAGCTGATGAAGCAAAGGGAGGAACTGTTTGCTGTCCATGGGATACCTGCAGCTTGAAGGGATATTCAGTAAGACTGACAATTCTGAAAAAATATCTTGAAGGTCTCCAGAGAAGGGGACTCCACACCCTCNAGTAGAGGGGGAGAATGACCTCCCTTGACCACACTTTTCCCTACAAAGCCCAGGATTCCATTGGCCCTCTTGGCAACAAGGACACATTGCTGGCTCATGGAAAATTTACTATCCACCAGGTCTCTCAGGTACTTCTCCTCAGAAGTGCTTTCTTGCCCAAGGACACTTGCCCTTGCTGAACCTCATTAGGTTTTTCTCTGCCCATCTCTCTGGCCTGTCCAGGTCACACAGGATGGCGGCACAGCCCTCTGGAGTGTCAGCCAGCCCTCCCAGTTTTGTATCATCAGCAAACATGCTGAGGATATAGAACTCAATGAGAAAGAGAACACAAAATATCCATAGCATCCCCTTGAGAAAGGGAAAAGAGTGTGAAATACAAGCTGGTGTTATTCTCACTTGTCATAGCAGTGAGGATTACTAAAGCACTGTCATTTTATTTTTCTAGTGCCAGAATACAGTGAGAACACAAGTCTCGGTGATTTACAGTAGGGCTTACTTTCCTATATTTTGACTGAGAATCCATCGTTCAATTCACAAGCAGTGGTAGAAAATAGGATAAAGGCAACCTCCGTTCATATAACAGCATCATGCCACACTAGTATAGTTTCCAAAGGATGGAACTAATTGCACTTAATACCACATATCTTGGCTTTTGTTGGTTATTCATTAGTTATGATGTTAATAACCCAGAACGGAGAAATATAGTTCAGTGAAAATACCTTAGATCACATTGACTTGTTCAAGCTGTCATGGGAAAACAGATCACATATGGCTTTGCTTATAGGGCCTAAAGGTATTGCCCAGAAAATAAAGAAGGAACCATCCTCTTGTAATCCACAAGGATGATGGCTGCAGCTGGCAGCTGTGGGTGGCATCAGAGAGATCAGCAACTGAGGTGTGAATCTTCAGTGTGGATTTTCATTAGACAAAAACTAGTATAAAGGGACCTCAGATCTTCAGAGCAAACAGAAGCTGCAGCTACTGTCTGAACACCTGGTTAATCAGGCTGTTAAACAATTCCACAGTTTGAAAAGAGCTCTTTGAAAATCCTGTCTCTGATCAAAGATGCCTCCATGCTGGAGTAAAAGAATCCCCACCCCCCTCTGCTCTGCCCTGGGGAGGCCACATCTGGAGCACTGGGTCCAGTTCTGGGCTCCCCAGTTTAGGAAGGACAGGGCACTGCTGGAGAGGGTGCAGCAAAGGGCTACAAAGATGATGAGGGGCCTAGAGCATTTCTCTGATGAGGAAAGACTGAGGGACTTGGGTCTTTCTAGTCTGGAGAAGAGAAGGCTGAGGGGGGATCTGATCAACACCTAGAAATACTTCAAGGGTGGGTGTCAGGAGGATGGGGCCAGGCTTTTTTCAGTGGTGCCCAGGGACAGGACAAGAGGGAATGGGGCATAATACTGAACAGAGGAAGTTCCATGTAAACATAAGGAGGAACTTTTTGACTTTGAGGGTGTCATAGCCCTGGCAGAGGCTGCCCAGAGAGGTGGTGGAGTCTCCTGCTCTGGAGACATTCAAACCCCACCTGGACACATTCCTGTGGGACCTGCTCTGGATGACCCTGCTCTGGTAGGGGGGTGGACTAGATGATCTCCAGAGGTCCCTTCCAACCCCAGAGCATTCTGGGATTCTCTGAACAGGAGTGGAGTCAGCTAGCAATTCCAATCCGGTTTCACTAGGGAAAGTCTAGGCTAACTTCACGGAGTTTTGTAAAGTTACATGTGCATAACCAGGAGCCACTGGCTGTCTATCTATGAATTAGAGGGCACCTTTTCAGAAGGAAAGCCAGTTCTTATATTTATCAGTCACTGGCACCACAAACCATGGGCTTCAACTGACAATAAAGACTAGCTTGAAATTGCACTTTAGTAACAGAAAGAAAAGTAAATAGTGACAATTCTCTCTCCTTTGCCAACATTAATGATAGATTTGGTTTCTATCTGCAGACAATGATACCGTGGTGGGGGTTCATTGAAGGACTCATTTTAGTTTTCTCTAATCCCAATGCTTCTTAAAGATTGGTTCTCAAAGCCTCTGTCTGTTGAGGATTTCTCAGCAGGTCTGTATTTATTTACCAGGTCTCCTGTCTTTACTGCTCCTGGAAAAGTAATTTGCATTTCTGTGATGAGCAGCCCAAAATCGCATTATTTTATGTATCAGTTAAGTTCAATCAGTAGGTCTCACTTGACACAAAACCTGCTGCTCTGTCTTGCGGCTGCATCCCTGCACAGTGCCTGGGGGCCCTCGGGACAGGAACATTTGCTGCCTCCAGTGTTTGAAGTGGCTGTCCCTAGGCGCTGAAACATTTTTTCACTGCTTTTTCCTGTGCAAGTGTGAAGGCCATTTAAACAATGTCAGCAAGCGGGAGAGTCCAAACAAACAAATCCAGACAGTTTTTGCACACAATGTGTAAGTTGTGAACCTCCTTGACACAGAAGAGTCATGGCTAAAAGTGTGTATAGGTTTAAGGAGACACTGAGAAGACTTGCATGGGTCGGGGGAGGAGGGTGGTGGTATGAAAGACACAGAAATCATTTCTACCTCTGGAAGTGCCTGTGCCACAAACTGTAGTTAGCTGGGAGCTGATTGTCATTGTCTGATTCCTCTGACCTTGTCTTCTCTCCCAGGCATTTGTCCTGGGTCATTGCTCACGACAAGAGAGTGATCCAATAGAGCCTCTCTTCTGTGCTGCTCACTGGTTTCTTTCCCTGTGCAAAGTATAAAACGGGCTTTAAAGCAACAAATACTGGAACAGATCCTTATGTCACAGCCTGGTTCTTCCCCCTTCCCCAAGACTTATCAGCCAAGATACCCTCTAAAGCTTTGCAGTTTCTAGGCTTTTCTTTCCTTAGAAGGAGTGAAGTGGGAGGTCAAGCCCCGGTTCTGCCTTGGTTGTGTAACTGGCTATAAATGTTCACCAAGACGGGGCTTATCTCTGGCTGTTCTTCTCTTCTTGTTTGCTTTTCTCACAGCCCACTGTTTAACTAAACAAATAGCCCAACAGTCATCCCAACGTCATGTAAGCCTAATGTATTCATTAACTATTTTAGCAGCTCCCCATCCATCGCTGTGGATACTACAGCTTGACCTGGACACAGGAGCTGTTGTCTTTAAGGACAAACATCTGTTGGGTTTAATGTTCATCCAACTGAGTTAGCCTGAAGTGGGGATAAGCACAGCTGGGCTTATTTAAATGTGGAAGCGTGTAATCTAAAACACTCTTCAAACACATAGATTCGGGTCTTCATTTTCAACAAGAAGTGTAATTAACTACCAAAACAGGCTAACAGAGGAAGTAAGAGATTCTCTGTTTCCTGGAAACCTTATACCAAGGTAGAGAGGTATGATTTAATCAAACTTGTTATTCAATGAGATCCAAGTGTGACTTGGAAGAAAGGGACGAAGGGTGCAAGAAAATCACAGGTTTATGTAATACTTAGGTAATATTAGAATGATCCTTTTTGGTCTAGGAACATCACTCTGATTTCAAAGCCATGTTCTAGTGGTGCATTAATCCAACTAAGGATTCCACTTTAAACACAATGACTCAGATCATTCATAAAACATGTTAAAATGTAGAATCATAAAATGGTTTGGGCTGGAAGGGACCTTCAAGATCACCCAGTTCCAACACCCTGCCCTGGGCAGGGACACATCCCACCGGACCAGGTTGCTCCGAGCCCCATCCAGCCTGGCCCTGAACCCCTCCAGGTGAAATCTCCCATCAAATTACATAAATTGGTAAAACCAAATGTGAAATAAGAGAGAAAATATGATTTCTTTTCTCTAGATTTCCATTTTGCTTTTCCTTATCTGCTTTCACAGTTCTTTTTATCTCTTGTTAAATAACTGATCTGATAATAGATTAATCATTTACAAAGTAGTGTCTGTTCTTCCTTTTAGACATGACTCCAAAGATACTTGTTTTTCAGCTGCCATAATGATGTTTTAAAATATTTTCCAGGGATCTGACATTTACTTGCCCTGCAGATCTTAATTCAAACACTTCAGTGTTTATGCATTTTCAAGCACCAGCTGTAACCACACTTGATCTCAGAAACAATACATCTTATTATAGATGTATTTTTTACAACAAAATTCCCCTTTGTTACCTGTCAAGTTTAATAAAATAACTGCAAGGCTGGAGATAATTCTTTGTGTAATGACGGGAGGTTTCCAACTGTTTATGTTTTCCTTGCATTGTGGAGTTGACTGTAATTGCTAATGTCAAATGCAGTTTTGAAACAGGATGAAAAGCCACATTTTCTTACTTTTACTGTAAGTCATTCTGCAGCTGCAATGCTCTTCAGTGCTTGCTCTTAAATTTTTGCACAAGGAGGCAGATCAGCCTCCCTGGTCAAAGGGAGTGCTCCGGGTGTATGAGAAGTAGAAGTAAAACTGAGGGTGGCTGGCAGGGTGCAGGTGTACAGCTCCATCCAGAATCAGAGATCTATATAGTAGGATGGTTTAGGTTGGAAGTGAGCTTGAAGACCATCCAGTTCCAACTCCCCTGCCCTGGGCAGGGACACCTCCCACCAGATCAGGTTGCTCCAAGCCCCATCCAGCCTGGTCTTGAGCACCTCCAGGATTGGGGCATCTACAACAGTGGAAAATATTTCTATTTTCATTGTTTTAGAAAATTATATGATCTATTTAACAGTAGAAAGTAAGAAAATAGGCTTTGGGATTCATTTAGATACTGTGCTTTGAGAAGTTTCTGTATTTTATTTCCTTTTTGGTTTCTGGAACTGTAACCATACATGTAATCCTTCTCTTCAAAACTAAAAAATAGTATTTAATTTTAGCGATGTATAATTAAATCTCACAACCTGCTATTAAAGCCCAATTTATACCTTTATTTCTGTTATGCACTATTTTTTACTGTGTATGGTGCCATTTTCCCTGCATTTCATGCAGAGGTAGGTTGCTGCTGATTTTCACAAGCTTTATGAAAACTTTGATGACAACACCCAAATCTGTCTTTGCTTGAGAGAATTGTTTTGCTTTGGGCCTTCCAAAATAAGTTTGAAAGCGTATTGGTGGTACACATAATACTGCAAGATTGATGAATGGGGTGATCAAACTTTCCTGCGATTGCACCATTGATTTAGAGAGTATTTACAGAGAAATGATTCTGCCCCTCTGCAGAGAGGAGAATCTCTCCTCTGGGGAGAACCTACCTAGAGAACTGCATCCAGCTCTGGAGTCCTCAGCACAGGAAGGACATGGACCTGTTGGAATGGGTCCAGCAGAGAACATAAAGATGCTCAGAAGGCTGGAGCACCTCTCCTATAAGGACACGCTGAGAGAGTTGAGGTTGTTCAGCTTGGAAAAGGTTCCAAGGAGACCTTAGAGCCCTTTACAGTACGTAAAGGGCCTCCAGGATAGATGGGGAGGGACTCTTGATTAGGGAAGGGAGTGATAGGACAAGGGAGAATGGTTTTAAACTGAAAGAGAGGAGATTGAGATGAGATCTCAGGAAGAAATTCTTTGGTGTGAGGGTGGTGAGACCCTGGAAGAGGTTGCCCAGAGAAGCTGTGGCTGCCCCATCCCTGGAGGGGTTCAAGGCCAGGCTGGATGGGGCTTGGAGCAACCTGGTCTGGTGGGAGGTGTCCCTGCCCAGGGCAGGCGGTTGGAACTGGGCAATCTTTAAGGTCCCTTCCAACTCAAACCATTCTATGATTCTATGGTTCTGTGATATATTTACTGGAAATACAGTGTTTCTGACTCCATGCCATCACAGAGCCATCCATGGCCTCCTCTCACAGCCCTCACCCCTACAGCCTCCTTCTCTCACTCAGCTGCAGCACAACCCCCATCAAATGACCAAATTGAAGGAAAAGAAAAAAATCACTCTTTTCTCAAGAGAGGGATCAAGCAAAGGGACGCAAGTCAAGACAGACTTGGGAACCAGCACTCCCAGTTCTCCCACAGCCACCCCATCCTGTTGTGTTCTGGAGAGACCCTCCATAGCCTGTGCTCCATATCCCCTGAGCCATTCATGCTCATCCAGAGGTCCCAGCTGATGCCCTGTGGCCTCAGGAGAGGTTGCTATGAGGACTTGTTAATATTTTTAGACAATCTTGAAACCTGGAAATGAATTACATATTATTAGTAGTATTTATTCTTAAACTAGGACAGAAACTACTTTGTCATGGCTGATGTACGATACTCCAAAGCTGCCAGTGTCACCCATGATGTCAACTTCTTGGCAAGAGGGAAGCATTTCAAAGTAGGCTCTGAAATGACAATTTTTATTTTAATAATTCTGTTCTTCACGGTCAAGAATGCCTTTTTTTTTTGGTGAACGATGACATTGTCAGGATAATTAAAACAATCTTAAATAAGTGGGAGGAATAAATGTGTTTTCCTAACGAAAACCAGCACTGAACAAGGAGTATTCATTGTAGAGTGGGTTTCTGCATACAGAAAGGGTGTTTATAGCGGTACAGATGGCTTGTGATTCAACCTCCATCTAGGTTTCTGGCTGGATTGTACTCTCTATCAACAGGAATTATAATTTTAATGCCAGTCCTGTATTTAATTCCAAAACTGTTGGAGCTGTGTGTTTGTTTACATATTTTGCTCCAAGATAAAAATCTCAATGACAGTAAATAAACAGCGTCATGAAATCACTATTTATTTGTCAGCACTTAACAGAAATCATTTGGACTCAACTCATTTTCCAAAAGGGTTTTTAAGGGTTTTGTGGGTTGGTTTTATTTTGTTTTCTGTGGGTTTTCCTTGGTTTGGTGGTTTGTTTTTGTTTTTGTTTTGGGGGGGTTTTTTGCAAGCATTTTAACTTTATTACCGTGTTGCAGAAAATGCTGTCTTTGCACTGAATAGTGCTCTCACTTGCTGTGTCCTTCTGCGTAACAGACATTTAGTCGGCAAACACACTTGGAAAGGGAGGCTTCCAAGTACTGGTACTTGATTATAATCTTACCTTTCGGGGAGATATTTATGGGGTAGGGCATCCTGTGGAAATTTTCTTTTCTTCTTCTGGAAAATACACCAGTTTAACAGTTATACTCTGCTCTTCTGTCCTGCTATTTTTCACGAAATCAGGGTATTTTCTGAGTTGAAAGGGACCTTCAAAGATCATCCAGTCCCACTACCCTGCTAAAGCAGGGTTGCCCAGAGCACATCACTCAGGGCTGCATCCAG
>VXBJ01004044.1:0-184733 GCA_013400055.1 Nycticryphes semicollaris
TATTTTTTTATTATTTATTTTCTGTTCTTTCTTCTCAGACTGTGATGTTTTTGTTCTGGTTTTACTTCACAATTGAACTTTTAAGTCTAGGAGAACCTTGATTTTTGCATATTAAATGTCTTTCAGTTTCTTGTGGGAGCCACCATAGAGGGCAACCTATGAATGTCTGCTTCAAAGCTCTTGATAACTTGAGTGCTGTCAGAACACTTCGCTTTAGAAGAGCCTATATCAGGACCTTGAAAAATCCCATATTTTGGCACAATGGCCATGAGAGATCTGCACTCTGAGAAATGTCTTTCATCAGCTTACAAGTCTTAGTGAAGTTTTGCCTATCAATGCTTCTAAGCTTTGAAGTTGAAACTTAGGACTCAGCTGTGGGAGAGACTCATGCTCTGCACAAGCTTCTCTTTACTTAGGAGAAAGCGGGAAATTTGCTGCCCAAAAAATGCACAACATGATGTCGAATTGTCTTAAATCCATGTTGTTGTCCTGCCAACATTCAGTCCAGGCTTAGAAAAGTAAGTCAATACCTACAATGACAGTTAGGAACTGAAATCCCTTTGAATTCATCAGCAGAGTCCGTATGCCTCCAAATTGGCATGATGGTAGTACTCCTCCCCTCTCCACACCCCCTGGTGCTGCCTGCAGGCTTTAGGCTTATTCTGCAGCACACAAAATCTGCTCTGGTCAATGTAAATGGGCCCTTATGGTCCTTGGAGAGCTGATCTGAAACTGCCCTTGCCTTCATTCTTGGTGACTTTTTGACACAGCCCCACAGAGTGGCCTTGCTTCTTGCCTTTCACAATGCAGACACTCTCAGTGGCTAAATTCCTCTGTGGATTTGAGCTATGTTGTTTCTTTTATGGTTACCAGTTAGGAATTTTTTATAGATTTTAAAATTTGTGGTTTGTTAGGATTATTTTTCCATATTACGTTTGTGATACTTTATGTAACATAATTAAAAACTGACAGAATTTGTGTGGCAAATTTACCATTGAGAAAACAAATTTAAAGAAAAAAATTTAACATTGAGAAAAAAAGTTTCTGAGGTGTTTTGGTTTTTGGGGTTTTTTTAGATTGTGGTAGAGCAGATTTAAGGCCTTGAAGGTAGTTGTAACATGCTTTTGTTGTAGGAGGAATTTAATCTTGGTTTATAGTAAGAAAGGAAGTATTACAAAGTAAATGATTTGTACTATAGCTGTGAAAATGTTTCAGGAAAGTATTTTACTGGTTCAAATATTTTCATATAAACATAGCTGTCTGTTCAGAAATTAGTACTGATTAATGTGAGCCAGTATGGCCTATTTTGAATTAAATCTTCCTTTGTGATTAACGAAAGCCAAATGTTTGTGGAAAGTAGTTTGGGATTGTTACAGTTTTAAACTTTTGAAAATCATAGATGCTGAGGTATGGGGTTTTTGTTGATTTTTTTTTTCTTTTCTGAAGTTGATTTATGACATTCTGCATGTATCTTGGCTGTTTCCGTGATCTTGTTAGTTGGGTACAGTATGAAACACATATAGTAATTCTGATGTTTGCTGTCTTGTGATAATGCCAAGGGCTGAATAACCCTCAGCTGCCTCTGAAGTCACCAAGCAATTCAGGACATAGATAACCCTGAAGCCTTTGTAGATACACATCTTCTTGTAGACACAGCCATTAATAATGAGGGCATAAAAGAGGGGAAGGCAGTCTCATGAGCGGACCTGAATATGATTCTGACTCTGATGTATCCTGGCTGGACTGGCAGGGGTGCCAGAAGGAGCAGCTTCAATCTACTGTCATTTTTACCTACCCTTAAATGCTCTCTCGTTTTTAAGTAAAGCTATCTTTCTATGCATTTTGCACTGGCCTTTATAGACACTGCCTTCAGGCCTGTCATCATTGCAAGACTGTTTTGTTGGTCTGTATGGTAGAGGGGAACAATTGACTTGCACTTTGTCATGACAGTTTTATGGCACAGGAAGACCACTTGAAAGTATATTTTAAACTTCTCTCAATTAGAATTTTTTGTGTGTTTGATCTGGAGGAGGCAGCATGTACCTTCCTGGGGTCCCAGAGAATGGAACCACAAGCGGGACAGACTCCTCTGTCTGAACTTTGAAGCTGAACAAGAGCAAACTTTAATCAGTGTTGGAGACCTATTTCAAACATGTTTTGAAGTCTAGTGTCTGATATTTAAGTGTGCTATAAGTAGGAAAGAATACGTGGGATTCACAGGGCTTGGAACAAAATACACATTTTTAAATAAAAAATTAAGATAGATATTCATTTACACTTTTCTTTTTTTACTCAACTTTGTTAAAACTGGAAAGTAATCTTCTATTGTTGACATTCCATGCCTTACAGTCTGTGCTGCAATAAGTCACAATATGGATATACTAAGGGTATACTAATTTGCTTTGGGATGTTAGACTACATAGAGGGAAATAAGCAATCTCTGTGTTTCTGAACTAAGAAATAAAAAATCCATTTAACTTGTATCTACCACTGATGACACTATTTATTGCAATTGCCTGTACTCACCTTGTTCTTTAACTGTTTTATTGTCATTTATTATTAGATGGTACACTTTTAAAGCTAAGACCATGTCTGACAGATTAATATCGCATGCTTGTCGCATTTCATTTAAATAAAATGTGATATCATGTATGCTGTACTGTGGAAGACTGAAATATAGTAACTTTGTGATATTACATATGCAGAAACCCTGGCTATACAAACACAGGTTAGTATTTCACTCTGCAGTCTAAATTTCATTTTCTTACGGATTTAAGATTGCTTTCAAATTATTTTGAAACAGAGCAGATTTAATTTATTAAATAGAATTAAACTAGGAGCTAAAAGAAAGTTAAAAAGAATGCCAGTCACCTTTATATTTGGAGTCTCCAAGCATTTTTCCCATGGCTTCATTCTTTCTTATATTTCATAGCACATTTCTGTGAAAAATAAATTAATCACCCACATATATAAAAATATTTCTTATCACAGACAGATGGGTATGGATTTACACATACAGAAATTTACACATGCACACATAACACTCATAGGTATATAAAATATGGTCTGAGAATATGTGTACAGCTATACTGAATACTTGGTGGTATGTTGTAGAACCCATGGGTAAGTTTTTATGGATTTGATTTATTGGCTGACCGAGTTGATTCATTATTTGTATATGATTTTTTGCTGCTGGGTGGCCATAATTTACAATTCTGGACCTAGTTAACTCTGTGGGTGCCTACAGTTTTCTGTATGAACATCTCCAACTGTTGTTTAAAGAAATAAATGAAGTGGACGTGCTTGAATGAACAATTTACTCACAAGGAGCAAAATATGGTCAGGCAGGCAGGTCACAGCAAATAGCTTTCAATAAGTCTTTGTAAGTTACCATGCTATCATATATTCTCTGAACTTACATACAATAATCCATACGTGTTACAGGCAACGGAAGATCAGCGGTGAACCACTGTTCACAATCATTTTGTCTCATCAGCATTCAGCGCTATTCTTGTATTCTCTACTTGCACAGCCCTTATAAATTTGCTGGTAGGCACAGAACAGAGCAAAATCCTGAAATGGCAGGAAAGTCAAAATGTTCCTTGGCATCATTTCTGTGTGAATGAAACATGATACTTGCTTCCATCTTTTTAAAATTGGCCTTAAAGCTTCGGCAGTTAGCAAAGCAATTCTTTTCCCGTATCTACCGAAGTACTATGGTAAAACTGCTAGGTCTTGTTTACTAGGAAGAAAGGACTTCTCTTTATATTCAGTATGGTAACAACTCTTCTGGAGTTTTGGGATGAAATGTTACACTGCCTGTCAGTTTTTCAAACCGTTATATCATTTGCTACTATAAAGTCCAGCTGGTGTGTTCTGGGGCAGGGGCGCAGCTATGAGAAGAGCCAAAGCACTCAAATTAAAAAGCCTTGATTAACTGTTTAGTAGCCACAGACTGTGAATATTTCTTAATTTGCCGGATTTCAGATGACTGTCCCCCAAAGGTGATTTGGCTCTTCACTGTACTACTCTAGATACTGTATATGAACTTATGGTACTGGATTTACTGGTTATGAACTTTGTAAGATGAAGAAATGTAGGCGTGATTCTTTACATGTTCGTATAAAAATTCACATGCATGTATTTCTTGTGTATTTGTTACAACCATTGGTCTACAGTCAATAGATATTTCTATGATTTCCTATTGAGATAAAAAATGGCAAAAGTTGCACATAGAGAATATAAATTTGCCGTGATTTGATTTGCAATGTCTTACTAATAAATAGGGAGACTTGGTCAGTCTTACTGAGATGGTGGGTACCTAATTGTTAAAATTTAATAGAAAACTTGGGTTGTGACCCAACAGCTTTCTTCTAGTCATCCGTGAATGCTCTAATTACAGACATATGTAATTCCACATGCACTTGTGGTACATTTTATTGTAACTGTGTAATTCATCACAATTTAATGTGGCATAGCCATCACTGTAGCTAAAGCTCTACACCCTTCTTTTGTTTTAAGGAAAACAAACAAACAAACAAGATTAACAGAGGAAAACTCCTAGGAAAAACAAAATAAATGCATTCAGAATTCCATCTTGGAAGCGTAGCTTCCTTCAGTAGGCATGACACATCTTTGGAAGTCTGCTTCAGCATCTATGAGGGAATGTTTCTTCTGCCTCTCCTTCATTGTGTAAACCTCAAATAACTTGGAAGAAATGAAGCTTTCAATGATTTTTCAGTTGTTCAAATGTTTCTGCTTTAATATGTGTTTCCATCTATGCTTTGAACAGAGTCTTGTGGTGATTCCTTAAAGAAATTCTTGGGGTAGTTCTTTCTGGAGGTTACAATTTGTGCAAAATACACAGTGGTGTCATATTGTAATGGGTTTGAATGGGATTTTCTTAAGTGCTAACATCACAGAGGAACACAAATGCTACTGAACATCAGTAGGACTAGAGCTCTTAAGACATGTATGAAAATCACCATTTTCTGTTTACATGGGCTTGAAATCATCAGCTGAGTCAGTAAATTCTTGTGATATGTAACTGTGTTTCTTTGTTAAAGCCCGTGCATTCAATAGTGATATGCATGAAAAGTACGTATTGCTGCATATGTGTCTGGATATACAAACACTCCAAAAAGCATGTGGAAATCTTTCTAAAATTATTTTTTAAAAATCCTTTGCATAGATTAAGTGGAAATAAATAGCTTTCTGTGTTTTAAAGAAATGTAGAACAGGAATAAACATAGATAGACTTCTAGTTATATTTTTATTTCTCATGTTTACCAGTTCAGGTAGTTAACAATCTAAAAATGCTCACAAAATCTAAAAAAATGTGTATTTCTAGGTCACCTTTATTTTTTCATTCTTCATGCCTCAATTCCCCATTGAAATTTCAGCATTACTAGATTTCTCGATGATAAAGGACATATTTTGTCTGTTCTCAAACAACGCGTGCCAAAGGCAAGAGAATGAAATTTGTATGCAACACTATCTATGTTATATGTGCATGTTCATTTATCTCAATAACTGACTGTCATCTTTGTGTGCGCACATCTTGGAGTGATAATAAGAGCCCAACACTGCTCAAGATGTCAAATTTTCAGGGGCAAATTCCTAGCTACAGGCAGCTTGAGCAAAATACCTCATATTGAGAACACTCTCCTCCTTGTCACTGACCACATTAGAACCTTTCACGTAGCTTCATATGTGACTTTTATATATTGGATACTTCCACCCATGCCTTGAATTACAGTGACTTTCATATATGATTTGACTCATAAGCATATGTTAATTTAAAAATGTAATTGATGTAATTAAGTAACAGTTTTGTATATTAAAGTAAACACGGCACATATTCAGTTGCCTGCACAAATTTAGCTACATTTTGGTAAGCTTTGAAACTTGTTCAACCATTTTTTCAATCAAATGGGAGAATAAATACGATTAAATGGAGATCAGATATTTTTCTATACACTTAATACATATTTTTATATAAAATAATAAGATTTGGAATCTCAAAGGGGAAGTATGTTTTCTAATTTGGAGTTTATTTGTATTCCATTATCTTCCAAAAACTGAATTCAGAATTAAGAGCAGAAAGTTATTCTTTTCCCAGTATGGATTTAATTGCTTCTGCCCAGCTGCTTATCAGCCTTTAAAATTACTTATTTAAAGGCGAAGAACTAAAAAATACAAAATTTACTTTGCTTCCTGAAGAAATGAAACCAAAACAAACACAAGATTCATGAATAATAACAAGCATGACCAACGATAGAATAACATACACATATTTCTTTTCGAGAAAAAGTAAATGCAGCATTTGATGTGAAAATGGGATTTGTGTCTAGTGCCAATTTTTACTCTTCACTTGATTATACCAGGCTACAGTAGTACATAGGAAGGAGTTGTAGTTCTGGCCAACAAGCATTAAACTGGCTGTTGAACAGCCAGTATTACATACACAAAATGAAGAGAAGAGTAATAGGGGTCCAAATGTGAGCACTTCTAAAATACTGATGTAAAACTAAGAGGAAAGGTTTTAGAATAAGAGAAGCAAATTGGGTTAATAGTAACATTTATTTTCCACTTTCCTGTATGATTTGAAAAATCAGTGATAGCTTCTTTTGTTTCATGATCTGTAACTAAACCTTTTTCAAGTTAATACAGGTTATTAAATCACTAGTTCATATTAAAGTATTTTTTATTATCCTTGATTTGTCCTAGATCAGAGGAGGAAAGCTTATGATCACATACACAAGAAAGAATGATGCTGGCAAATATGTTTGTGTTGGAACAAATATGGTTGGAGAACGTGAAAGTGAAGTTGCGGAGCTCACTGTTTTAGGTAAGAACTCCTCCTTGAAGACTATATTAATAAAAATATCCTATTTTTATTTTTCCTAGTAAGTCTTTCAGTAAGGATCGTTCTCATCTATTTTCTTTGCAGTGTTTATGTTGAAAATGTGTTTGTCATAGTTGTATTGTAGATAATTTCCCTTGACCTCTGGTCTCACTCTTCTTGATACACCTCAGGATGCCATTGGCCTTCTTGTCCACAAAGGCATGTTGCTGGCTCATGGTCATCCTGTTGTCCACCAGGCCTCCCAGGTCTTTTTCCTCAGAGCTGCTCTCCAGCAGCTGTACCTGCACTGGTGCAAGGTGTTATTCCTCCCCAGGTGCAGGACCCTACACTTGCCCTTGTTGAATTTCATCAGTTTCTTCTCTGCCCAACTCTCCAGCCTGTGCAGGTTTCACTGTATGACAGCACAGCCTTCTGATGTGTCAGCCACCCCTCCCAGTTTTGAGTTATCAGCAAACTTGCTGAGGGTACACTCCACACCTTCGTCCAGGTCATTGATGAATATATTGAAGAGGACTGGACCCAGTACTGACCCTTGGGGGACCCAACCTGTTACAGACCTCCAGCTAGATTCTGCGCCCCTGATCATGACCCTCTGAGCTCTGTCTTTCAGGCAGTTTTCAGTCCACCTCATTGTCCATTTATCTAATCCACACTTCCTAAGGTTACTTATGAGGCATAGTTATATGCTAAAGGCCCAGGTCCAGGGGCCGTAGTTAACTGTGTCAGTTAATGGCAAATCACTAGTCTGCTAGTAAACGGGTAATCACAGTGTGGACTGTGATGTAATTTAGGCTAAAAAAAATACTTCTGGTGAACACTTGCAAGAGGTATACATTCCAGAAAGAGGTCTCTCCCTTTTCCTTCATCTCATTTGCCCTTTAAACATATTTCTGATTTTCAGCCTGTGAAAGCCAGTGGAGTTTTCTTTTCAAACCTGACAGTAGAGCTTTGAATGTCTTATCAGTCTGTGACTAGAAATCTTTAACACACCTTATTCTTTCAACTCAGGCCTTAGATATGTGTGAAAAAGCACAAGACACAAACTGACTTAATATAATAAATTCTTTAAACATAAATCTTCTGTTTATGGCTTTTGGTTATTTAGTAGTTGAACTGTTTCCTTTAGGTCTTTGCTTTAGATCAGATGGAGGATTGCATGCCAGAAACTGTAATACTAGAAAGTTTCAAAGTGTTCGTAGCTAAGCTTTCCTTGTATTTACCAAATAATTGTGTGACAAAGATACTTAAATCAGTGCTGATTTCCCTTATCCATTTATGCATTTAAGTAATAGAGTGTTACAAATGGGCAGACAAAATCTTCCGGACTATTACTCTTCTTTTAGGAGACTCATCTAGAGAACATTATGCCTCTTGTGGGTTTTGCTGTTGTGCAGCAGTCCTGGCCTTACAAGAGCAGTACTTTTTCTGTTGCATAATTAAGTTGAATATTCTTCTCCAAATTATTCTTACTCTGAAGTTTAATCCAGAATGTACTTGTCTTACATTCAGATTGTGTTTTTACTGCACCCACAAGAGAGGAGCCGGGGCAGGGGAGAATGTCTGTATTTGTATTTTTTTTAATTCACATCTAGAGTCATGTCTGCAGGTCTCTGTTTTATTTCTCATTTCTTGTATATGAAACGAGGCTAGAACTGACAGTTTAAAGATCAACTTGCTATTTCATTTAACAGTTATCTGGTATTGCAAGCAAAGGCAATTTTTCTACAACTTAAGTGCCCAGTTGGTCCAGAGATGCTCAAAAATAAAGTAAGCTCTTTTTATAGGGTTTTGTTCAGTTCACATTTCCACTTCAGTCCTTTTTGAAGCATTCACTAAAGTTTTATAATACTGAATCTCTGTATCTTTATTTGCAAAGTCAAACTAATACTTGGAAACAACTTTTTCAAACACAGGTATGAGACAAGACACTAAGAATATGAGATTGGCTCCTTTTCCTTCTATCTGGTGCTTTCATATTGCTATGATAAATTTGTGGCATATTTTTGGGTATTCACACTTCCTGCTTACACCAATGTCTTCAGACTCTTCCAGGTGTAGGGAGGTTGTATTTATATCTTTAATACTTTTAAGTCAAAACATGCAACTGCCTTCTGAACTCCCTCAGAGCATTCACAGGTTTATAGGCCAGGAGGTCATCTGCCTTATGAACCTGTCAAGCACTCTCCTGCTAAGCCTTCCCTGTTCTTTTATGGACATCCTGTTGTCATCTGGTGTTGTCTTTCTAGGTGGGTAATCCTCCCTAGAACATCCCAGTAAATGTTAGAAACACTTTTCTTCCTTGTGCATGTGCAAACCTCACTGCATTCCAGCCTGGAGCTGGAGCTAGAAAACTATGAATAGCCCAGCACCATAGAGCTTTGAACCCCGGTACAGGGAAATAAGTCTGTCAATCCCTTTCCTGAAATGTCCAGCCTAGTAGCTGGGTTGCCAGAATAGCACAGCCTGTACAGAGATCCCATTTTGTTTCAGAAAGTCTGCAGCAATTATTTTGATTCTGATGAGCCAGGACTTGGGTCATCCATGTCCTGCCAAGTCAGGGAAATCCATGTCCATCCAAGTCAGGGATATGAGCAATTTTTATGAATTAAAAATACAGAGAGGACACAGAGGGGGCAGGGGTGGGTGGGTTTGGTTTCTTTTATTTTATGTGTGCTAGTCAAAAAAAAAGTTGTCTTTCTAGTGAAGCGCTGGAAAGGATTGCATCAAACACTAGCTACTGGTGACACCTGCAAGGAACCTTATAGAGCTACTGTGTACTGTGCTGGGCCTTACCTAGCCTTCAATTTTAGCAGCACTGTTAAGTCAAAAACTCCAGTGAGACAATGTTTGGTTGGTATCTTTGTCCCTTTGAAGCAGTGCAGCGGATGAGGTGTTGGTTGTCTAGGTCCTTTCAGCAGGCCTGCTACTATCTGAGGATCAGCATGTATTTAGATTTTCTGTGTAGACTGTGTTTTCCTTTAGGTCTATTAGCTGTGGCGATGATTCATAAGAGGTAAGGAAGTCTGTGCTTGGATCCTGAGCCACTGTTGTGAGTGTCAGCCTCCTGAGCAAGCATCTCTGCTGAGATTCACAGTGCTGGCCACCTGCAGGGCTATGGAGCTTCTGCCTGTGGCTGGGAGCGAGAGGGGTGGCAACAGAGGCACCTCTGTTAGGTTTGAAACCCTGCTCCCCTCGCTCTAACAGCCACAGTTCTGGAAAAATCACAATTCGGGCATAGAGCTGCTGGACTAAGCCTTTTTTTTTATTTTCCTTTCCTTTTAGAGAGACCATCTTTTGTGAAGAGACCAAGTAATTTGGCTGTAACTGTGGATGATAGTGCGGAGTTTAAGTGTGAGGCAAGAGGTGACCCAGTCCCTACAGTAAGATGGAGGAAAGATGATGGGGAATTACCAAAAACAAGGTGCAGTACATGGAATTACCTTTTTTATGACGTGATAGCATTTCTTTTCCTTGAATGGCAAGGGCTTGATCTAACAAGACATTTCTAATTACCATTGGGCTGTATTCGAAGCATTCTGTGATAGTTAAATAGATTATTTATTTAATCTGAATTTCCAATTATAAGTTAAAAACTTGTTAGGCTCCCCTGGGGATTAAAAGAAGAAATCCCATAACAGTTGTCTCCAGCCATTCAAATCCAGCTTCCTGTTAATCTAGTCCATAGCTTTAATAAAAATTATAGCATTTTGAAGAGAAAAATGTACTTCCCAGAAAGAGAAACACATTGACTCTGTTATACAAAGAAGAGAAAAAAGGTGATGAAAGGACAGGAAATGGTAAAAGGCCACATTGTTCTTTAAAAAAAATATTGAAGAAATTGTGATTTATACTGGCTTCAAGCAATTCTGATCTTCTTGAGAACAATATTTTCTTTTCAACCATATTTAAAAATCTTTCCGATGGAAGATTAACTATGATTACATTTACTTGTTAAAAGACTTCTAACAATTAAAATGTTCTGTGTAGGAGCTTTATGATTTTATTATACCAGTGAAATTCTACTGACGTCAGTAAAACTGACTCATGTTGCAAATTAAATCAGAGTATGTTTTTCAAATATGTAGATATATTTTGCTTTTAAAACTATTTCTGCATTATCAATTTTTAGGTATTTATACATATTTTTTATTTCTCAAGGTAATGTAGGAATAAAAATAATTGAAAGCAAACCTGACCCTATTTTTAACCTTTACAGAAATTGTACAAGTTCTGTTATTCCTGTTCATTGTTTCTTACTATGTATATTTAAAGATACGAAATCCGTGATGATCATACTTTGAAAATCCGGAAAGTCATGGCAGGAGATATGGGATCATACACTTGTGTTGCAGAAAATATGGTTGGAAAAGCTGAAGCATCAGCAACTCTAACAGTTCAAGGTAAGAATGTTTCTTTGCCTAGTACTGCAATCCAGGATAAAGTTGATTTTTTTGCACAATAACTTAATAGAGCTACTAAATGGAGAGTAGTTGAGTCTCTATACAACTAATAGAGTTGTGACTTATGCAGGAACTCTAGGCTGTGATGTAAAAAAAATGCAAAAATAGAAATTTGAATTTAATTGTATTCTTAAGAAATTGAAACACTTCATGTATAATATGTTTGTCAGTAGCCTTTATGGTACTGGGATGGGGAGCTGAATATGTTTTGAACTTTGCTGTGATCAGAATCATGTCATTTACAGTCTTTGTATCTGAATCCTAACAGAAAGAAAACCAGTGTTACTGAACAACATTCTTTTAAATTGAAAAGAAAGTTTTAAGTTCAAGTATCTGCCAATTTTTATTTTTTTTTTTTCAATTAAATACAGTAAAGAGGCAGTGAATGATAAATCTGTTTGTGTATCTTTTTATATACTAAGTCAGACCACTGGAATTCCTGTTGCTTTTTCATTATAAAAGCGTATCGTAGCACTACCGTTTCTTTGTAAGATAAAAAATTCAGTGGAACTCGGTGAACTAATATGTATAAAAATCCTTCATTGCCTTTATATACACAATCCAGATGTTCACTACTCAGATAATCCCTCTCTTCCTTTCCTGGCTAGCAGACAGGCAATGATGTCATCCTGATGCTTTTTCCTAAGCACTGATGGTCCTTCTGTCCTTTTTTCTGTTCAGTGGGAATTAGT
Organism: Nycticryphes semicollaris; assembly: GCA_013400055.1. Taxonomy (NCBI): domain Eukaryota; kingdom Metazoa; phylum Chordata; class Aves; order Charadriiformes; family Rostratulidae; genus Nycticryphes; species Nycticryphes semicollaris. The sequence goes on from VXBJ01004044.1 coordinate 12,021, forward strand.
CATTATGGAGTTCTGAGGAAATATAGGCTTAAAAGTATTTTATTTGGTAACCGGCCTCTATTTTGACATATTTACAGTAACAGGAAAGGTCTTGTCCTTAACCTGCTCTCCTTTTTCAACCAGAAACATTTGGTGTCCCTGACATTATAGTGGTTAGGAAAATTGGAATTCTTTTGTTGAAATCTTCATAAACCCAAGAATTTTAAGGTGTTCTGTTTTGTTAGTCACCATGATGTTAATACATCAAAGCTCATACCTTATGTTTGCGAAATAACCAGCTCTTATGGTCAGTGTTTAGAATAAAAGATTGACACGTGAGCAGTAAGCACAGTTTATTCAAAAGAAAAAGATTGAATTATTTTTTTTAAATGTCGATTTGTTCAGAAGATCATGTCTTATATCAGCTGTTAATCTTGTAAAATTATAGCGTTAAGAATATTTGCTTTATGGCTGGTTGAGCAGTTACGTTTCTGGAAATAAACTATTGGTAGCCCTAATCCTTTGTAGTCCTATTAAAAATAATAGGCAAACACGTTCTTGTAATCCCATTTAGATTAACGGTGCTACTTAGTTACGAAATGGCATAAGCGTGTAGATGTTAGAGATATAGAGGGGGATCTTTTGAGTTTGTTAATAAAATAGTATTTTTAAAGCAAGTGATCATATCCCAAGTCTTGATTCAACAAGATTATTATTTTTTTAAGTACTTGTGTTACACAGTAGGTATGTACATTGTAACAGCTTTGCTCTGCAGATATCGTTATGGGATAATTTGTTTCCCAGTGTGAATGGATTACCTCCTGAGCCATTTGTCTGTGCTAATGTCTTTGTAGAAGGGATTGATGTGAGAAACTGTAACGTGTAAGGCCAATTCATAGTTGGTAATGTAGTAAATCATGATGAAAATTCATTTATTAGAGTATCCAGGAAACCTAGTTTTATGGGAAGAAAAAAAAAAAAAACACTCCTCTAGAAACTATGCATTTTCCATTCAGAATTTTTCCTTCTTTTTCCTCTCCTCTTTTGCCTTGTTTAAAACACCTTTTTTTTTCCTTTTTTCTCTTTTTTTTTTTCCTCCTGATGGGTCAGCTTTTTGACTGTGCTACATCTAGAGAAGTAGATTTGATCTTCTTGTTCAGTGCTAAGATGTTTATCTGACTGTGGAAACAACTCTTTGAGAAGAATTATTTTTTTCACACGAGTAGTATTTTTTCCAAGTGATTTAAGGAATGGAAATGACAAGTCTTTTCTGCACTTTTGGTAATTGTCAGATGATCGGTTGACTGCAGAATTTAATAAGTGTGTTCTTCTATGCCAAATAGAGTTATTTTGATTACATATTTGTAAACAAAAACTATATTGCAAACCATGGCCTTGGAAGTTATAACTGCCACTGTGCAGACTTCTTAAAATCAGCAAAGGACAAATAGGGTGTTTTGCTTGGTTTGGGGTTTGTCTGCGTTTTGGTTTTCTTGGGGGGGGGTGTGTGGTGTGGTGGTTTTGGGTTGTTTACCAGTTAATATCTCAGCAACAGGCTGTCCCAGACGATATGCCAAAGAAAGAATCTGAGAACTGTTAATGGTAACCCCAGAAGATGTGTGTCCCTGTTAGGAAAGGGGCGGTTGTCATCTGTCAAGCGTCTGTTGAGGGGGTCTGCAGCACTGAATGAAACGTGGCACACAGCAGAAAGGGCTGTAAGCAGGGATCTTTGGGACACTGCTCAGGTCTTTGCGTTGGTAGCACTGCAAAGAAGAGGATATATCTGCTTTTATACTCATCATGTTTCAGGCCTCAAGCACTGTGGTTGACCTGTGTATGTTCTACACTCTTCAGGGTTATCTAGGGTATTAGAAGTGGGAGCGTGCAACAGCGGGGCTAATTGAGATACCTGGGTGTCAGGGATGTGTTGATGAAACGCAGTGAATAGCTATCCTGGTGTCGCAGCAGAGAGCTGCCCTGGACCTGGCGGTGTTATTAGCTCCAGGTCAGTTCTGACCCTACTTGATCTAGCAGATGTTGGATTGCACAGAACATGCCCTGCAGTGCTCCCTGACTCGGGAAAACTGCATAGTGCTGCCTCCGAGCTAGGAGAAAGGGCCCAACCTGTTTCCATGGACTAGGAACTGTCAACGCAGTTCCACTATATATAATAGGATGCTAATGTCAGAAAATACAAAAGAAGGGAGAGAATATCAATTCCATTTTAATGCTCCTTCTGCTTATGGCACCAGCATCACATATTCTGATTACTGGAATCACTGTTTTCCCTTATACAGGCTCCTAACTTTGAGACTCATAAGTGTTTCCTACAATGAGGTACAGATGCTGTGTTTTTATTGTGATTTCAGTCATATTCTTAAACCACATTTGGAATTCTGTATTGACTACAAAAATCTTTGCTTAGTCTTTTACTATTGCAGCTTAAAAGCATTTCTGTCCCTGAAACTGTTTGTCAAGTTATCATATTTTCTTTTTGGAAAATTAAATAGTTAAGAAAATGTAATCCTGCTGTTGTTTGCATGTTCCTAAAATTAGAGTGTCTCAGTCCACTGTTTTCATCTTGTACCATTGTATAGTGCATATGTGAGGCATCCAGAGATGTTACTAAATGCATGTGGAAGCATTTAATTCAGGAGATGATTATTTATTAAATTAATACCTCAGTCAATACAAGCTGTCAGGAAGCAGCCCAGAGTAGAATACATTATATTTTACCAATGCATTATATTTTACCAAGCAGTTGGTGTGCTCCAAAAAAGGGAAACAATGGCCAAAAGGGCATCTCTGGAACAAGTACACTTCTCTCTTGCTCTAGCACTGAGCAAGTTGGATATATATATTGTGGATGTATCCAATATATATATGCAAGAGGCTTTTCATCTTTCCATGGAGATTCCTTTTACGTTATTTGCTTAGTTCTAGGCCTTGAAGCAGGACTGTAGAAATTACAATATTATATATTTTATTATTATTATATATATAAATGAAGCCCATGTTCCTAAGCCACACAAATTTACCAAAAATGCATGCCTCAATACTTCAGTTCTTTAAAAGAATTAGTTTTACCATTAATGTAAGTAGAAGCAATGCTTTTACGTAAATCTAACAGCCAAACGTTTTACCGATTTTCCCCTACTTCCATTTGCTTTGCTCCCATTTACAGCACTTAATTAGGCTTTTTTAGCATCTAATTTTATAATAAGTTTATAGTTCATGCTGAAATGAGCTTTATTCTCTGACACAAGCAAAAATTATGGCTCCAGTGGGTGTCTTACTGTGCAGTTGGCTGAGAACCATTATAGCAATGACAATGTAGTTGCTACTCAGCAGGAGTTAAAAGAGAAACAGGTCAGGTAGGTCAGTTGACTCAAGGACTTCACAAGAAAAATATCAACATTGTGGCTGGTGGTTACTGTCAGTCGGTCACTAGCAGGTTCGTAGTGAACAGCAATTGTCAAACTAGGTTTATTAACACTTATTCTTCAAGCAGGTGCTCTGGAGGAGCTCGCAATACTTGTTATAGCACCCTGCCTAATATGCACCTAAACATGCACCAGCAGTGACTGAACTATGAAATGTAAATTTTGCTGTTCAAAGGCACTAAACACACTCAGTGTTATCAGTTTGGCACAGAAAAAAAAAAGAATTCCTATGGAAATTGCCCTGGCCAATTCATATTTTACATCAGTGATCTTTGATATTGATATTAATTTTAGGGTCAACAGAGCTTGTCTTCAAGGTAGATAGTGAGCAGAACTTTCGGTAAGTGACTTCTGGCTGTGATTTTGCTGTACTAGTCAACTGACAAGGAATTTTAATCTGAAGAGGTGACACACGCTTCAGATCTGGAATTTCCTCCTTCTTTCAGCCCCTTTTTGTACAAAGTAGCTTGAAGGCATGCCGTAAAAGACATCTATTTGATAAGGCTTTTGGATAGGGCTGAGACTACCACCCAGAATGAAAGGGAATAGGAGTTCTCTTTTATCTGTGAGATACCGCATAAATGTTTCCAATGTGTCAGGCAACTGGTACACATTATAAATTGGCTGTAACTGTAAATGGTTTTATAGGTGTCTGAGCTACCTATATTAAAATAAAAACCAAAATTCAGATTTTTATGGGATGCTGTTGAGGTATATGGTGGTTATTATGTTTCACAATGAGTGCCTGATAGTATGGGTGAATTTAAGCACTTGAATTTTAAAACTAGGATTTGGATCTAAATCGGAACTTGTCTACATGGTGTCTCCTTAAGTCAGTATTTCTCTTTTTGAACAAACTTATTTTAGACCATATTCTGTCTTCAGTCCCCATGATTGTCCTGTGAACTTCAGAATTCATTAATGAACATTTGGCAAGATGAATGAGGGAATCCATCCCTTGTGATTTGTATAGCTTAAAGATACAGCCCTTTCCCCCTTAATGACTGCTGTAAACTATGACAACACTTCAGATTTCTATCAAGGATCTGAGGATTTTGCCTACCGCTTATTTCTGGTGAAAGATGATAAATTTTAAAAGTTAATCAGAAGGAACTGAGGAAACTGTCTAAAGAAGAGATTAGTGCCCTGAAGGTGCTTGTTCTACTGATGCAAGTGGTGAACACTAAGATTCCTGAAGGATTGCTGAAATACAGGTAAAAGAAGGACTCAGTAAATATTTCAGTGAAATTTTAAAAAGTAATGTGATTTATAGTTGCTTCAAATCAATTCAACATATTTTAATAAATAACTCCTTTAGTTTTTAAGTTTTTAGTGGAGCTTTTTTTTTTTCCCCAGAGAGTCTCACAGTGCTTACAGGGAAATAACACTTAAAAACATTTGAGATTCCTTCCTGCAATTTAGTACTGTGGAACACGGACTTGAGACAGATGTTTCTGAGCAAGTAGAACACGTGTCCAAATTATTTGGAGAGATGTTGATACAAAAATAAGTTGCAGCTATAGGCTTTCTCCTGCTGAAAGGCTTTTATTTACTGTAAAGTTCTTAAAAATTCTAACTTTTTAATCACTTGCTGCAGAGCAGTAAAGCAAGTAGATTTGTGTAGCATGCTTCAGAACTCAATCAAAAAGTAGCGAAGAAAATCTGGACTGTTTTCTAGTGCCTGCAATTTCTTAAGTCCCATGGCTAGGGAAAAATCAATTGGTTCTGTATCAGGCTTCACTGTTGCAGACTTTATTTTGTGACTGCTGTTCTAGAGATAACATTTCAATAATTCTGTCCTTGGAATAGGCAAAGTAGAATTTTATTACAAGTTGTTGAGTTTGCAGATTTTTGGTTTTATGTATAAAATTAAATAGAGTACGAGAAATAATAATTTTCATTGATTCTTCATTAAAATACTTCTGCTATGTGATCGAAGCTTAGGCTTTACTAAATTATGCTAAACATCCATAAAAAGGTAATACACACCTCATTTTTGCCTTGTTTATAGCATGTAAGTAATTTTCATAAGGACTACACAGTGATTATAGTGCAATGTCTTTTGTTAGTTTACATGCATCAATAAAATCAGTCATCTCTGAATTGGTTCTTGACAAAAAGAATGCTGACTTAAAATAACAGTGCATTCAAACGTTATTTTTATAAGGGTATAATTTGTTAATATGAATTATGTTTTGTTTGAACACTAAAGTGTTTTGTTGTTAGGTGCTGAAAAACACTGAAGAACTGGTAATAAGGTATCTTGCAGTCTTTATTTGTGAACTAGATCACCTTGTAGGCTCAGTAACAGGATCTTCCAGTGCAAGAAAACTAGAGCTTCTTTGGATTAAACTGCTAAATGTTAGGTACGCTCCTATTATTTTCTGCAGGAGGCATTTGCATGTTCCTCTTGTCCCTATGAGCACACATTCATTCCTGGGGTCTGATGTGACATTTTTTCCCCCCACTTTTATACCATTTCTATGGTATAGGATGAGAGGATTGAGAAGCAAAAAACCAAAGCTGCCTGGATGGATGTCCAGTTGCTTGTCATGTTCTCATAAATGTCCTATGCTCTCTAAACACAGCACTGAGGGGAATTCTGTTCTCTACATCTTTCAGTGGCATAACAAGAGCAAATTTAGGGCTGCACCACCCCGAATTAAACAGCTGCTCGCTCTTTTGACACAGATAAGGTAGCATATTGATACTTGGCTCTCAGTACAGAGGAAGAAGTCACCCGAAAGTTCTGCTGTGGTCCAGTCTTATACCACCAGCAAGATCTGATGGCCTTTTCTGTACTCTTCCTTCAGAGTTCTTGGATGCTCGGATCTTGCCAGATTTCATTCCTTGAAGAGTATAAGCAACCTAACTAAAGACTAAACCTCAAAACATGTTTGCTAATAACCCTAGACCATCATAGCTGCAGCAACACTTTTGTTTCAGACTACCAGCAATTTTTTATAGCATTATTGTCTTTTAGCAGAGGTAAACCACTGTTTCACTATATGAAAATCAGACTGGTGTATGTGATTTTTTTAATTTTCTTTTAATTTTGCACATTGTGATTTTTCCTTAAGAAACTTGTTCCCTTTTCTACCTCCATCACAGTAAAAATGATCGGTATCTGATGAATAATTCCATCTTGCACAGAAATCTTATATTTTGTAATTTTTGCTACCTGTAATTAAAATGTAATATGTCATGGTTACCTCCCTGTTAATATTACTGAAAGTAAGTTCAGGTACTAGTGTTGTCTCTGGGAGGGGTGTGATGTCCCCATAATGACAGTCTTAATTACTGAGTATTGCATGCCCAAAATAACATTTTTTAATGATCAAAAGTTACTGCACTGAAGAGATTTATTGTCTTTCCATTTATAGTGTATGTTTGGCATCCATTGATCATGGACCTTTGGCCATTTTTCACAAATAGCTTTAACTTATTATAAGATGGTTGCTATGGATTTTAAGTAGTTCTTTCCAAGAAGAAAACTGTGTTATCATAAACAGCTGGGAAACAAATCCCACTCTATTTCCTTTTCCACTCTATTATACTATATTTTACTGTAAATCAAAAGATGCAGTAGAAAGATCTCAAGAATTCTTCAAATAGTAAGCAACTACCATAGTCTTCTTGTACTTCCACACAGCTTATTTAAAATTCATCTATCTTTTTCACTCTTTTAAAAGGCTTTACTATAAATATTTATAGCCATGACTACTTAGATTATAGCAGTGCCTAAAATTACCTCAGTTCTTTTTAAATACAGGGGAAGACAACTCTTACCCGAAAAGAGAAGCCTGGAAAACAAGACTCAACAGTTTACTGCATTACTTGGGCTTTTAAATAGATGGAATTAGGCTTGACCTAACTGTGCTCTCTAAATTGTATTTAGTATATAGGATGGTTTAGGACAACCCAGAGCAGGGAAGGGGGAGGGGATACTAGGAGAGGAAAGTCTGGAAGACCTGAAATCCCTCCCTCTGTCTTCTAACCTCCACGTTTCAGGTTTCTCTTGTCACCTCAAGGCAATGACTACAGGATTTATAGGCTCTTACTACATGTATTAACCTGAGAAGTGCTACATTTTAAAACCACACTGCAAAGTCTATTTCCACATTTTTTATTTTTATCACAGAAATCTTCATCAACTCCTGCAGAAGGAGAGATTATGAACTTTCTTACTTTGTAGCTAAGTATCAGCAAAATCAGTTGCAAATCAAAAAATCTCATGTCAATACATTTTACATACTGTTCTCTTCCCACAGATTTTTGCAGTAGTTTCCTCCCACACACACATATACAAACACAGACTCACACTTGTGTAGCCCTTTTCATCTTGACTTCTTATATGTAAAAGGAAAGATTCAGTAGCCTGCTGTGAAGCAGACATTAAGATAATATAGTTCCATGACTGAGACACAGCTGAGATAGATCCAGATTTTACTGCCCAGCCCCATCGTTTAAAGTTGACGAGGGAAACACCTCTTGACCTAAATTAAATCTCAAAATGGCCAGAAATCCATAAGGAGTCAATGCCATTTGATAGCTCTTGAAAGCAGATTAACATCTAAGCAGGAGGTTTGGTTAATGCACAGATCTTGTGCTGTTTATCAGGAGAGGGTGGAGTTTAAGCCATGAAAGAAAGTAGAGAAGCTTAGTGACATTTTAATGCTGATAATAAAAACAACAAACCGTTGAAACAGATTGCTTGTTGCTCCTGCCACAGAGCTTAGAACTGATACCTTACTGCTTGCTACAAAATCGAGGGAATATATTCTGCCCTGCATGGTCAGAGTGATGTGGCTACCAGGTTTCCGGGCTGCAGCTGCCTCATGACTTCTGGCTTGGAGCACAGCTGTGTAAGTGCACTGGGAGAAGCAGAGCTGGCAGCCCACCAGTACACTAAGAGTGACACTTTCGTGTAGTGTACAGACTCTACCCAGCCTGTTTCTAATTTACTGCCCAGCAAGTAACAAGTTTTCACTATTCAGACAGAAGGCAGAATGTGGGTCAGTTGTAAACAAAAAAAGAAATATATATATACGGATAAAAAGTAAAAACTCATTGGGAAGTATGTTGAGGAACACAGCAGCTAGTTGATACTGAGAATTTCCCTTAACCTTTCTGTGCATGAACCTGAAACTTTGTTATAGGTTTCCAGGTTTCAGCTACTTCTAAAGGTAATCTTATTATCGGAAGTATTTTTCCTAATACTCAGTGAACTGCTTGCTTTCTGTATTTCTTAATTTCATTCTTTTACTTACAGTTCCATGATAGAAAATAATTGATCTGTTTCTTTTCCGATGAATTAGATTTTTGTTTTCTTGCCTTTGATACTTTGAAGTGACCGTATTCACTTGTTCCTTTAAACTTAAGAAATGCTCATCTGACACAGCAGCAGCAATCCAAAGCAGAATTTTTCCAGTCATCATACGAGTAATAAAACCACAATCTCTCCCTTGCTGGGGGTTTGGAATTACAACTCATCGCTTTTGATTTGAAACATCAAAAATCTCATGTAAACATTTTGCCTCAACTTTATGGCTGTGGCATTCTTGGCGCCAGACAGTTAGACCTTTCCTCAGAAGTTTGTACTGCACTGTATCACACTTCATGCTCTGGGGCGAACACACTGTGAAAGCTTTCATGGTGAGTATGGGTGTCCCAGGCTGGTCTTACATGAATGTGAGTTTTAGCAGAAAATCTGGGAAAATACAAGTTATTTATATATGTATCTAGGCCTCAAGAAGTGACAGCTGAAAATAGAGAAACCAATGAGGATGAAAAGCAATCTACCCCATTTTTTTGTAAGGTACCCAGTGTTATTTTCCCATATTTTTCTGGGGTTGAAGGCAGGAGACAGCTGAATGGCAGCATTTATACTTTTCAGGACAAGAAGTTTTGGCCTTTGTTTATTTCTCTGTAGAAAGTGGTACTTTCCACAAATGACTGCAGAGATGTGCATATCAAGGATATGGGATGCTTCAGATTGTTTTGACAAGAACAAATAGCCTGCAAATCACTAGATAGGATATGAAGCATGGCACATTGTCTTAAACTATGTCCCTTAATAATAGTTTTTGCAAAACACCTAAATGAGTATCAAGGACATTGCAAAATGGTCCTTGTTCAAATACCTGAAGGTAAAAAGTAGTTAATCAGATTTCAGAGTTTAGCAGGCTTACCAGTGAGAAACGTTTATGAACAAAAAAAGATTGGCAGCTTTTTAGCTGAGTTTTTGTTTGGAATTAGAGAAGATATTAGAAAATGAACTACTTCAGAATTTCTTTATTTTTTTTGAAGTAGTGAGCAATCAGAGTTTAACCAGTTTGCTAAACGTACTCAGACTCTCACATTTCCTCTGCGTGTAATTCTAGTACCCAAATTTTCTGTAGCCACTCATTTCAGACAGAGGTTATAAACAGTGGGTGTCTCACCCACTCATTTCATATCAAGATTATAAGCAGCTGAGTTTCAGCCATTCCATTGAACTACAATGCTCCATGAGAGATAGTGTAGCTCTCTCTATACTGTCTCTGTTGCTACCTCTCTACCTGGCCAACCCCATCAGAAATGCCTGCTTTCGAGCTCCACTGTCTCTTCCAGCACATAGGCTCATACTCGCATCCCATCTCCTACCAGTTTGTTTCTACAGGCACATTCAGCCTCTGATGTTTTTCACTTGAACTAGGATTAATGCATCACAAAATTAATTGAAAGCAATCTAACCTTCATGGTGACTGTCGTTTCCTAGATTAGATATAGAAGGGTTGATATAGAAGCTAAAGATTGTGTCTGAGCTTGATTGTTGTATGTAATTGTTGGCCTGAAGACTGGAATGGTCTCATTTCTGTGGTGTACAATTGTATTTTCTTGCTTACTTTATAATAGCTTGAATGGGTGTCAAGCAGTCCTTGAAGATGTGAAGATTTTTATTTAAACAATCAAAAATTAAACACACTGAGCTTAAATCAAAAGTATTCAGCTTGTGTCAGCGGAATAACAAAATATCTTCTGAGCACCTGGAAAGTGTTCATAAATAGTAGTAGTCAGAACAATAATTGAGTATTTAATATGCAGAACAAAATACTCTTTAGTGGTTAAGTACCACCTTGTGTCTTGGGATCTCAAAAGTGCCTTATTAGTATAAATGAATGAAAATGTCTATAATTCTACTCTCTTTGAGACTGATAATTATTACCACAGCTTTTTTAAATGGGGTACTTGAAGTGTATAGCTTGTCCAATATCAGAGTTAGAAATAGACAACCCTGTAGCGCTTATATCTAGATGTGAGGAAAACAATGAGTTCTAGATAGATACTAGATCAACATTTGCATTCACCTTTGTGAGAAGAATTACAAAATTATTGTTGTTGTTATTATTATTTTTATTATTATTTAGAGATGTCGGAGTTACACACAGTCTGTTGAGGTCTCATATGTACCTGTCAGTAAGGGCTGAGAGAATGGTGCTTGCACAGCTTGGAAGGTGGGGGACATAGCAGCCCGCAATACCTACAGGGAAGTTGTTGCTAAGATCGAGTCAGGCTCATGACAGTGGTGTGTATGGTGGGAAGACAAGAGAACAATGTGTTTAAATTGAAACAAGGGAGATTGAGGCTGGATATGAGGAGAAATTTCTTCACTGGGTGGACAGTCATGCAGTGGAGCAGGTTGCCCAAAGAAGCTGTGCATCCTCAGTCCTTGGAAGTTTTCAGGGCTCAACTGGATCAAACCCTGTGCAACCTGGTCTGACCCCACAGCACGAGGTTGTACTAGAGACTTCTGAGGTTGTTTCCAACCTGATTATTCTGTAACCCTCCAATACTATATCTGTCAAATACAATAGTTGCTCCATTAACATCTGGCAAGTATACTAGCCTGTAGTCAAGTCCTAAAACTGCAAATTCCTACTCCTGTGAGTGGGTTTAATGATATCAATAGTCCCAGTGAGGTTGATAGGATTGCTGGCAAGAATAAGGCATGAAAAGATCACGTCAGTAGTCTGGAAACCTCATTTCTTTCAGTGACTGGACATGTCTTCCCTGAAAAACCTCACACATCAAGGAAATTATTTGAAAGGCAAAAATATTATTCCTCTGCTATTTGTGGTTTTAAATGTTAACTTCCTGTCTTTATGAACAAGTTATTGCCCCAAATTGCCATGTGAAAAGCAATTATTAACACAGAGAAAATTAATTTACTTTATAATTGAAAGTCTTGTCAAATAGAATATGCTATAATGGAGGAAAAAAATTACTTTTCATTTTTTAGAAACCTTAGATATCAATAGGATGTAAATCAAACTAAGAAAGTGGTCATTGTTGTAGTTGTTGCTGTTATTGTTCTTTTAAACAACATGATGTCCCTCTGACAGAACTGTTTAAATTTTTCTATGAAATTCCACCCTTGCCCTTGCCACAGATTTGTAACCAGTGTGATGCCCTGTTTCTACAGGGGTTTATTTTCATGTATCAGTATCCTCTCTGTTTGTACAGGTGGGCAAAAAAACACATTTGCTTGACAGGGTTATTTTTGACCTACAATAACAAAGCCATCTGGTAAAAAGAAAAATGGAAATTCAGCACTTACAAGTTAATTTAATTTATGAAAGTAATTGAGCAATGAAGACAGATTTCTATCTATTAGAAATTTTCTAGTGAGCTTTCAGTAGAGGGCTTAGGCACCTTTTCATTGGTACCCAGGAGGCTGAACTTTTCTCTTTTTGGCACTACTCAAGGAATGGAAAATTGGTAATTTAGAGTTATTTCCTCTGTGAAAGAATTGCATCCCATTAAGTCTCTTATCAGGCTTTTTCATGTAGAATATGAGTTGTGTTTTATGGAGAAATGTTTCTAATTCCAGAGCAGGTTAGACTGTAAGTTTTAAATTAAAAAAGAGTGGTTAGTGGGTAATAAACATACTTACGCATGATCAAGAGTAGCCAGATGCTGAGTTCAGAGGACGAGCGTATTTCTCTCAGGGATTCTTGTGTATCAGTTCTTGGCTGCTCCTCTTACGAATCATAGACTTGCAGATAATCTGAGCAGAATAATGCACACTGATTTTCTTTGAGAAATACTGAACCCACACGCTTAAAGAAGGCTAATGTACATCTAGAATAATTCTTTAAAATTGAAACATATATTTGAAAAATGGTAATTGCAACTTCATCTTCATCTGTTCGAGGTATTCTCCTAAAAAGTTGTATCAAATAACATAACCCCCAAATTCTCTATGTGATCTGGTTTGGGCGCATTCAGTTGCAGCTTCTTGGCTTCGACACAATCCAAATTCCAATATTATATCTGATTCTCGTTCTACTTCATTTTCATAATACACCTGGAGTCCTCTGTATTTATTTGAACAGTAAGCCAGTATTCCTCATGCCTAATGAATATTGGCAGAATTAATATTATAGGTTTATGCTGTGTGTTTTATCGGAGAATAGTGTATTGCAGGTGCTTGCTCTGCTCGATACGAAAGCGTACCCTGCTGAACAATAGTTGTTTCACTCTCAACATAAAGTGATAAGACCGAAGTGTTGAAGAGCTTCATATGTGTAATACGCATTTGAAAAATATGTATTTTTGGACTTTTACTGTCATTCTGCCAACTGCCCTTCCTGATTGACTTTTTTGTCAGTATCAGGGTATATTTTCAAAATGCATGTTTTCCCATTTTTGTTTTCAGTCTGTTCTTTCAGTTGGTGACACATGGTTGGAATGCTTTCTAACATGCCTTTCTTTTATAAGCAAAGCAAGTCTGCAAGGTCTGTACCATTTCAAAGTTTGTGGAAATTTTCAACTATGGTTGAAAGATAAGTTAATATTAGATAATTTACCACTGAGAATTTCTGTTGAAGAATCTAATAGTTTGAAATGGATCTCTGATTTTGAGTATTTTAGTGAAGTTGAGTTAGGAGGAGAAAAGGGTTAAAAATTATTTCATGGTTTAGTTAGCATTTGCAGTTTAATAGTGAGCATTATGACCTTGATACAGTGATTTTTATACTAAAGAGATTGGTGTGACAGCTAAATGCCTCAGCGTATTATTATTTTTTTAATAAACTTCCTTTGTAATAGCTGTTAACTTCAGAAATGTATTTTCCATTTGTATATGTTTGGATGCTTTAGAAATGGTGTAAATGTCACTGTTCCATTTCAGCAATGTTTTAGATTGATATTTACTGGAGATTTCAAGTTAATTTTACCACAGAAAGCTCTTGATGTAGAGAAATAATGATAATGTGAAATAGGATTTGACTCAAGGTTACACAGCAGTTCATTGGAAAGGCCTGGAGTAGAACCCAGGCTGTCTGACCGTTATTTGCGTCTGTTACCCATTTTTCTCTACAGCCTGCTTTCAGCATTTCATAGAGACGTGCTTAGAAATCAAATGAAAACTATGTGGTTCAACATTCTAAACCTATATTTCATAGATCAGGTTATATGTGTGCTTTCTAAGGTCCTTACCAAAGGTCCTTTTTATTTATTTTTTTTTTTTAATTTTGCTTATTCTTTGCTTCGTTTCATGTCTATTCAATTTTATTTATTCCATGTTTTCTTTTTGTTTTGTTTTTGTTTTTAGTTGTGTCTGGTAAGTTGAAATTTTATTCGCCATCTTCTAGTCATCGTATCACTGTGACGGGAACTTCTCCTCCCCTTCCCATCCATCCCCTTCCATGTCCTTCAACCAGTCAGCTCCCATCTTTCACTTGTTATTGACAAGACACATCGCACAGAATAAATTCTGCATGAAGTATGGGTAACTTAATGGCAAGAGAAAGGTAATGGGTTGCTAACTTTGTGTCTGTTTTTACGTGATGTAACGAGTGAAATCCTAATGACTTCTTTCTTCAGTGACGGCCTTAGTGGAAATTCAAAGTGTTCTATAAAAGAATATTTTTGTTTTAAAGACAGAAGTTGTCCTTTCCTTAAGTGGATTATTATTTTAGCATCTTTTACAATATATACATCATATACCACACATATGTCACCGAAGGTGTTAAAGCAACCTGAAGTTAAAACAAACAAACACACAAAAAGCAGTGAAAATGTTTCCAGTATGGTGAACATTGAATGGAAATTAATAACAAAGATTCCCTTAACCCTTTTTTAATTCTTCTGACATTGAAGCTAATAGGATTTTTATTATTTACTTTAATGGCAATAGATTTAGAATAATACATGTATGCATATTATGCATGTATAGAGACAATAATATACATACAAAATACATATTTAGACCAATATATAGAGAAACATGTACTGATATACCTATACCTACATTTTATAAATTCTACCATGGTTACCTGAAAAACTGAATTTCCTTCATTTTTTTTTGTTTTCAGTAGTCATCTCCAGGTACTAGAATCACAAACATTCAGCTGTTTCTCCAGTGGTCAGAACCATTTTAATCTCTTTATAGCTGTACTCTTTCTCAAGTTCAACAAAATCTGAAACCTTATAAATCCGATGCACTAGCACAGGATTTAGAAACCCTCCATTCTTTTTTGTGTCACAGACTAGTACAGAACCAGCCAAGCCCTGAATTTAACTATATGCTAAATTTATTCTTGTTATCACAATCCAACAACAAAACAAAGGTGCTTCACCCTCATTTCCATTTTCCCCATCGTACCTTAAAACCCTGTGGCAAACCCCCAACAGTTTCACCTTCCATTCTCAATGAAACATCCTATCATGTCAAAGTCTACCCACAAGATATCAACTGAACATTTCAAAGCTAAATGTTTTGAAGTCTGGAAACTACTATAGGTCAATCTGACCACTTTGGGTAGGTTCTTAGCTAAAGAAATTTCTAGGAAAGGTGGCATTTACATCCAAACGTAAATAAAAATATGTTGGGCTTTAGAAAAACCTCCCAAAGCAAGAGGATTGTAGGAAAGAGTATGTTCTAATATGAACACAACAGGCAGCAGAGATACAAGGCACGAGGAGCAGATAACTGAAAATATTGGCCCACAGGAACACTGAGATCAATTTTTTTTAGAAAGGGCTTTGAGTGCTAGATAAAGCCACAATGACTTGATGTTTATAAAACACATTGAGTTATATCTTTAAATTATATGAATCACAGTCTTTTTAAAGGAAAATCTTGTAAATACAGAAATGTTTAAAAGGAAAAAACCCCACCCAACAAGCACCCACACTAAAAACATCTGAGTTATTAAAGTCAGATTCAAAACATCGCCTATATTCTCAACCCAAAGAGAGGGAGAGCATAATTAGTTTTGGACAGATGATCAGAAGGAATTGGACTTTCATTTAATGCACTTTTTTCAAGAAATGAGTTAACAGCCTATAAAGGTTTTTTTTTTTTCTGTGGTAGCCCCGTCAAGATACCTAATGCTGTTGCCTGTGCTGATTTTTTTTCAAATGTGACTGACATGTTTCTTTGACATTCTATTTACTGCTGGATGAAGGGGCTGTTGAAGTCTGTCTAAATCAAACAGTTTGGACAATGCTGGCAGTATTTATAATGTTAGGCTCAGCAGATGTTTCAAATTTGCCTTCATTTGCATATATATTTTGTTTGAACATGCCCTTGCCTATGTAAATGAGGAAGACATTTAGCTCTGCTGTTCCTTTAAATTCATTCCTCTTCAGTAATTGGACTGAAGATTTTAAATGGTTATAATTTGTTCAATCGTATTTCTGGGGCTTTTGACTTAAAATTTTTTGAGACCTCGGCCTCCATCAAAAGTCTCTTATATGAGCAATTAAAGCCTTTTTCTCTCTTCAGATTTCCTTAAGCAAATATGATGACTTTTGTGCACATAAGCCTGAATTCATAGTTAACAGTGTTTATTGCAGCCCTTGACAAAGTGTGGCCTGTGGGCCAGTTGCCTTTCAAAGATTTCTCCATTCTGACTTGTACTTTTACTCCTCTAAAATCCAAATTGTTACAAATTTGTGCATATTGGTGGCTCTGCAAGTTGTCTCATTAAGTCAGTTGGACTTACTTCTTTGTATAAGTGGTCAGCAATGCAAGCACGTAATGCACAGAGTTTTAATCGACGTCCAGCAGCAGAAAAGATGATCTGAGCCATGCTGAAGCTGTTAAGAGACTGATGTGTCTTTGTGCTGCCTCTCATTAAAAAACTTAACTATTCTGTTTTACTCCATTTAAGGCCACTAAGCAAATGGTGCTTTCAAATAGGCTAACTTCTTCTGACAGTAGTGTGATTTAATATTTTTTTTTTTGGTATTTTCCTTTTAGAGCCTCCACAGTTTGTTGTAAAGCCTCGAGATCAGGTGGCTGCACTGGGAAGAACGGTAACTTTCCAGTGTGAAGCAACTGGAAACCCTCAGCCAGCCATCTTTTGGCGGAGAGAGGGAAGTCAGGTAAAACAGCCTTTCTCTCCCTTCTTGGCAGCTTCTTCAAGAGATGATGTCACATGACAGAGAAATATTTGAATTATTGTTTTAAAGATGTGGAAAATAGGTCTACAGCTCTTCTCTACTTCTAAGTCACATGCATGCTAGGAGATGTTGGCCTTACTAGAAAGGATATTTGTGTTTTGCTCAATCTCACGTTTTCTCCATAAATGTAAAAATAAATCTGTGAAACAACTAGAAACATTCCGTGTTTCACTACTGTGGAAATTTGTTTCACCTAACAGGGAGACCTTCTAAGAAATGAAGAGATGACTAAATGCTCAAGTATGTTAGAACTCCCAAATTTTCAGAAAGTTTGGCTCTTGGTTTATGGTGCAGCTATTAGTTTGCCATTCGTTTGTGTTCGTCTGGCAAATGAAGCCATTTGCTCTATTTATCTTCATCACTGCATGGGTAGGACTCTAGTTTGGGGCTAAGGAGATCTGCTTTCCCACTCAGTCAGTTGGCTGACAGGTCATACCTGACTAGGTCATTTTTTCTCTCAGCTTCGTTATTTGAATGGGAGGGGAAAATATTTTCAGCTTCTTTGTAAAGGAGCTTGAAAGCCCGTGGGTGAAACACAATATAGCACAGCGAGAGAATCACAGTTTTCTTTCAGAGACATCTTTTGAAGAAGGGATGTGACACAAAGTATTCTTTATTGGAAGGAAAGACGGAATATGGGATTCTGGTTTTCCTGTGAATGAAGGAATGAATGGTGCAATAGCATATGACAGGGTTCTTTGTTACAAGACAATAGGCCAGAGAAATTGAGAATGCTTAGAGATTGGCTTCTTTACTCCATTTGCAACATTTATGTGTAAATGCTTAACTACAAAGTAGACTGCTAACCAAATGTAGATTTTTAATCTTCAGTGTAAGTATACACTATATTACGCTTGTAATTTTGTGTGACCTGGGTTGGTTTTTTCTCTTTTTTTTTTCCCCCCAAATGTTGTCTAATACATAATTTTTCTGGCTCATTTTTGATGCTGCTGAGTGTTAACCACTTGTGATGATTGAGGGAACTGGAGGAGGAGGTCAATGGGTTCGCTTAATAGTGAAGTAGAGGATGTTGTGTGTCATTCATTTGGATGATTTTTGGAAACACAAAATGTAGCTAGACAAGAAAGAGAGATAAAAAATAGCCTCTGTGATCTTAAAGTGTTCTCATTCACAAATTGTTCATCCAGAAGTAGAAACTCAAAATTTCCTTTAGTGCAAAGGACTTTATTATTTTGATTGCAGTTCTGCGTTTTGACCATGGTTGGTAAATAGTATGTACTTCATTCCAAAGCTAAGTAGAAACTGGCATAGAATTTCATTCTTTATTGTAAGACTCATTATAGAACACAAACACCATGATTACAGAGACTTAAGCAGCACCTCTTTTAAAAACTGCTCCATTCTTAGGAAGGCGAAATTAAAATACAAATAAGTGAACCAACATCTGCATTGAAATGAAATAGACTGCCCTGGAGTTCTAGAAAAGGATGTTAAAGCAAATTACTTAGGTTCACCAGTTGCTTGCACCATTATGGTATCTGTACATATCACATCTTTGCTAGTGCCTGTTAAACTTTGTGTAAAGCTCAGCATTGACCATAGAGGGGGTTAGAGCAATCACAAAAGACTTAGACAATTATATGTACATATCTGAATCTATTTTATCACAAAACATCCTATAAAAGCTATTCCCATTGTGGTATGGACATGCTTAAGTTATGAAGAGCAGAACGGTTTAAGTATAATGTATAAAGATGAATTTGTTTAGATGTATTGAAGTTAAGGTTATTGATTTTTTTAATTTATTTAACCCTTTTCCCCCCCATTTTTCTTTTCTATACATCTTGTAGAATCTGCTTTTCTCATACCAGCCCCCTCAGTCATCCAGCCGATTTTCAGTTTCCCAGACAGGAGACCTCACTATCACCAATGTCCAGAGATCTGATGTTGGGTACTATATCTGCCAGACTTTAAATGTTGCAGGAAGTATCATAACAAAAGCCTACTTGGAAGTTACTGATGGTAATGATCCCTTTATTTTAAAATTTCCAAATTTTTAGTTTTATTTGAAGACAGCAGTGGGTTGATATGACTCTACTTTGAAATCTGCTTTTTATTAAAGCGAATTGCATGTGTCTTTGAACATAAAAATCCTGCTTTGGCCATCTCTGTCAGGGTTTTAAAATGTGGAATATCATGTAACACCATATTTCCATTTTGTATTTAGTAAGTGTACTTCTGTTCATGGATTTTTGCCTGATCTCTTAGTTTCTCTGGCTATTTTTTAGCTTCCCACACTAGATTTAGTTTACTTTCAGATTGCTTGCTGCATAACTCTTTTGTTGTGTATGTCCCTACTATGTTATGTCTGTTTGCTTAGCAGCTCCATCTACCTGTTTTTCCCTTGTTTTTTAATATTGCAGTGCAGCAGGGAACAAACCTCAACCTGTATGGAAGTCAGTAGAATAACATATAAATGACTATTATTATACAGTCCTTTTTAAGAGCAGTTGGGAAAAAAAGTAAGATGAAAAAGCTACAGGGAACATGACTGCAAGCAGTAGTATATGCTGATGTGAGGCCAATGTGCCAGTTATCAGAAATACTTCATATTTTTAATAGCAAAGATACGCAGGAAAAATAATAATCTTAGCACTTACAGAAAAAGGAGATAATTGCAGTCTGTGGAGAGACTTTGATTGGAGGGAAGCTGTTGTCTGAGAAGAGTTTCCATAAATTGGGCCTTTGCCCTGTAGAAAACTTAGAAATAATGCAGTACTAGAAACATGCATTGAACCTGGAGAGTAAAATTATTTACACCCACTGTATTGAGATTGTTTGGAGGAATAGGACTGTATCCTTTGAAAAACACTTGTTTTCTCACAAGTGGTAAACCAAATTTCTTATCCACTTTTTAACATTTTTTTTCACTGGAGAGAAGGCCATGGGAGGGTGAGAAATAAATTTTAAAAATAAAATTAAGAAATCTGTAGGCTTTTTGTTAATGACCTATGCCATCTGAACTTGAAAAAAAATCAAATTAGTTTAAATATTTCTCCTTTACTGTAGCTATATGCTCTGCATTGATGTGAGGGGTAGTGGTAGTTGTTTTGTGTAATGTCTTGGGCCAGCATTTTTTGACACTTTTATAAAAGTGAAGGCAGGATATGCAGAATGATACCTTGGTATTCCTGAAGGTCATAGAAGTTGCCATTGACTTCAGTGGTGCTTAAAGTAGACGTGGATTTCAGTGGCATTAAATTTCTCCTGTAGAGCACAGATCAGTCAGACTCTTGCCATTGACAGCTGCAAAGCTCTTTGCTAAAGTTGTCAAACACAAACTATAAGTGAGCTTATTTTGATTGTCTCTGCAGAGAAAGGTACTAATGGCCTCACTGTGCATTGCAGTTCATTACAACAGGTTGGGACAAGAAGTAAAGGATAAATTATGCAGTTGAAAACACAAAGTGTCATTTGAACATGCAAATGAAATTACAGGAATTGGAATTTAGCCAAAAAAAGCAGTACTAACACCCTGCCTGTTGTTACGAGAAGTAATTTAGAAATACCTGATGTTCACAAATTATCAGAACTTCAGGTTTATATTTCAGCTACCAAACCCGTTTTTTAAATTACATGAGTCCCCATCATAGTACTGAACAAATTTAGGTTATTTAAAGTTGTGGCTGTTTTCAGATCATCTGCCCATGTCATGTTGGATAGTACAGGCAGAGGAGGTCAGTGATACACAATAGCTAGCTTTTACCTCTTCTTTTGATTATCTGTTGGATAACGGAAAAAAAACTCATGTAGATAGTCATTCTTTTTTCTGTGAATAATGGGACTGCTTTATACTTTTATGTGCACAGTTATTAAGCAGCCCATCGACAACATTTAATTTTCATTGTGTAAAAGATGCATTAAAATTGATGCAAACACGCAGTGGGATTCTTTTCATGACTTTGAAGTCATATTGGCAGATTAAGTCATCATCGAACTAAATAAAACTCAGAAGCTACTGGGAAACTATTACTTGAAAAATTTTAATACAGTCCTAATCGTTAGCTTTTTGTTTAATTTACTGTACTGCTAGGCATCTCCTCATTAGGAAACAGCACCAAGATGGTAGGCAAAGTTTTCTTAAGAAGTACATATTTGCCAGGTTGTTCCCTGGCTGCCTACTTCCATCTTCTATGTCTTTGAATGCTGGAAGTATGAATTCTGTGGTACAGGCCTGCTATGTGGTAGAAGATGAACAAGGTGAAATCTGTGCCTTGCAAAGAATTTGGGAAGTCCTTTCTTGTTTCATTATCACTTTATAAAGACATTGGAATTAGAGAATGCCTAGCGGATACCGCTATGTAACACATAATGGTTCTTTACTTTCTGAAAATACCGTGTTGTGTCTTATTTTAAAATTCTGTAGTTCTGCATCATTATAATGCACCCTGCCCTGACTAATGCATGCCTCCAACTTTAATTACTTGTTTAATTACCTTTAGTTCATTTCAAAGCCTCAAGCAACTGCTGTTGCTTAGATGATTAGAAAATTGCTTCCAGTTGCAGAACTCTCTTTGCTGTTGTTTCCTCTGGCAGTGATTGCAGACCGACCTCCCCCTGTCATTCGACAGGGTCCTGTGAATCAGACTGTAGCTGTAGATGGTACTTTAGTACTGAACTGCGTGGCCACAGGCACTTTAATGCCTACTATTCTCTGGAAAAAGGATGGGATCCTCATTTCTACCCAGGACTCTCGCATCAAGCAGTTGGAGACAGGAGCATTACAGATCCGATACGCCAAGGTAGCTTGAACTGGCATTTCTTCTTGTTTGCTTCACTTTGTGTTTTCACCTCCGGGCACTTTTGATTCTAAATCCTACATTTAGAATTAATGAAATGTTAAATAACTGTATTAAAATATTTGGTACTTCATGCTTTCAGATAGTTCATTCTTTATGCTTAACACCTTGGCTTATTCTGCCTAGGGCACATTATTTCAGATATCATAAGCAAAAATGCTTTTAAGAGGTATTAATTAAGGGAATTATTTGGTACTTGAAGGGAAAAGCAAAACTTGTATTTCAGTAAGACGAATTCTTAAATTATTTGGGCTTCAGCACTAATAGATTAAAATGATCTAATTATTTCAAATGTTTATAAAGAAAACCTTTGTTTAGCACACTGCAGTAATAGAGCCATTTACACGGCTTTTTCAAAACAGTTTTTAAATTTTAAACATATTCACTCAACAGTGTAAACATAGCTTAAAATGGTTAACCACCTGTCAAATACCTGGCTTCCTTAGGGAATTATAGCAAGTACCTGGTCAGTTTTTCTGGTCATGCCTCACTATAAAATGTTTAAAATGTTGTTAATTTTTAGCGTACTTTCTCTGCTATCTTTTTGGTGATTTGAAATGTAGCATTTTTTTCAAATTGGGTTGAATATATCACTTTACTGTGGTACCTAGAGTTGCCCTGTTACCAATTACAAGTTACACTGGCTTAAAATTTGAACTTCTGATTTTTGAGCACTTCTGTTCACTTCATCTGCTGAGTCTGAGACCTTAGAAGAGCATTTCTTTTTGGGGGGGAAAGAAACTTTTTTTGAGATTTGATTAAGTCCCATATGGACAAATAATCCAAAATTCAGAACTGGATGAGAATAGCATATGGAGGTTCCTTTTCGGGTCTGCTGTAGTGTGCCATTTATACTAACACAGGGAACCCCATATGCGCAAAGCCCTGTGCAATATTTAGGCATCGTTGTAGGGATGACATTCTCTCCAGTGCAGTTCAGACAAATCCCTGGGCTTTATTTAGGCAGAAGGTTGATGGTTGCATGGGATCCTGTCATATGAGTTCCTTCTCAATTTATCTGTTAGGACCTCTGCAGAGTAAGGAATAAATGCTAGAAGAATTGCCCTTCAATTTGTTCATTACAGAATAGGTGACATTAAACTAGAACGTGCAGCTTTCCCAGTTCTTTAACGAGTGCTCAGATAAAAGTTTCCATTTTCATTTCGCAGCACAGGAAATCATAACTTCTAACGGAAGAAGTTTCTTGTACAAAGTTTTTGCAGCCTAATATCATCTCTCCATATTCATGAGGGAACATAGAGAGCTCTAATTACTTTTCTAGCCTGCTGAGTGCCTGATTGTTTCAAATATTTGTTCTTCTCTTTTCCCGCTCAGCTGGGTGACACTGGTCGGTACACGTGCATTGCTTCAACCCCAAGTGGCGAAGCTACATGGAGTGCATACATAGAGGTCCAAGGTAAATCAATTAGGGTTTCTCCGTGTGGAGAAAGTACATAAAGGAAAATCAGAAATTGAAATGCAGGAGTTACCTGACTCTGTCGTAAATTGTCAGTGGAGATGTGAACAGCATTTCGCTTGCAGCTGCTTCCTGTCTATACTCAGCATTTCTCTCTCCTTTGTTAGAGTTCGGTGTCCCAGTGCAGCCACCAAGACCCACTGACCCAAACTTGATTCCTAGTGCTCCGTCAAAACCCGAGGTTACAGATGTCAGCAGAAACACAGTCACATTGTCATGGCAACCTAATTTGAATTCAGGTGCAACACCAACCTCTTACATAATTGAGGCCTTCAGGTATATAAGTCTCATGTGATCTTGCTGTTCTTACACTTTTATATATAATATGTTGTTAAAGAAGCACGTGCTAACCTGCCATTCTTTGTCTTTTATCCTTAGCCATGCATCTGGTAGCAGCTGGCAAACTGTAGCTGAAAATGTGAAAACAGAGAGTTTTGCAGTTAAAGGGCTAAAACCTAATGCAATTTATCTATTCCTTGTGAGGGCAGCTAATGCATATGGACTAAGTGACCCAAGCCAAATATCTGATCCAGTGAAAACTCAAGGTAAGCTTTTGATACAGAATGTTTTAGGTGTCCCCAGTGTCCATTGACTGAGCAATACCAGATGCAGGGATTCTGGTAGCTTTTGACTGTTTGCCTATCCTGACTATGATGTATACTAGATAGCAAAATACAGTGTTTAAACTCGCATTTCTGTATAATATAGACTCTGAAAGCTGCTTAGACAGCATATTGCATTGCCTAAGGGAACCCCAGTATCTCTTATTCAAAGATAGCTACATCTTGCAGAATAGCTCTTGTTAGTAACAGAAGTAATCTCTGATTTTTAAAGTAATCAAGCAAATCCTCAAATTCCATGAAAATATTATCATTATGTCCAGTGAATCAAATGGCCTTAAGACTTAGACTGGGAGAGAAACAGCACATAATCTAGGTTAGTTTCTGTTGCATTAAGAAAAAGTTTAGAATATGAAGGAATTGGGCATCATGATCCAGGAAAGAAGAGGTTTTGGCAAGATATTAAAAGTATTTCAGTACTAAAACTATTGAAAGTAAAATACTACAGAAGAGAGACAATGCTTACAGATAGCCAAGTGGAAGAAAAGGCTGAGTAGTAGTGGCTGAAGTCCAACTAGGACTGAAACCAGCTATGTAAAATTTAAAATAACTTTGTGTCCACTGTAGAAATTAAATGACATTTATGATGGTGTCCAGGGAATAGCAACTTTGCAGCCTGCTTTTCCAGTAGAAATACTTAGATTATGAAAAAGAGAAAACCTGGACGTACTTATTTTTCAAAGTAAAAGAAGTGATAGAGATCATCTTTCTTTTTCTGCTTTTCCTACTCACTGGAGAAATTGACCCATTGGCTTATTAAGTGTTGTATGTCTGTTTGTTTGCTTAAGTAAGTACATGTTTGTTTTTGAAAGAGAGTTTTTAAAAGAAACAAAGCATTTTCCCTTGGTAGCTTTTAATTTTTTCTGAAAATGCTCTGAAAGCAAGTCTTTCTCATCTGCCCTGGGGAGTGAACAATTTCACATTGCTGTCCTTTGTTATTATTCATTTCTCCTGATGGGTGACAATTTCAATGGATAAATATAGACAGCAGACTCACAACCACATGGAAAATAAGGACCTCACGGTTTCCTTCTGTTACCAAGGAGAGATTTCTCTGTTCCTGGGAATAGAGCGATACGTGGTGTTATGGAGGCAGGCTGCAGTGTTCTACATGAGTCCATTTTCCATGCAGTGTAGTTTCATTCCTGGAGATGAGATGAGGTATTGGGTCTGAATGTCCCAAGTGAACCGGTCAGTGGCCCGACTGATAAATAGCGAATGAGGCAATGTTCTGTTCACTCAGCAGAACTGAATGGTTTATAATGGCATGGAAAACTTCACTCTCCTCTGGCAGCAGAGCTGAAGACCTGAGAACCACACAAAGGCTGAGTGAAAATTGCAATCAATAGATAAAATTGTCATTAATAGTAAGAAATATAATCATGTCAAGTCCTTTAAAGCAGTTCTACTCTTCTTCCGATATTGTTTCAGTTTTGCATCTGTTGTAGTTTAGATAACGGTGAACTGGGAAATTTTTGAACTTACTTATCTAGGAAAAAAGTAGTATAGCCTTGTCCTAAATGTATGTCCACACCAGGAACCTAACCTATCTTCATCTTTACACTTTAAGAACAACAGCCTTAGGTGTTCTTGCTGACAGTCCCTGTCTCAGAAGCTTGGAGCTGAATCAAGAAAACACATGTATTGTTGTAAAGCACAGATGTGCAAATGGCTGAGCCTATTAATAGTTTGACTTACATTGTTGGTGACTCAGCTTTAATGACCAGCAAAGATAAAACTAATTATTCCACTGAACTTTCCTGTTACATTCTAAGCAGAGTGATATTTAGGCAAGGCTCCAAACAGAAGCTTCTACATGCAACGCTTTCACGCTTTGAGGGGAGGGAAATGGACTGTTTGTCGGAACATACTGCATGTAGATACAGCAGTGAGTCAGTGGAGGTTTTTTTGGTTTTGTTGTTCTGTTGTTATCAGTGTTCCTTGCTAAGAATTCAGATTTGTCCCCCACTGAGTGCAGGCTGACCTCAGTTTGCTTCTTTAACTTTGAAGAAATGCCATCTTCTTGTAAATACATTGAGGAAACTGTATGATAAAAGTTCAAAGTGCCATAGGCTTTGTATTCCCAAATGGGAACTAGATTTCTGCAAATAGACTTGTCTTCATGCCTCGTCCTAATGCAGTGTTACAATGTTGGGTTTGTTTTATATTTTTTTAGTTAGACAAGACCCAAAGCAGGTAAACAGGGAATATGATCACCATGCAAAAAGCATGCTTTACGGTTGTTGCATTTGCATTGCTTTAAGTGTCTTCTATACCAGGACCAACTGTGCTATCCAAACCTCAACTTTCAACATAGTCTACACACCAACAGTGATTTATTACAGGAGTTGTAGTGGTACATCAATATAAACACAATTTCTGTGTACTCTCTCTTTGGCACTTGTTTTAAGCAGACAGGTATGGAAATTTCCAAGGTCTCCAGAGAACAGAACACTTGAAGATTTCCTGATTTTACTTTGTCATGAGGGGAGATCAGGCAGGGAAGTAGTAGGCTGGAGCAAAGTTTATGTGGTGCATTACTCTGTATTTGGCATTAGATTAATTTAAAAAAAGAAAAAAAAAAAAAGAAATTACTTTTAATTAATTTCCCAGTCCATGTTTTTTAGCCATAATCAGCATGGTATTTGCTTAAAATTAAGCGATCAAAGAGAGATCTATGAAATCAACATGGAAACTGTGTTACACTGCTGTCCATAATGCATGTTTATTTTAAACACCCTTATTAGTGTGATTGCTCTATAAGTTTTATAAATGTCTGATAGTCATTCCACTTCAGTTAAATATACTTTTCAAGGGCTTTGCATGCAGAAAATACGTTTCTGTTGCAGCATTGCGTATTTTGAGAGGAATTTGTCCCTTCATGCGCATGAACAATTCTTTTAGCTGTAAGATAGACCAAATGTCAGAGAAGAGCCAGACAGCACTCAGCTGTGCTCTCCTCCTTGTTTACACAAGTCACTTGCCATCAGAGGAGCTAAAGCCACACGATTCATTTTCCTTTTCTTCAGTTGTTATATTTATTTTGTAATTAAAACCAGTAAGTTTGCACATTAATTTATTCAGAGATACACCTCCTGCTTTTGCCTTCTTTATAGGTTTCCTGGTCTTTTGAAATTTGCAAAGGGTAATAGAATGTTTTCTCCTCCCAGCAGGAAAGAATAAAGAGGTGCTGCTGTAGTCATTTACCAAAACCATCCCTGAGTGTGGTTTTTCTCTTCATACAGCATTTCCCTCCTGTTTGTAGAATAAAGTTCAGTGCATTGATTTGGTACTACCTAAGCATTGGTGATTTACTCGGACAAATACTTCATATAGTTTTTTCTTACATAATTGGGAAGTACTTAGGGTAAACTTTATTGATGATAGCTTCATATACTTTGTGATATGTTCATTTGTATTTACATATTCTTATTTTAACAATCATGTATACTTGTGAGAATAGAATCTTAAATTATTACAGATGTTCCACCAACAAGTCAAGGTGTGGATCACAAGCAGGTCCAGAGAGAGCTAGGTGATGTGGTACTACATCTGCACAACCCTACTATCCTTTCTTCCTCCTCAATTGAAGTTCATTGGACTGTAAGTATAAATCTGTATCATGAAGGTGATTCTATATACTGCTGAATTGTATTGGCTGCAGTTGAGTCACACTTTAAGAAACTGTGCGGTTCATATGCTTGCAAGTGTTTTTCTCTGGCATGAATGATACTTGAGCTTTGCTTTCCTATTTCATTAAATTGTGTCCCATTTTCACCATTTTGTGTCTCCATGGATAGTGCTGTTTGTGATATGGTGAGACTTTCAGAGTCCTGCTCTGGAAGCTAAAGGACTGATCAAAGCCTTCTTAAATCATATCATTTGAAGCTTTTGCACTGCTTTCAGTAGGAAGTGTGTCAGTCCCCTAATGAGATAACATGGGCACTTCCCTGTCTGTCACTTACCAGTGGAGACAAGTACTGCATAATTCTGTTTGAAAGTGTTACCTCTATCCTACATAACTATTGAGAAACACACCCAAGCCTGTATAGCCTCACCTGAACCTGTCCTTTCCCATGGTGTTATAAGTACGCACAGTACAGGGAGAAGAGACTAGAAGGGCAAACAATTTTCAGATGGTGTGTTGGTGTTGCTCTGTCAGGAGGAACCAGGAACTTGGCTGTGTGGAGGATATAGCAGAGGAAAAGAGAGAGTGAGGAAACAATACTATAGGAGTCCTGAAGCAAAGGCAATGGGAACTTACCTTAAAAAGATTCAAGTAGGCTTACAAGGCTGCGGCATCAGTGAAAGCATGGATTAGAAATGGCTTGCTGTGGGAACATTTGGCAATCAAGAGGAAGAAATTAAGAGAAAGAACAATAAGGGAAACTGCAAGTACAGAGCAATGACATAACAAAATGTAATTCAGAGAAGAGCAGTTTTAAAATAGAATGCAGAATGAGGAAAAAATGGGGGATACTTGTACTGGGTGCAGGAATAAATCCAAAGAGAGCAAGCTTTGAGGTCTTTTTAAGACTTCCATCCAGACATGTCAATATATTGGCAGGGACAGTGTAGGAGAGCACAGGGTCTAGCCCCTGCCATGCTATGGCAGAATATTTTGACCAGGATCAAAAGGTGTTTTGACTTTGTAGAAGAGCCCTAGCCCAATGGAGTCCTGGT
Organism: Nycticryphes semicollaris; assembly: GCA_013400055.1. Taxonomy (NCBI): domain Eukaryota; kingdom Metazoa; phylum Chordata; class Aves; order Charadriiformes; family Rostratulidae; genus Nycticryphes; species Nycticryphes semicollaris. The sequence goes on from VXBJ01004044.1 coordinate 40,498, forward strand.
CCATGACCAGGGCTCTTCAGTGCTGCAAGAAAACAAATAATACCTGCTGTGTTGCATGGTAATTATACTGTCACCTGCAGTTCAGCCACCTGCAGCAGGCAATCTCCTGTTGTAACCAAGAATGTTAAAACTTCTTTAAGGTTCCTGGCACGATTTTGTTTGACCTTTACTTACAGAACAACCTTTTCCAGACAGGCAGTTTTTGTCAGTCTCTTGGGTGGCCTGTGGCTTTTCTGCAATTTCAAAAATAAGCATTACCTCACTTTTCGCTCACACATGCATTCTTTATGTGATTATTAAAAATGAAGAGTGTTACTTTTGGATTAAAATTGCAAGCAAACAGTTTTATTATATCACTGTATGAGATTTTTGAAGTCAGGGAAAATTTGAGGCACTTTTTAATTTTTTGTTGTTATTGGGCTTTCTTATGCATCAGAAATTGGAACTGGTAATTAAAAGATAGTGAATGCTCCACAAGAGGTTACTTCTATAAGATAGCTTTCTGTTTCAGCTATAGCCAAACACATTGACTCTCACCCTCGTTTATATTAAGATCTCTTTCTCCATACTTGTGATATAAAATGACCTCGGTCTAAAAAGTATTCAGGACCACTGAACATCATTTCGATCTGCTTTTCCAAATCTCATCTGTGTTACCATAGAGAGTTTTATGACCTTTTTCCGAGCCCCCTAAAAACAGCCCTTTCCCTCCAGCAGAGGAGCCTCCCACTGAGTAGGTAGACATGGATGAGGTGTGGGGACAAACCTGCCCTCTGACAGAGCCCAGCCTAGTCGCAGTGATGGAGATAGCACTGGCCATATGCCCTTCCCATTCACTTTCTCCAGGAGGAAGCCGGCAGGAAGCGGTGCTCATTTCATGGATTTTGGAAGGTTTCCACACCTCAGGAGAGCTGGCAAGCTGTCTCTTTGATCTCTATGTTCATCACCCTGAGTTGTGGAGCTGTAGATCTCCTGTCCTCACCCTCCTTCCTTTCCCCATGTGCCCCCTACCCTAGCAGGCAGATTCAGGTGGGCAGAAGTCTGGCCTGTGCTGAGCTCTCTCATTCCATGCATTCAAATGCTGTTCATTTCATGGAGCTGGGGCATATTATACAACTCTGTTATCCCCCTTTAATGCCTTCATAAATCCACAGAAACCAGCACAGTTCTACCAGCATCAAACAGATTAATGCACTTGTGAATCAGGCTGATAATTTGCTGTAATGCAAGGAGCCTTTATCTACCTTGGCAGTGTTGTTTACTTTGAATAAAATGAACAGATAGGCCATGGACCGTGCATAGCGTCACATACGTCATTGCTGAGTTACACTTGTTAAAGGATATGTTGTGTGTTCTGCTGTCTCGCCAGGTGGACCAGCAATCCCAGTATATTCAAGGATATAAAATTCTGTACCGGCCTACGCCAGCATCCTATGGAGAGTCAGAGTGGTTAATCTTTGAAGTGAGGACTCCAACCAAAAACAGTGTTATCCTTCCTGAGCTGAAGAAAGGTGTAAACTACGAAATCAAGGCCCGCCCTTTTTTTAATGAGTTTCAGGGAGCAGATAGCGAAGTGAAATTTGCAAAGACCCTGGAAGAAGGCAAGTAGGAGCCAGACTGTCTTCATCTTTCCTTTTTGAAGTAGTAGTCTGGCCTGATTTCCTCTGATATGTTCATTATTTGATTTTTGTTTGAAGTGCATGCTGTTTGAGAACAGCAATCTGCGGTAGAGGAGGCTGTGTTGGACTGATCATTATGTGAATTGTTTGGTGACACAGAAGTAAATATTCAGAGCCACGCGCAAGAGACAGAGAGCGAGCGATGTGCATAGATCCCCTCCAACACACAATGGGAAACGTGCTTTTTATCTTCACTGCAGTGTGCACTCCTCCCTGCTGAGTTCATGGTCTGGTCACAAGTGACTTCTGTCAGATTCAAGCACTTGCTAATCACTATCTTGAGTAGATAGCAGACACCACAGAAATCATCAAAGCGCTGTATGGCTGAGGGAATGGAAACCACGTCTTTAGAAGGCTTTTATATCTGGATCAATCAGTAAGGCAAAATGAAAAGATGAATGAGGGCAACAGATAGAGTGAACTAAATGATGTATTTCCATCTCATACGTGTGCCAGAAAGAGAAGGTTCATGAAACTCTTCCTTTTGTTGCTGCTCAGGCATAATGAGTATGCAAAATGGCTAGTGCCTCCGAATAGGGATTTCAGTGCCTCTTTTGGGATGTGCAGCCTTTCCCCTTCTCTCTTGCCTCCCCAGTATAAATACCATGTAGCTCTGGTTTATTGCTGCAAGTGGTTCAAGAGGTGTGCTTAACGGCATTCATGCTAAGCATCCGCTAAGCATCCAGTTTTTAGAAAGACTATTTAAAATGCAAAACATAAATAGTTATTATAAATGTGTTAACATTAACACATTCTGTCCTGATTTCAATAAGTTTTGTGTAACTCATTTTTATTTACACACTAGAGGAACTGAGATCTAGCATTCTGTTGGGGTCAATTTCTAGACTTTATTTTTCAAAACTGTTGTTCCTGGGTGAGATGGTTTGAAACCAATGAGGAAAACAGTGCTCAGGACTGTGACATTCAGGTAATGGGTTTCTGAGTTTGTAGAGTCGGGAAACAAGTGTGACTCTTCCTGTCCTGCACAGCAAGACTGCAACAGAACTCACTCAGAAGCCTGGTTGCAGGTTCACATCCCTTTCCCTCTGTATCATTTTCTCTTGTGGGCAAGAACTGCTCTCAATGAAGGATGGGGCATAAAAGAGTGCATTTATGGAGCCCAGAAACCATCTTCCTCTTTAAAAACCTCACTTTTGCCTGTGACAAACTTAACTGTTCAATCCTTCTTCCCAAACAAACAGCTCCTAGTGCTCCACCTCAGAGTGTTTCAGTAACTAAGAACGATGGGAACGGGACGGCAATTGTGGTCACTTGGCAGCCACCCCCCGAAGACAACCAGAACGGGATGGTTCAAGAATATAAGGTACTGCTGGGCAGAGGGGGAGTATTGGCCAGGGAGTGAGAGGTTAGGTTGTTCGTGGATGCTTGGCTCCATCTACTGGTTAGTCAGAGCAAATGAGACAGAAGATCACTTTTTTGACTCGAACTCCATCTGTCTAGATGGTAGAAGGCAATTAAAAGAGCCTCCATAAATCAAAGCAAAGGGTCAACACTCTTAATTAAAATAACTATCTTCTTGACTTCATTGTAACTTGAGAAATGCACACACAAGTAGAGAGGGAACCATACCTGGTTTTGAACTGTTTTCTGACTCAAAGACATTGGTCAAGGTAGTAAATATAAACAGGCTTAATGAGTTGAAAAGCTCAGGGATATTAAGTAACAGTGTTAAGATCTGAGGAAATGATGAATAACTGGGTAGTTAAATGGAAAACTTTCAAGTAAAGAATGCAGTTGTATAATAATAAATTCATGTAGTATATGGAAACTTTTCTTTCACACAAACACTGGTTTCGTGCTATTTAATTTTTAACAAATTAAAGTACATTATAAAATATTTATTATTTGATATTCGTTTAGCAACTTACACTATTTATTTTCAGTTCAAATTGTTTTGCTATAATTTACATAGCAAAGTAATTGAAGCTTATTTTTCCTGAGCAATCTACGGATGTTTTAAATGTTCAGTTGTGGATATCAAGCAAACTTTATAGCCTCAGAGAGGCAGGATCTTTGGTTTCAGTCTCCTGCAAATGGACATTATTGTGAAATTTTTTCAAATGAGAATTTCTTATCTGTATTTCAGGTTAAAACACAGTGTATAGACATACATTCCTAGCCATCAAAACTCATCGTGCTATTTTTTTTCTTCATCAGTAGAAATGGGAGAGGGAAGAGATCACTAAGCATCATGGTCAATTTAGAATAATAACATGCTTTTCAGAACCTGGTCAACTGGTAAAAAAAATCAGTTTATGGCTTACTTTCAGATATATAATGTAATTGGGGAAAAAAATACTTGCAAAGTTATTTTAATTAAATGTAGACCTGGAGCTGAAGAGATGGAATTATTTCCACCAAGAAACTGCATCAGAGAAATGTTTGGTTGTAAGAACAAACAAATAAAAATCAGGAAATTTACATTTCTTAGTGGTTATAATACTTAACATATCTCTTAGCATTCAGAGGTAATAGGCTACCAAGTGTAGGAGCAAGCATCTTGTAGTGCTTGTGTGGCACTAGATGGCACACTGGCACATTGCACATCTAGATTTATTGTGTGGATGCCATTATTTTCCTTTGTGCTTTACACCATGGACAGAAAACAGACACAATGAATATATATGTAATGGCTATTTAAGTTGCTATGTGAAATTAATATTTTTGCCTAAAAGCTAAATGCAAAACCAGTGATTTAAGATTAAGAACTAATAATAAGAAAAAAAAAACACAATAGAAGTCTAGTAATTTTTTTTCTTTCCTCTTTGTTTGTCTGTGTCCTATCTTTTCTCACAGAAAAAAAGATACACGTATGTAGGGGAATTCTTTGTTTTCTAAGCCACTCAGATCTAAGCAAGAGTGTACCTACTTTAATTAAAAGATAAAATAAATAGCAAGGAGGAACCATCTTAATTGAAGAAGTGTCAGTAGCCCACAAAGAAAGGCAGAAATTCAAATTACAGCAGAAATCATTCCCTCCTTTCCTGGCATGAAGATAGAAATTATCTTGTTAAACTAATTCTTTCTTCAATTACGTGTCTATTATAGTGTGAATTCTTCCTTCCTTCATAACATTCTAAAAGTTCGTTTTCAGTTTTCTGTTTAAGTATACAATCAAATATAGCATGGCAAGTACTGAACAACCTGATGTTTAACTTAACATTCTTGTTTTGTGAATTTTGCCATGTAACTGAATACCTAAAACCAAAACATTTTTATTAATTAGTAGTGCATAGTTAAAAGTACATAATGGGTTGTTTTTATTGTTTGCACATACAGCGTTGTACAAGGTGGCAGTAACAATTTCTGTGAAAATAAGTCAAAATGTAGATTTAATTCTTAACTTTATTGAGTTCTTATTTACATAAGAGCATTTTCGTGGACCATCCGTTAGGATTTAATAACAATATTGCTAAAAATTATACTACTACTACTGACTGAAACAGTCTCTGTTTAGTATAAGAATATAAGAATATATATTCTCTTCATGTGCTCTGACCTGCTCTGCAGCAGCAATTATGTATATACTGTGTTGGGATTCTATTTCAAGGGAGCTTGAAATAAATTTCAGAGCCTCACATTGTCCCACTAGGCTTGTTTCAATCCTTGACATCCAGAGAAGGAAAAAGGGTCTTAGAAGCATCTTCCCTGCCTGGATGCAGTCCTGAGTAACGTACTCTAGGCAATCCTGCTTTAGCAGGGGAGTTGGACTAGATGATCTCTAGAGGCCCCTTCCAACTCGGACAATTCTGTGATTACATACTGTCCTGAAGGTGAAATAAATTTTCCAGTGTCCAGCCTGAATTGGACAAGATATTCATACTAAATCTTTTAGGAGCTCCCTATGTCAAAAATAAAATATTCCCTCCTGGGTATAATAAACAGAGGTTCAGAAACGTTGCTTGTTTCAGGGAAGTTTGCTTCTTTACAGAAAACATTGAATAAAACTAATTTAACTGTCCTGATAAATATTCATTGTAGAACAGTACATTTGTGGAAAGGGAATAAGAGGGAAATCAACACAGCTTCATCAGTTTTTTTTAGCACATCTAGATTGGCTGTTACTTCACCTTTAATAGCAGTTGTAAGAGTATGGTTGAACTCCCAAGCATTCACCGTATCAAGGGTGCATGCCTAAAGAGTTAAAAATATCTCATCATGTTGTTTCTCCCAATCATTTAATATCACTGATGTCATTTATAAAGTGGTGAATTGAAGTTGTTAGACCCGAGTCCTGATCTCAACCAAAAAATGAGATCTGATATCTGTGAGGCTATTGCCTCACAATAGAAGAATACGTGTTGCTAAAACCTTGCCTCTTGCTGCTGGTTTTGTTTTTTTTTAAAAAAAAAAAAGAAAACGTTTGCATTCCAGCATGACATCGATTCTCTTACGGTATCACGTGATGAAAGACTTGTCCTTGCGCTTGAGTGAAGAAAGCCTTGCTTGACGAATGATCGCTGAAGAAGAGAATTGCAAATTCTTTCAGCTGAAGGCTCTTTGTTGTTTATGTGAATGATTCTTGGCTTATGGGTCTTCCCTTATTTGTTCTGTTACTAATGGTTTTAGTTTTATTAGCACTGATGTCACTGTAAATGAATTACAGGAAACACATCAAATAATTTCGGCAGTTGGAGTGGCTCTTTGGAACAAGAAATATTTTTTCAATATTCATACGGTGCCTAGGACAGCGATCCGTGACCACAGATATTAAAGCAGTGGCAAATTCTAAATTCCTTTATCCACCAGAAAGGAATGTGTCATCCTTCCTTCTACTTATCCTTTGGTCTTGGATTTTGAACATTTATATGTACCATACACTTACTTCTCTGCAGGTTTGGTGTCTTGGCAATGAAAGTCGATACCATATAAACAAGACGGTAGATGGTTCCACCTTTTCTGTAGTCATCCCCTCCCTAGTTCCTGGTATTCGATACAGCGTGGAAGTGGCAGCAAGTACCGGGGCAGGACCTGGAGTGAAAAGTGATCCCCAGTTTATCCAATTAGGTAAGCCTGCTGGTAATCCTACCTATTGGTTTCAAATATTTTTGTTTGTTTTCTTTTGTCTTTTATGGCACCAGAAATACTTTCAAGACAAGTGAAATATATAGTGTTACTTGATCTCTGGAATAGCAGGATTTGGCATTCCTGGTTTTAAACTTGCCTTAGAACTGCATTCTAAAGATGGGATTATAACACCATTGTTTTGTTTAATCTCCCAATTCAGCAGTGCTTTTTGTTTATGAATTTTTTTCAAAGTGAATTTTCGCACATATAGGAGAGTATGAATCACTCAGTGTTGGCTCACTTTTAGTTCAGGGATGTAATTTGTCTTGATCAGATTTTATCTCTCTTTACTGAAGAAAAAAAAACAAGACCATGCTAAAATTAGGCACAGTAAATATCAGCTATGTGTGAAACCTAGTAAATAACCTGAGTACAGGAAAAAGAAGTACACAGATGGTTTATGATAATCTTGACCTCCTAACTTCATTTACAGTTAACATCTCTGTGTCATAAATGCAGATCAGGGGCATTGCTCCTGCATTTATCTGGGAGAAAAGCATCTTCGCGGCTGGTTAGCTGAAGGTTATTTAAAGTAGCCTTAGGTATATTCATATGCTGCTTTACCAGTATGCTTATATCAAACTACTTTATCATTACAGTATGTAATTGTGAACGCAAGCTCAGCATGTTGCTTTGGACTTAATATCCTGTCTATATCTGTATCATTAGTCGATATTTCTTGTTACTTAACTTTTCATGTTTAAAATTCTATAATTACTGCTTGTAAAAACAAGACCGAGCAAGTGTTATATTCTCTGGAAAATTACATATACATTTCCTTGGCTATTAAGATGAAGGTCATCTTTAACTTACTTTACTTATACAAGCATATGATTCCCAGTTACATTAATAGAGATTTTATGACAGTATAACATGCAATTTATATGATACTCTATTTATATTTGCAAAACCTCATAGTTATTTGTTGGATTGTTTTTTCTACAGCCAGCTTCCATTCACGGCTTTCTACAACCAGCTTTCCATTCAAAGTCAAGTTTGTTCTATACGGCTTAGATTTCGAATACTTTCAATCAGTGGGGCTTATGAGCATAAAATAATAGGGCAACCTTGATGTTCAAAGCTAAAGACTATATAACCAGTTTTTTTCCCCTTTTCTCTGATAAGCAAGCGCTAAATGAAGGTGAATTTTATAACTGAACTTAATCTCTTTAGGGTTTTGGTAAGTAGAAAAAGAAACAAATAAGACTCTGGCAGGGTAAGATTATTGCCCACTTCTGGGTTCCTGGCCTTTACTGACACTAAACTAGAAGGCATGAAGCAATCGCACACCTCGGAGTGTGTTCAGTTGTTCAAGTTCGGTGGAATCCATGTATTTCGTTGGGATCAGGGTTTCCTTTCATAGTCTGTGCTGCTTGTAATTAAGTGGCATGACCAAATCTACACATGGTGTAGCAAAAATCCCATCATGGTTGTTACATGAGAAAGACCTGGAGACAGGAGCCTTTTGGAGATCTGTGCCACTAGAAGCAGCACAAAGAATACCTAGACAGTGCTGCAGACCTTTTGGCAACTGCAAATTAGTACATAAATTTAAGAGGAGTAGCCTTTAGTAGCACTGATCAACCTACAATCATCAGGGCAGAAGAATGGTCATAGTTTAACTGACTCTACCCTGTGATACAAGTTCTCCTACAGCCCCCGCAAGGAATCGCGTTCTTAGTTCTTGGATGTGCTCCCAGCATGGGGGTGGAGCAGAGACTGGAGTTCTCTGGTAGCTCTTCTGAAGAAAGAAAATTAATTTGTTGATGTCATCAATTGGCACTTTTCACCAGCAATAAATTACATGGTTACAGAGAGAGGGAAGAGAGGCCAGAGAGGGGGAGGAAAGAGGAGTAAGGATGCTACTTTTAGAAAGTTTGAAAGAATCCTGACTCCTTGTATGTATGTGCTCTAGGAGCTGCATGTTTGCCACTGACAACTTCAAGTTTCTGCAGTTGTGTCACTGGTCCCAACTATTCCTTCAGGAAAGTTTTTTTTGGATATGAATTAGTACAATCCTTACTTTTTTTTAACTAATTTAGAATTCCATGTATTCCGTGTATGGAAACAGGATGTACTGTGTGATTTAGATATTCACATTAATTTTTTTTTAATTAGAAATTTTCATTAAAATCAAACATCTGTCTCCTTACAATGTGTTTTTCTTACAAAAATGTGAGACTAGGTTGTGGCTGGCTCTGGAGCACCCAAAGAAGAGCGTTGTTTTCCTCAGTGTAGTGTACTGTCTTGCACAGCAACCTCACACTTGAGTCTGCGTGCTGTACAGGGTGCTCATGGGTTTGTGACTGTGAGAAATATCTGGGCAGAGTTTCAGCCAGGTGTGTGACAGGAGGAAGCTTCACCTTTCAGAGGCCACCTTCCAGAACAAGAGGGGAGGACAGGAGACATTGGATTCTTTGAGAGCTGAGGCATGCAATCGCAGTCCCATGCATCAGCTGAGCTGTGATAACTGACCTTGTGCACTCACTTAACCTGTTACAAAGACAGGTACAAATTGTAAGCTCAAAGCTCTTTCATTTTCCCCGTCTCAGCTGACATGAAGCAGCTTGCTGAGCTGCGGTACCCCAGACTTCCTGTGTCACCAGGGACAAGATAATAATATACTAGCTTGTTATTCAAAAATCACCTTTCAGTGTTTAAAATCATGAGACCAACTGAAAAATCATGTGTCTTCTTAAAACATTCCCCCTGGGGCTTCTGAATATTTCTCTTGGTTTTTGAATGACCTTTCAAAGCTTTCTTTTTCCAGGAGCTGAAAAGTATTTTTTTTAATTGATATTTTGCATAGAGCAAGAGCTAGTCACAACTCACTGTGTTGTGCTCATAGAATCATAGAATCATAGAACGGTTAGAGTTGGAAGGGACCTTAGAGCTCATTGAGTTCCAAACCCCCTGCCATGGGCAGGGACACGTCTCACTAGACCAGCTTGCTCAAAGTCCTATCCAGCCTGGCCTTGAATACTTCCAGGGATGGGACATCCACAGCTTCCCTGGTCAACCTGTTCCAGTGTCTCACCACCCTCATAGTTACAGTTTTCTTCCTACTATCTAAGCTAAATCTCCCCTCTTTCAATTTAAACCATTGCCCCTCATCACCACACTCCCTGATAAAGAGTCCTTCCCCTTCTCTCCTGTAGGCCCCCTTTGGGTACTGGAAGCTGAGCAACCCCAGCTCTCTCAGCCTTTCTTCATAGGAAAGGTGTTCCAGCCCTCTGATCATCCTTGTGGTCTCCTCTGGACCTGTTCCAACAGGTCTATGTCCTTCCTGTGCTGGGGATTCCAGAGCTGGGCACAGTACTCCAGGTGAAGTCTCACCAGAACCGAGTAGAGGGGCAGAATCATCTCCTTCAATCTGTTGGCCATGCTTCTATTGATGCAGACCTGGATGCAGTTGGTTTTCTTGGCAGCCAGGACACCTTGCCAGCTCATATTGAGTCTTCTCATCCACAAACACTCCCAAGTCCTTCTTCTCAGGGCTGCTCTCCAGCCATTCTCCACCCAACCTCTATTTATGCCTGGGATTGCCATGACCCAGGTGCAGGACCTTCCACTTGGCCTGGTTGAACTTCATGAGGTTTTCATGAGCCCACCTCTCAAGCCTGTCCAGGTCCCTCTGGATGACATCCCCTCCCTGCAATGTGTCAACTGTGTCACACAGCTTGGTGTCGGCAGCAAACTTGCTCAGGGTGCACTCAGTCCCACTGTCCCTGTCTCCAACAAAGATGTTAAACAGTACTGGTCCCACTACTGACCTCTGATACTCATAATACTGTGAAGAAACATATTTGAGAAAACACTCAGACATTATGTTGCAGATTCCAGGTGTTTTGCAAGTTTTGAATTGCAACAATTAGCAATGGCAACAAAACTTAGATCATCCTACTTGCTCTTTGTACGTTTTATATACTAAATGAGACAGGCACATGGAAAAGTACTATTCCGTAAGTTGTACATGGATATGGCAAAGTTAAGGTTGCTTGCACACCTGTGAACCTGGAATTACCTGTCTATTTCAAATCTACAGTCTTAATTGTATATCAGTCTTCTATTTAACGTTTAGAAATTTAAATGTTAGTTTTTACATTATTATTATTATCATATGAATATCTAACATCAGAGAATTGGAGGTCACAGTTCTTCTTCATGTAAAATCTAATTAGTTTTCATTGGAATTTGAATCTTGGAACTTCAAGACAGTAAAATCGAGTAGTTTGTGAGCCATAGCCATAGCAACATTATCTGTGATTAAAAAGAAGGCTCTTATCTTGGGATAGAAGAAGAAGGGATGAGTCACCGTGATAATATGCTGTTTTCAGGGAGTTGAGGGATCAGCCTGCTCCAACAACTCTGAGGCATTTTCAAGTACATTAAATGCTGTGGCTGCTGCTCTGGCAGTAAGATGCGTTTCGCCGTAGAATGTTTATGTTCACTTATTATTTTGGCACGTCTCCCTGAGGAGTGCAAGCAGGAACAGGAATGTTGATTATGGACTGTTTATATCTCAGTCAAAGCTTCCAGAAATTTCCTGGGATGAAGAAAAAGTACTTTTCTGAAGTTAAAGAGGTTTTTCCTGACTGATCATTCAGGATCTCATAGGGCTATTATGGAGAGAGAAGATGGCCTTCTCCAAGAAAACCTTCCAATAGAATGTTCCTGGAAATTTTTGGAACCGAGAGGTTCACTAGATTTCATTCCCTTTGCTTTATGTTTTGCTTACTTTCTATTTTTGAATCATAGCAGGAGCAGGACACGTGTCAAATGTGGCCTCTTGAAAGCCCTTCTGTCTTCTTTTCTGTGGTGCTGTTTATATGACTATATAGGAACACATACACATTTTTTTTCTTCACTGTGTGTGTAAATATATACCAGCTAATTTAATGTAATGTTTCTAACAGTCCACCCATGTACAACATGCCAGAAGCCTAGTTTCTTAAAAGAAATATATTATTATGGTCTTCTTATTCTTGGAATGGATAGCAAAATAATACCCTGAAATGAATCGTAATTAAAAATTAAAAAAATAAATGTTCAAAGAGATTCTTCCATATTTTGCAGTCTTCAGACATGCAATGACTGAGCAGTACAAAATGTTTGTGCATACAGAAGTACTGCCTTTCTGTATTGCTGAATTGTTGACATATTTAAAAAACATTTTTATTTGGCTTTTGAGTTTGTGATTCCCCCCCACCCACCCCAAATTTATTGTTTTAAATATATATATATTTACAGGGTTACCAAAGAAATATTTGTCAGTCTTCTAAACTTATTCGGGACCATAGGTTCTATGGAATTCTTTTGTTCTGTTCCATTCACATGTACAAGGTAGTGTAGCTGTTTAAAAATGTAGAAATAGCAGGCTTACTCATTTTGAAAAGAGACTGATGATACAAGTTTTCATATCTTTATATGGCCTCAGCTGCAAAGAGACAAAAGATGAGATAGAAAGTGACAGATTTAATTCATTGGTCACAGTATACTTTATACGTTTAAGCCCATCTGGTCGCTTGTGTGGAACTTCACTTGGCCGTCTCCATAAAATCTGAAGCAACCCATCTTAACCTTGCACAAATAGGCGTGAAATCCATAAACCCAGCAGGCACAAAGGGTGTATTAGTAAGAAAAGAATGAGTCTGCCTGGTGAACTTTCAGACAAAGCAGTGCACTTAGGATCACAGAAGATGAAGGGACCTGAAATATGAAATAAAATTTCCAATAAGGGTAGCAGTCAAAGACAGTGGTGATTCCTCAGCAAATTAGGCATTTGACATGGATGTCGCAAAAACTGCAATCTGGAATTCTTCCCTCAAAGAAGCTGTTATTAATTTAACCATTTCCCAATTCAAAAGGTATCCTTATCCAGAGGATGTTTGTTATTTGCTGTGATTCCATCTCCTGTTTGTATTGCAGTTTCTTACATTTTATTTAGGCTTACTTTGGAATAATGCAAGATGTCATCATAAAATAAAAATAAAAGTCTATTCACTGCTTAGTTCATAGGGAAAAGGTACTTTTTAAAAAATAAATAGGCTTTTACTTTTTAGATTTAATAACAGCACCTTTCTCCTTAAAACACTAATGTCTCATTCCCAATCTGATGTCACTACCCATAGTAAAAAGCAAGTAACTGTGGGATTTACACAAGGGTAAAAAGTGATAATTCAAAGACTAAGCTGTGGAATGTCTAAAGCAATATCCGCTCTGAGTAAAGGTTTTGAATTCTTGCCCTCACCCTGTGCAGTAATGAAATTTCCAGTAAGTGCTCACTGTAGTGCTAAAAAAATCAGGAAGGCAGTATTTTGTCTTTGAGTTTCTTCATTTCAGTTAGAAAGCATTGGTCACTAACTGAATATTCTTACTGCAGTTCCTAGAAGGTTCTTGCAAATGTTCACTAGAAAAAGAGCAGAAAAGATGGATTCTTACAGGTGCTTTCTGTAGTAAGAAAAAAATAAAAGTCTGGGAAAAATTACAAGTTCTTCATTTTGATGTGGGAATGTGGGATATTTACAGATAAAGTGTTTGTGAAAAGGGCTACTTGTTTGGTAATAATGAGACGTTGACTATTTTTACCAGTTCATAACTCAATTTTAGTTATCCTTTAGCTTTTTCATCCGCATCAAGAGGGCAGGATTGGTTATTTTGTACTTTTACTTCTTTATGACCTTTTAAATATTCAGGCTTTTTTAATTGAGGTCAAAGTAAGAGACTGCAAAGAGTACTTTAGACTGTGTAATACAAGATTTAAGTAATCTGTCAGGAACTGCTAAATTAAAATGTATCCTTCAACGCCAGCCTCATGTGAATGTACTGTGAATTTGTAATTCTTCTGTGATTATCAGTTATGAGTGGATGTTTCGGTAGCTGACTTCTACCCATTAGCAAAGCTCAAACAAGTCACGCATGTTTCATACTTGAGCTTTCTTTTACTTGCTGTATTCTTCGGTGAATTTCTGAATAATTTTATGAAACTGGTGTTGCTATGCTAAAATATTTTTTTTCTTTTTTTTTTAAAAAAAGCAGTCTCCAAGTTAGAAATTTAGGAGCCTGGCTTTCTATTTGTTTGCCTAGTGGCCTGATTTTAGCAGGTTTCATAAAGAGAACTCAGTGAAATTGTAGGTACCTATCTTGAATGGATAACCATTTCTATCTAGGCTTGTAAAAAGAGATTTTTGTATTCTTAAAGATTTTACCTTGAAAAAGTGGACTATGGTTATGTCGGTTCTTGTTATCCTGCCTTTTACAGTTGCTCATTCCAATTAATTGGCTATTTTGGACGTCTTTTTGTTGTTGTTGTTTTCAGATTCTCAAGGAAACCCTGTGTCTTCAGAAGATCAAGTCAGTTTAGCCCAGCAGATCTCTGATGTAGTAAAGCAGCCTGCCTTCATTGCTGGAATTGGTGCAGCCTGTTGGATTATCCTTATGGTCTTCAGCATCTGGTTATATCGCCACAGGAAGAAGCGAAATGGACTCACTAGTACTTACGCTGGTATCAGAAAAGGTGCCGTATAACAGGTTTCAGTCCGCTGGCTGCCGAATGCCTGTTTGCTGGCTATTTACTTTATCATCAGTCTCTTGTCCCCCTGAGACTGGATGCAGGAATTATCAAATTACTGCAATACTTTGAGGAGTTGTGGATTAGGAGTCAATGTAGAAAGCAGCAATATTTACATAATGCGTTAAACCTGGCGTTAAAGTATAAGCCTTTAGCAAAATACCCAGACTAGTTTTTCATAAAGATACTCCTACAAATAAGACGGATTTAAGGCTGAGAGCTTCCAGTACAGCCTTGCTACCTGACACTGTGCCATCTGAGATGGAGCCAAGTGTATGGTAGTTTATGGTCCCTCCTGTTTGGCCCTTTGCTTGCTGCTAAGAATACTAACAGTGGTGTACATTACAGCAATGCTTTCAGTGCGTGTACTTGAATTTCCATGTGTTCTGGGGGAATGTGATGAAGTGGCTGTTTGCAAAAGCAGAACAGTCAATAATGCTTTTCAAGAGTCTTTCATAAATGCTGTTGTGAGCATCCCAACACTTTTTTGTGACTGAATTCTGGGGCTATCACATCTTGCATCTGTATTCCGTTACAATGGCAGCAGTGGGACTAACTTAAAGCACTCTTCGTTTTCATGTTATTGATACCTTTTATATCAGACTGTTGATGGGCACCCAGTGCTTTGCAATATACTCTGTGACAAACAAAACTAGAATCTCTATCTGGAAGATCCTCTGGAATTAAAACTTGACTTCCTGTGAGGCAATAACCTTTTGATTACACCCCAAAGTGAAATCTGAATTCAATAAGCTACAGTTTCTTACATCTCAAGGCAGTACCTCACAGGGACTCGTAGAATAAAAATTGTGAATTCTGGAATGAATCAGAAAATGGGAGATCCTGCTTTTGAAGGAATAGAGGGAGATTTTTTTTTATATTTAGCCATCAAAATAGAGACCTAGACTTAAAATGTGCACACATCTTAATGTGTGAAAGCTGTAATGAGATTACGTTGTCTAGTCATTTGAAGAATGAATGTGTGGTGGGCAAGACAGGCAAATATAACAAATGTTTTTAAACAGTAGCAGTGTGTTGCTATGAAAAAGAAGCAGTGCTAAAAATAGCAACTGAGTGAGTGGAAACATGGAAGTAGTTCTGGAGTGTTACAGAGTTTAGGTGTCCTCCATGCTATTAAAGTATCAGTACTCACGGTAGACTTGGCACAGTGGATGTAGCGGAGTTGTAACCACAGAAATTGGGGGTGAATTTCACCTTTGGTTTTGTTCTGCTAGGATTTCGTAGATAAGACAGACCCCGACATACTGCTCCATTGGCCTGCGCTGTTTTGTTTTACTAATAGCATGCTGCCATACTGCCTTTCTACAGTTCTATCAAACTAACATTGCTATGCTTTCAGCAGTACCTATGATTAAGCAAAAGGCATACAATTTGTCCTTTAAGTGGTTGCTTTAATGACATCAGCTATTGTTCAAAACAGCTGTGTTTTTCAGTATCTGTAAAATATCTTTTGTGTAGTTTGGTGGGGATTTTAATGAAAATATACAGAAAAGTGGGGTGTGCATCTCTGTTACGAAGTATTCTTCAAAAAAAAAAGTCATCTTTAGTGAAGTGTACATTGCAAAGTTGTTTGCTACTCTGCAGTGCATCAAGTCATCACTGCAAGCCCAAACTTTCTTCACTCTTGCTTTTATTTATTTATTTTTATATTTAGCTTCAGGCCTGACATCTGTTAAAATACTTCACTACTCCCACACGTACATATTGTGCTAGCGATCTTACACACTCACAAGAGTTTATTAATAGAAGCTCTGAGAATTAACTTGTTCTTTCATGTAGTAGCAATAAAGATTTCATTTAGTTGAACCTCTGTTCATCTGTTCCTCAGTTCCTTAAGAAACTAAACTAGGTTTAGTACTTAGCTCAGAGAAGAGTAATGAGGCAGTAGTTAAAGATTTTTTTTTCATGTCCTTGTGATTGCAAATTAATTTTGAGCCACTTGATTCTCTTTTGAATAGCTCTGGTATAAATGCACCTTCTATTTTAATGAAAGCTTGTTACTGTGGTTCTATATTTTTGAATGTAGCTAAATTAAACTTGACTGTGTGAAAAGGCCTAGCTCAAAGAAAATACAATGGAATTCCCAAGATAAAGAGCTGTGCTACAAATGAAGTCTGAAATGGGCAAATGCTCAATTTTTTTTTCTTTTNGTCATATCACTGGAATTAAATTGGCTTAGTAAAAGGGGGAAAAAAAACTACAGCATATCCCAAGTTATAACAAGACACTCTGGACTCCCCCCAAACATAATTTTTATAGTAAAAATTAGATTAAGCAGTTGATTTCTTAGCCAGAACCCTTTCTTTCTGTGCCAGATTTGCTGATCAAATACTGTCTCAAGGCTACCTTTAGTGAATATTTAATTGTTTCTTTTACATTTCTCTTTGCTGTCATTAGCTCAAAAAGGGCAACGTTAGCCTTTTTCTGCCCATCACTGATAGAAAGACTATACTATCTCGTCAACAGGAGGGGGAGCATGTGCTAATAGGAAGAGCAGATGCTAGCACTCCGTATTTGGATTAGAGACCCTATTGATCCAAAGAGGATTTATAGTAGCTGTGAGAGTGAAGATTGTCAAGCAATGTCATAGTTCTGTTGTTAACCTTTTCCTCTTAAAGCCCAGGGTTGAAAGGTAGAAAGATGTTACATCTAGGCAGATCTTGCATCTTTTTTTTGTGATTATTTAAGGAAGAAGGATAATAACTCTGTTTAACAGTCTCATCCATGAAAACAAAAACTAATTGCAACAGTAGATTTTAGTGCCTTTATTACAGTAAGAATTGGTCCCATTCTTGATTCAGAGACAGTAAAACAGCAGTTCTCTTTGTTCCTTTATATGATTATTATTTCCTTACTGAATACATAAGTGTGCCTATTAGTTCAGCGTAATGAGCATTTACTTAGTGAACTGCAGATAAGATTCAATAGGACCTTGATAAGGCTTTGTTAAGGAATTTGTCATTCTGCATTCTAAAATGATTAACAGTGTGGGGGGTTGTTTGCAGCAGGATTTTCAGAAAAACTTAAAATATCAAACTGAGGGGTATTTGAAAGGCTAAACCACAGCCGGGTCCCCTCAGGAGCACAGTAGCGCTTTTTTCAGAATAGTATCTGCAGAGACAAGCTTCTTTCTGAATCACAAATTTAATTTTATTTCTGTATCAATGTGACTGAACTACTGGGTTAGTTATATACATTTGTTTTATGTTCAGCTGTCTGCTAGATTTATACTAATGTGGTATGTTTCCCTTTCTCTCTTCAGCTTAATAACCAGTTTGTATTTTGTTTTGATTTTTCAGTCCCGTCTTTTACCTTCACACCAACAGGTATATATTTGCACTTTTCCCCCCTTCTTTGTTACTTTAGCATGTGTTTGTGGTAGTGTTTCTCTTTCTCTGACATAACCAGCCCAGCTGCTCTGAAGGGCTTTATTAAAAAATTTCATTAACAGGTAACATTATTTTGTTCTCTGAGTAGTGTATATTTGCTTTGGAGCTGACAATTTTTTTTACATTTGTATGTACCCTTTGTAGCGTACCATTTGATGCAAGCATGCCATTTCATAGCATGATTCCGCCCATTTGTACAACCTGGGCTCTTTTCTTGCATATTACAATGGAGTAGTGAGGCCTGCATCTAGGGATGCAAAAGGTGCTTCTGGTGGAGGAATGATTTAGCAGAGCCCAGATGCTGACTTGAAAGGGATTCAGTGAGATTATAGTTGGTGAAACATTTGCTTCTTTTCTTTCCTCTGACTTTGCATTAATCTGGTGACCTAGGAGTTGTCTGCTTCAGAAGATACAGCAAATCAAAGTGTTATAGTAGTTAGATGACTTTGCTTGCTGCCTTTAACTGTGTTTGTGCTATGAAATTTTAAAATAATCATCCTGTTCTACACAAAAAGAGGCGCATTTCCCATTCAGGGTGGGTTAAAATCATCTTCTATTTGGTTTTGCATAGAAATGTACAAAATATGTCACAATCTGAATCACAGCCCACCAAAGTCCATGAGAGCCTTTTCGTTCTGTAGAGGTATCCTTTGGTCGGTCCCACAGTCGGGCAGCTCAGCGGCTCTTCCTCCGCAGTAAATACAACAGAACACATTCAGTGCCCACCGGTACTACAGCCTGAGTGAGCACACAGGTTGTCTCTTCTTCCTTTGTTCTAAATCCTTTATTTTCACCAGAGGTCTATGAGACTTGCGGGATGTGTATATCCAGGCATGGTAAAAAGCACCACCTACCCCCTCCTTCGATGCTCATGTTAGCAGGGCATATTAGCTCAAAGTCAGCACTGTTCTAATTTGGCCTCTGGGCAGCAGCTGAGTTACGCGCTTCCAAGCTGGACTGCAGGTGAAGCAATCTCATGCCTGTCTGCATTTATCCACACAGACCTAATCGTAATGGGTTGGATATTTATCCACGCCCTTTTAATCACATTGGGTAGTATCTTGTTTCAAAAGTCATCCTGTTATGTTCAGTGGAGTTGCTTACTGTTCGGTATGAGTCAAAGTGGCCCTTAATGTTTCTGAAGTCCTTTGAGATCCACAGTGGAGACTAATTTAAACTATTATTATTTTGCTGTTACTTTAATTGGCTTAACAGAGGGCTTCTATTGCAATCACAATTGTAGTACGCTACTGAAACTCTGCAGAGGTTAGTAGGTTAGCTAACATATATTTTCTCAGTTGGATTCTTAACATTAAAAGAAAATATCAGGGCTCCGTGAGATATGTCAGAAGTACAAAATAAATAGCACTGAAATTTTTCAAGAAGCAATTGGAAAAAACACAAATGTGTTCAGTAAAACATTTAAAGAAAAAAATATCCTTTTTCAATCCAGGATCCCAGTCATTAGTTCCATTGACTTTAAATGGAACCAGACCCTCTTCTTTAACGTTACCTAAGACTTACCTGTAGCAATGCATCCTACATTTTAATCCTGTTATTGTAATCACTGCCAGCATTTATCTCTCTCTTGCAGACTCACAGTTTGGAGTTTTTCTAAAGAGCAGAATTTGGCTGCTTATTTTTTAGCACATTACTGGTTGGAAAATGTGGAATCCATCAGCATTTGCAGGGAGGCAATCTCCTTAACCCTTTGCCAAACGCTATTCAAACCTGCAGAATTTGGAACACTGTTTCTTCTTCAGTGTTTGCATCCTAAAAACTGACTTTTCAATCATGGTGCTTCCTGTGAAGGATATGCAGTCCATGCCAACCAATAAATGCATGTGGACATCCACTTTGTTATTGTGTAATGCTTCTGAAATGCTAGCGAAATTGTTCCTTCTAATTTAGGAAGTATTCTTTCTGCCAGACATTTTTCTACCAAGATTTATCCTTTTAAATTTTTAGATTAAAAAGTATCATTAATAAATCCAACTGTAAAATGTTACAAAATGTGACGCTTTGTGGAATTTTAGAGTCTGCCTGTTCCATGGGTACAGTGCACTAACATTCAGAAAGAGCATGTGTTTTTGCAGTAGGTTCAACTGTAATGAGCCGTTGTTTACTTTGGAAGTAAGGTCTGTTATAGAATCATGATACCTCTTTAATCTTACCAAAATAATAAGGTAGAGTAAAGCTTTAACATCTAGCCATTCATGAAATAAATATATGACCTAAATTCTTCCACAGAGTAACTCCCCTGAAGTCAGCAGAGTTATGTTAAGGATAAGTTCACCGTGATGTATGGCTTCCTGCTTTCTTAAGCGATATGCGTGTTTGTGTGTGTTTTTCAGAACAGAACTGAAATATAAAAATTGGTTGGAGCTAAGGCTAGCAGTTATCCGGCAACACAAGTAGTATGTGTAAACTTGCATTTAAAGGAATAGCCTGGAGAATGAGACTCAGAATTAATGTATAAACAATGCACGTTTATTGTCTTAGCTAAAATGAAACAAAGGGGAATTTAATACTGCTATTTGAGGAGTCTTTTATGATTTTTAAATTATTTCCTTTCTTTAACTATTTCAGTAACATATCAGAGAGGAGGAGAGGCCGTAAGCAGTGGAGGCAGGTAATTATGTGCTTTATTTTTAAAGCTATTAATTGTGTGCAACTAACTTATGGATGCTAGGAGTATAATTGTCCTTGTAAGTGGTAGGAGAATAATCACTTCCAAGGATATTTTTCAATTTATTATATTAACGTATGTATTTTTGCCATATTTTTTTCTGTTTAGGAAGAGGATATATGGTTTGAATTTTAGGTTGATTTCCAAAGAATAAGTCGTAATATTTTCAGCTTTGTTAACCTGTAAAAACTGCATCTCAAAAAATGAGCAGCAGAGGGAGCGCTTTAACTTCAAAATAAAGACCTGGTTCACCAACTGATTAAGGGAGTAAAAGTAATTAAGTCATGGCATTTATGAAGATTAAGAAATATAGCTGGTTCACAAATACTAAAAAGAAAGAAAACGTTTATTGGAAAAAATTGCTGCAGACATAAATAGCTTATACGGTGAGTTTTTAAGTCAAAAACTTGCTATGAATGCAAAGCAGTTAAAGCACTGCTTGCAAGAGATGGAGCACTGAAGGACAGGGAAACAGGGAGGTTTTAAATGTAAAGCCCCCTGCACAGAGAACCTAGCCCATTTCAGATTAAGGATTTAACTAAAACCTGTTTGCTGTGTTTGTGTTTAATGAATGGCAGTGGACAAAACAGTAATTAATATTTCCTGTGTAGAGGTGGAGTTTTATTCTGGAGGCAAAAACCAGTTTTAACACAAAGGCAGGTCACAGCTGTGTCACTTCAGTAGCACACCTTGATTTTTTTCTAGGTCACATTCAAGCATGCTTTTATATAAGCATCTCAGTTTAAGATTTGACATGATGCTGAAATAAACTCTGAAATCTCAGAGAGCAGCTGGGTGATAAATTCCTCTATCAGTTGCTGTTTCACAAGTGGCATCTTATGATTCCTAATTTGCAAGACCACACAAAAATTTGGTAATGGTAAAGATTAGGTATATAATTAAACATTCCCAGTCTGCTTGAATGCTCTCCACAGGCGTGGCTTCTCTGCTGCTACTGTTGAACCTATTGCCTGTTAAGAGCAATTTCAGACATCTCTGTCCGGCACTGTATGCTGGTGTGTGGTTGTAGCCATAAAACCATGAAGGAAAACCTCTAGAACAGGTACCATGTGATTTTTTGAATGGAGAAATCACTGGGTTGCTGCCTTCACCCCAGTATAGTGAGAAAATAAGAGTGAACAGAGATGAACCCTCTCTTTCCCTGACAAGGTTGTTAAAAAATATATGCAGTTAACATTCTTTATGTTCTTTATGCCACTGTGGTTTCTCTCTCTTCCCGTAGTGCAAGCTAGACAAAGCACACTCACATAGACTCAGAGGACAGAAATGAACCCAGGAAGGTCTCCATCGTATACAGTCATTTTGGTACTGCTAAGCGAAGCAGCATCATTTTTCCCTGTCCTATTTTTAAGGATCGGTGCCACAATCTAGTAGTATAATTGATTCAAGGTGCTAACATCTATGCTTCCTTTGTTCATTTCTCTATATATCACATTTACAGAATGTGAGGTACTGTATTTTGTCAAATACGAAGCACAGTTCTGCAAGATATTAAAAAAATGTTATTTTTACATATGGAAAATTTACTCTTATCTCCAAATCTAAGGTTTTTCACGTCCTTAAATTATATTTGCAATATTTTGGAGAGGTTTAGCATTTTTTGCCAAGTGCCGTTATGTGAGTACGTTAAAGCATTATTCAGAATTCAAAATCTCTCAGTGATACATTTCAACATAATCTCCACTTCTGCAATGCTGAAAAAATACCCATTTCTGTGGCAATGCCTTTTCTAGAAAGGATTCAGGTGATGGTAATTGTGGTGGACTGACTCCAGCCAGCAGCTAGGCACCCACACAGCCACTTGCTCAGTCCACCCTTACCCTAGACCGAGTACGGTAATTCAAGCATTCAAGGAATTTGTGGCAAAGGTTAAAGATCTTCAGAAATTATCATCTCTGATCATCAGCAGTCTATGGAGCTCTAGTGCAAATTTCTCTTGAATACAGTTCCACCTAAATAGCTACAATCAGTAGTTTTCCTCTACTTATATACCTTACACCACATTTCTTACATGACAGCAGGCGTGAATGCAAAGTAAATTTTAGAAGCAAAGGACCTGTAACTCCAGAAATGCTATACACAGGTCTTGAAAGTGCTGAAACGTTCTGCAAGGCTTTGTCTCTTCCAGATGCCTTGAGGTGTACTTTCATTGTGTGAACAAAGTGACAGGGGAAAAAAGCAGGGTATTTCAAATCAACTGGCCTGCTCACATGACTACATAACTGTACATTTATTTTAGAGTAACAGAAAATACTTGTTTAGTGTGTGTGTGTGTATTGGCTGGTATGTTAGCCTGACAGTAAGTCAAGCCACATCATCTGCTATGTTAAATTGTCAGATGACATATACAGTACGGATATATACATGTATAAGTAAAGATCTCTTAAATGTCATGCTAAGACTATAACTTAAGCCTGTGGCTCTGGCAGACTGTGTCCCCAAAACTAGTTATATGGAATTTGTAGTCTCAACTTGCACTTTAAGAGGATTAGCGTATTTTATTTTTCAAGACCATCACATCTAATATAATGGAGACTAGTTTCTGCACTGTTTCAAATGGGAAGTTGCCTGTTAAATCCTGTAATGAAAGTGACTCTGTTCCTTTTATAGATAGATAGATATATTACAGTGGCTAAAATTACCTATTTTTAAAAGCACCTTAGTTAGCAAAGGCAATTTTAAGTTGTTAGGGGATTTTATAACATGCCATTGCATTGGTAGGGTGAAAACTAAAGAGGCACTGAAGATTCTACAAAACATTAATCAGGATGTATTTCACACTCACTAGAAAAATTCAGCAATTTGGAAACCAAGGAATGCTATTCTTCCTGCTGATGGCAGGAATATACTTTATTCCAAATGCAGCCAATATGCAGCATTGATATTGGGATTTAAAGGTTTTGAGTATTTCCAGTTACTTTAAACTTGCTTAGGAGCTGCTCCTGTTCTGCCCACATAAAGTTTATATGAGTGGTTTACTCATTAACAGAGATGTATGCAGTATGCTTAGTGAGATCCAAATACTCCCAAGCAACAGGAGTTTCTGTAATCTGCTGTTCCCTTTGATCTGCCACAGTAGTACTATCACTAAGAATTTGGGAGTATTCACATTTAAACTCGGCTCTTATTTCCGCATATCCATCACACTTCCATGTGTAAATTTTTTGTTTGACTTGACGGTTTCCCCTTTTTTACCTTGCTTTCTTTAAGAAAGGTAGAAAGGGCAGAAAAAAAAAAAATACAACCTTCCTAGAAAAAATAAAAACCAACAAAAAACCAAACAAGCAAAACCCATAACAAAAAAACAACCAACCAACCAAAGAGAAAACAAACAAAAATAAAAACCCCTCCCAAACTCAAAGTGACAGGGAAAGGTTACACAAAAACATATAGCTGTAGTTCAGCAAACTGAACTGATGCTGTCTTTGGCTATTCACTTCAGAGTCTCTTGGCAAGGAACAGGCTATATACCAACCATAAAATAATTGAATCAAGCTGGATTTTCCAATTCTTATACTTGAAATACGTGATATCATTTTGTAATACCTAACCTTTTGAGAAGAATATAATTGCAATGTGAAAATGCTTTTGTTTAATTTTTGAAATGACCAAGCTTTGTTTTTAAAGGCCAGGACTCCTAAACATCAGTGAACCAGCCACTCAGCCATGGCTAGCAGATACTTGGCCTAACACAGGGAACAATCACAATGACTGCTCCATCAACTGCTGCACCTCTGGCAACGGAAACAGTGATAGCAACCTTACGACATACAGTCGACCAGGTTAGATATGTTTCTACCTTGCTAAGGAATCTTCTTTGCAGAATATATACTTCTAATACCTGAGAGTGTACAGGTTTGGGTTTTTATTTCCAATGCATTTAGACTTAATATAGTTTCTCCTCTATGTCGTGATTATGCTTTCGGTCCCCTTTTTGGGTCCCTGTTTTTTTGGTCCTCTTTGGATAGTTATAGCAAGCTGTAGGCTGAAGAAGCCCCTGCGAAAGTCAGTGTTACCAAAAGTCACACTGAACTGATACATTTTAGCATCTGAAAAAGAGCAGATAAGGTCATTTTTAGGTTGTTTTGTACATCCTTGTTGCTTGGATGGAGAAGAAGTAGCAAAATGACCCTAGTGAGACTTTCCTTTCAGTTTGAGTGTGATGGGAAGCAAGATATAAAACGTTGCTACAGTACTTGTAAGGCAGTTCTTTGGCACATTCAAAACCTCCCTTTGGGTGCCATTCTGTACGAAGCTGGATAGCTGTTTTTCTGTTTAGGCGTGTGGATAAAAAAGAAACTTCACACTCTAAAAACAGTTATGAAATGTTAGGTTAGGTTAAGTGGTAGTTCCTGGAAGCTTAGGCAGGACTCAGAGTGCTCTTGAAGAAAACCTGGTGAGTACCACGAGAACACGGTTAGAAAAACGTATCTGAAAGTGCTAATGGTTGCTCAGTTTGTTACACCTTAGGTTCCTTTTGTTTTCACCCAGTTTGTGTTACTGTTGAGTGAAAAAGAGTCTTTTCCACTACCAGCATCTCTAGCTGATTTTTGCTGGTAGCATTTCCCAGTATTTCCAAGAGGGAGTGTGATTACCTATAGTGAAGTTGCATAACTGCAAAACAGCACTACCTCCTGTAATTAATGTGAAACAAGCCATAATGTGATGGTGGTAATTCATCTCCTGCAATATGCTGTCTGACAGTGACCAGTGCCAGGTGCTTCAGAGGAAGGTGAGTGATTTCAACACTAGAGACTTGTGTCTTATCCTGCCCAAGGATATCATGTCCACAAATTATCTATGTAAAAATATTTCTGATACAGAGATACTTTATTGGGGCAAGTATAGACATACCAAGCTCTACTAACTGAAAACTTAACAAATTCAGAAAAGAAGGAGAATGCACGTTTTTGAGGGTTGTAAATTATTATAACATCTTGTGATGAGGTGCAGTGGATTCTTTCACAATTTATCTGTTATATGAAACTTGGTTGTGTTGGAAAGCAATTCCTTCCTTCCAAGTAGAGCTTATGAGCTTGAGGGTCAGACAGGATGTTGATAGTGGTCTCTTCTGTCCTGGAATATCTGGCAAATATTCTCAATTATGTCAGCTTGGGCTTGGCTTATGCTCTGAAGCAGCAGAGTTGGATATCCCCTCTATAGCTCTAAAAGTAGAGCCATAAAAAAAGCCTAAGAGAATAAATCTTCTGTTATATAGGTAAACCACTTTTGTTTAAGTGGTTTGTTTGAGGAATCCTAATGTGTCTATGTAAAAAAAAATTATGTACCTACTGTATATACTGTATCGATTATATTGCCCTACACACAAATCAGATGTAGCTGAAAATGGAAGGAGTTTAAAATATATGTTATAAGTGACTCTGCAAGGATATTATAGCAAAGTATGACGTATTAGGAATGGAGTATGTGCTGGATGTACAATTGCCCAATATAATACAATAGACTTGGAAAGGTGGAAAGACTAACATGCTTTCAGTAGGTGAGAGGAAAATATTTTAAAAGTAGAAATCAAGAAGTTGAAGACTGTGAAGCAATAAATAACAGCTCACATAAGAAAGAAAAATATATCAAACAGTAAAGCCTTCAAAAAGCACAAGCTGGGGGGCATGAAATGTGCGATGATAAGCTGTATGTGGCATGTTGTGATACTGTTCCTTAACCAGTGAAAATGTGGATCAATTGTTTTCTTCCTCAAGTAGTATTTTAATTCTCTTTGTCAGAAAATATTTCACAAAAAAAAAAGATGTATGTTTCGGGGAATATTTTTGAAATTGAACATCCTCTATATTTGGTAATTTCATTTAATGGTCAAATCCTGAGATCTGTACTCTAGCTTTTCTTGGCACCCTCTCCAGTAAATTAATTGTGGCCACAGGTAATGGACTTCAGGTTTTGAATCAAATTCATTAGCATAAATACCACATCTTTTAAAAGAGGAAAACTCTATTCCTGCCGATTGTTATGTAATTATTAATGCATTAATCAGCTGGCAAATGAGGATTTTTGCTTAATGATCCTTGAATGCTGGTTTCACTCAGCCGCCTAACTGCCAACCCACAGGCTGTATTACTCCATGCAGTATTTTTCCAGTGGACTGGATACAGAGAGGAGAAGAAGTGTATGGAGCTGCTGCCGCATAGAGGCAAGAGAACACAGAAAAGCAGACCCACTGGTTCACACAGTAGTGGCCAGAGCATCAGTACATGTCTGATTTACTCCATGCAATAAGTGGTGATCTCAAGATATGATTACTATTAGAAGAATGAATTCATGCTGTCTAGATGACACATATTCAGCATACAGGACAGTGGTATTACCATGGTATTCCTTACTTCGCAGTATCCAAAGCAACCAATAATTAGCAAAAATTCCAGAGTGCTTTCCTGTCTTTTTGTTTCAAACCACAATATAAGATTGTACAAGGAAACAATGAGTAAATAAAGTCTTGCTACTGAGTACGGA
The DNA here is from genome assembly GCA_013400055.1 of Nycticryphes semicollaris. Taxonomy (NCBI): domain Eukaryota; kingdom Metazoa; phylum Chordata; class Aves; order Charadriiformes; family Rostratulidae; genus Nycticryphes; species Nycticryphes semicollaris. The sequence continues at coordinate 67,438 of VXBJ01004044.1, forward strand.
GTTAACTTTCACATTGTACTGTTTCTGTTTAATTCTGTTATATGTAAGCATTTTTCAGACTGTTTTATGAAAATCTGTTTGTATCTCTTTTTCTTATCGTGACTACAAAAGAGTCTAACTGCTGTTCCTTCTATATTGACATGAGATGACTCTCATGTTTAGTTATTCCCATTATTAGCATTTGGTTGATTCTTCCTTTGAATGCAAAATATTTAAACACAGTTATGAACTGGGTATCTCTGCTCCTTTGAGAATAATGTCTAAAAATATAAATATTTGTATGGTGACTGTAGAAAAAGCCCAGCAAGGTAAGTCGTTGTAGACACGATTGGAAGGTCTGAATTTGCAGTGAATCAAAGCAGTGAACACTACTTTCGAAGCAGTAGTTTATAAGGTAAATAATATTATGTACATTATATAGTTAACGTACATATCTCTGCTTCATGGATGTGAGTCATAGTTATGCACTAAAAAATTTTTAAAGGGAATTTCATTGAAAGTATAGTGTAAGCGAACAGAATGACCTTTTCTTTTTTCTTTCCCCTGTGGTTAGCCGATTGTATAGCAAATTACAACAATCAGCTGGACAACAAGCAAACAAACCTGATGTTGCCTGAGTCAACAGTATATGGTGACGTGGACCTCAGCAACAAAATGAATGAGATGAAAACCTTCAATAGTCCAAATCTAAAGGACGGAAGATTTGTCAGCCAGCCTGGGCAACCCACTCCTTATGCCACCACGCAACTCATCCAGTCAAATATCAGCAATAATGTTAACAATGGCAGCGGGGATACGAATGAGAAACACTGGAAACCCTCTGTACAGCAAAAGCAAGAGGTTGCACCCATACAGTACAACATTATGGAGCAAAACAAATTAAACAAAGGTGAAGAGCTTTTAGCTTGTTTCTCCTCTTTAGGCATCAGAGGAGTTTTGACCTTCTGGTGCTGGGAGTCTAAAGCTTTCAGGTTCAGCAATTACAGACTTCGATGGTGCTTTTAGACTTCTCCCTCTTTAGGTTTAGAAATCCGCAGTCAATAGTGTCAGAAAGTTTATTAGCACCACAATAACCTTCGAATATTGAATTTATTATAAAAAAGAACAAGTTGTATCTTTAGAAAAGAGTTAAATAAAATATGTTTCCTATGGATTTGAGATTAATTTAAATTTAATAGTAGTTAAGGGATTGGTTAAGACAGAGGCCGGATATTTTATTCATAAGCCAGATGCATGGTAGTCACATTATACTCTACCTTAAATTTTAAATAGGTCAACCCACTCTTCCCAGTCGTGGATGGAGACTAATTAAATCTACATGTACATGTAAACGAATGAAATTTTTGCATATCAAACTCTGTAAAATTGTATTGTGTTGTACACTGGGGACACAAATGGAGCGATCCAATTCATTTTAGACTTGTTCCTAGCAAGCCTTCGATTCACATCTTCAGAGGCAATGCTACCGCACACAGTTTTGGAAACTAAATTCCTTTGTTACCCTGACTGAAGTCTGTGGATCCAGAAGCTAAAAATAAATTGATTTCAGTGTTAACGGGAAATACCAGAATGTACTTTTGTGGCCTTGAGGGCATGTTTCTTTAATATAATGTGTGGGAGTTGGAAGAAATAGGTATGTGATTTCTTGCTAGTCCTTCAGGCTACCATGCAGCCTCTTTTAATAACCTGATTTGCAAAACAGTATCCCTAGGAGCTGGACCCATTCTAACTTGGAACTTTTTGCATGGATTGTTGTAACTGGTGTGATCACATAGTGCTAAGTTATCCAGTCAAAAGTCTAATGTTTCATTACAGGAATGTTGATTTCTCTACTGGACCCATCTACTCACAGAGGAGTTCAAAGGGCAATATAAAATATGACACCTTCCCTTGACATAAACATGCCAAAAGAAAATTCAATTTTTGTAGTTGCTTCCTAGAGGGTGAAAGCTGTATTTTTTTGTAATTATGTTTTCTTTCATGAATTGTGTATTACATATCTGTTTTGGAATTAAAACATGTTTGGTTTTTATGCCCTGGAAGATACTGCATCTTTCAAACTGTGTATATTACAGCTGCATATTCTCTAGCATATTGTAGTGTGGAAAGGCCCCCTTAAAGCATTGTCTGCTGACAGTCATATATACATATTTCAGAGTGTTGATTTACTGTTTATCCTCTGTGTAAACATATGCGGTATGTAGGGTTTCAGCGTGGTCTCTGGAATGCAACAAGGCTGAGAAACTATTACAGAATACACTCTGGTGTGGAATTTATCATTTTGCTCTTTTTCCCATGCTTACATTATCACAAACATTGCTGCAGCAGATGGGGAGTGAGTCTTAGTTTTGTTTATTTTTGTTTTGATTTGCTATTTTATGAGTCAATATTCTGATCTTGGTTTTCTCATTTCCTAAGTCAAAACCATCTCGCTGATGATTATACCTATAGCTTTTGTGATGGGAAGTAACCATTTTGATGAGTTACATACTGTGCTTCATTGTCACTACTTTATGTCCAGTGGTTCTGTTTATGACACAGTTTTATTTGCTGTATGAAGAGTAACTCAACTGCTTTCTGTTCTCCATAAATTATTATTCCTTTTTGGCATGAGAGTACTGTTTTGTCAGATGAGTATTTTACTTCTGATCAAGTTTCACAGATCTGGTTGCCAAATCTATATTTAAAAGTAACATATGTATATCAAGTGTTTTGGAACTGGAAAAGGAAGTTACAGTAATAGCCATTAGCAGAAAAACAAGGCCCTGCCTGTAGCTAGAACCTGCATGACCCAGTATAAATAGAAATCTCCTTGGAGCCAGCAGGCGTGAAACAAAGACCCATTCTGTTGTAAACCAAATTCAGTAGAGCTGCATTGTTGCTCCAGCAGATCATTCAGCCCTTGTAATATTGGGCTGACTCCTATATGGGTTTGTTAACTTTGAAATACAAAAAGTAGCTACCACAGTCCATTGGCTGCCCTGCACGTGTAAATTAAGCAGAGACCATGGAAAATTAATCAAGGTGACAGTCTATTCGTATGCAAAGTGCTCACACAGGTCATGTATGTATCCACTGAGACTTAATTGTTGGAGAGGCATTGCAACAACCCTGTGCATAGAATTTCATTTTACTTCATTTTTGCTGTGGAGCTACTAAGTTCCCATGATTATCGTTAAACTTACAATTAGAGACAAGGTAAAAATAAAACACGGATATAGGATGATTTTCCTTGTAAAAAATTAATTTACTCCTCACTGTTTTCAGGGTTATAAAGCAGGTATATAAAAGTAGATGTGTTTCTGAAGGGTAGCATTAACTATACTATTAAACTTGCAGATTACCGGGTAAATGACAACATTGCTCCAACTATTCCATACAACCAGTCCTATGACCAGAATACAGGTGGATCCTACAACAGCTCAGACAGAGGCAGCAGTACCTCTGGTGAGTATCTATAGTGTTTACCAAACCTTATGTTTTTGTGGGGTTTGGATACTAGTCATAATAACCACTAGTTACTGGACTTACAAAAGGTATGATGGGGAGGGACCCACTGAAAATGATAGAGCATAAAAACCAGCCCAATAGGTGCCTGTATTTCTGGTGCATCTTCATGGCTGCTTAATGCCATCTAAATGTCAATAAATGAATTGATTGTCCAAATTGTGAAAGTCATGGAATCGGGTAGAAGTTGAACTTCCTAATAGTAATGCTCTACTGGTTAATATGGTTTCCAGATGAGCACTCATAGAAATGCCTTTTCAGCTGTCACAAGTAAAAAAGAAAAAAAAAAATCAATTTAGGTATTACCTGCTTGATACTTTACTGACTTCTTTTCCATCTCTTGGGTCTGTTCAGCCAAGAAAACCTTATTCGTGAATGGGCTCAAAGTACCAGAACACTTGAGTAATACCTAAGAGAACTGCTTTAAGAAATTTTTAATTTTTTAAGCTAAACCCAAGTGTTCTACTGAGTAAAAAAGCATGCATAGATAAATATGATTTTCACATATTTCAGTGGCTCAGTGTCAAAACTACTCCTGTACATCTTTCAAATTTAGTCAGTAGATAACTGAAGTTAAATTTTTTTCATCAGCATCTCCTGTGCAAAATATCACAACATCCTTTGTAAAGATCTTGAAATAAAGCAGCTTTTTGTGCTGGAAAGTGTTAACCAGGGCACTGAAATTGTACTTTGTGCTTTGGTACCACAGAATATTGCTAAATTCAAAAGTTATTGCTTCTCATATTGGTATAATCTGTTCACTTTCAGCTTTGATTTTTGGAAAGGTGTATGAAGGGTTCAGAGCTAAACCAGAAATTACACATAGGCTTTACTGTAAGTCTGATATTTAGCCTATGTTTATTTACATCGAACCAGTTGTGGTCACAATCACCATCTCCCTGGACTTTACATCCACTAATCAAGACTAGGGCTTTTGTTACCAACTTTTGTTCTGCTGTTGCCTTTGATAGCCTAGTTGCCTTAGTCCTAACTTGCACTCCATTTTAACTGAGATGACTGAGGCATAAACATGTAGGTGAGCCTGTTGCGCCTTTGGGTGACTTGAGTTCTCAGTGGCTGGGGTAAGATAAGTGTGGCTTCACATTCTCCCAGCTGCTCAGGTGTGTTTGTTTGGGAACCAGCCTTTTGCCCATTCCCAGGTCTTCACCACTGGGATGTGGTGCTGAGCCTGTACTCAAAGATGTTAAGACTTGAAATTCAGCATGAAACATCTCAGGGGTATGAACCCATCCAAATTAAAAATGAGAAGGTGGTATTCTCCATGCTGACACCTATTACGGTTATGCATAACACTAAAAATTTATAGTCCTATAGCAAGGACTCCAGCAGGAATGAAGGAAGGTGACCAGAGTAATAAATTAGTTGTGCTGAACCTAATATATATCATGATGCTCAAGGCAGGCAATGAAGATGATGGTTGCCTTGGGATGGCTAGGGTCTTGCTTGACATATTGAGATACCAGAAAAAATAGTTGTGCAGAGCTAAAACATACTTTCGTCTGGCAGCTAATGTGGAACTGCTGTCCATAAGAATGGAAAATCTGAGACACCAGAAGTGAGAAAAACAAGCTTCCTAAATCTCACTGCAACATATTTAAGCAAGTGTGTGAGGCTCATCTATGGTAATATGTAGCCATTCTTCAGCTGAAGAGAGAAATGTCAAGTATTCTAAAACACACTCAAAAATAGGGTGACTTTATAACAGAGAAGAATAAAAATATATACAGAGGAACAATGATAGAGTCATTTCTGATCATAGCCATATCCAAAGCTGAAATTCAAGACCACCTGAGTAATTGGTCTTATTCAAATTTATTGGAACTGTTAAAGCTGCATTGTTCTATTATGAGGTATAATTTCCCAGTAATAGTAGTTGAAAACATTTGTGCCATACTTCATTGATCTTCTTTCTTCTTTTTCTGTTATTTTAGTTCTTCCAGCAATTATTTTCAACTGCACCTGCCATTTAGACTAAAACTAGTAATTTCATTGTGCCTAAAACGTTTCAGTGGACAAGTACAAATTACATATATTCAGTGACTTAATGCAAGAGTGGAACTTTAATAGATCATATCTGTATCATATTGTATTTTAGGTCCCAGCAGTTAAATAGTATAAAGGCACTTTAGAAAATATGTCTACAGCTCATTTGTTTTAGATGATAATCTATAATGTAATTAATAGAAGTAGGAAGCTCACTTTTAATGACATTGCTTGTAAAATTCACTTATGGTTTTATCACATTTTGGCTATTTATTAACAATGCAAGTTTTGTATCCCATGTGTTTTTCCACACTATGTAAAGTTTCTGGTTAAATTCAACCGCTTAAAAACTGCTTAATTCTACCAAGAAGCTAGAATTACAAATTGGTGTAAAAAGGAGGAATACCAGTTTATTCTTACTCCACATAACAGCACATTCCCAGGAAATCCAAGAGGATCTGGGAGGTACTACAGTTATTTTGTTTTTCAAGCATAGCAGTGAAGAGATCCTTAAAAGCATTACAAATAGGTATTGCTTTTTATTCCTAGGGAGTCAAGGGCACAAGAAGGGTGCTCGGACCCCAAAGGCTCCCAAGCAAGCAGGCATGAACTGGGCAGATCTTCTTCCACCCCCTCCAGCACATCCACCTCCCCATAGCAATAGTGAAGATTACAGTCTTTCAGTGGATGAAAGGTAAGAAAGATTAATATCTCGTCCATTTCTTGCTTTAATCACTAGTTAATTGAACTGTAATTTGCCCTACAAGCTGGCAGTGAGACCTTGCTTCAGTGCCATTCTGGTGCTCCTCAACTAGCTGTAGTGTGCCTATTCAGAGAGATCATTTAGTGACACTGGTGTGTATCCGCTCAGTATATCCTTATTAAGCTGTTTTCAAGAGCACATATGACAACAATTTTTTCTGGGCTAGTTATGTATGTATCAGATATGCTAATTACATAGTAAAAAATGTAAGTCCTTATTTTCTCAAAAAATTAATTTTAGCTATGACCAAGAAATTCCTTGTCCTGTCCCACCTGCAAGGATGTATCTGCAGCAGGATGAGCTAGAGGAAGAGGAAGAAGATGAGCGAGGTCCTACTCCACCTGTCCGAGGAGCAGCTTCCTCTCCAGCTGCTGTCTCCTATAGTCATCAGTCAACGGCCACTCTCACCCCCTCTCCCCAGGAGGAACTCCAGCCCATGTTACAGGACTGTCAGGAGGACCTGGGACACATACAACACCAACCTGACCGGAGGTGTGTCAATGCAAATGTAGCAAGAAGAGATAGGACGAGCATCATCCTGGCCCCACTGAAAATCCCTGTTGAATTCAGTGAGGCCAAGATTTTCCCCATTATATTTATTCTGTTAATATTTAATTTCTGATCCAGGGCGCTCGAACTATTTGTAACCTAGGAAATAGGTAATTAAGTTGCTTTATTATTATACTGTGGAAAGAAGTGCAGTATATCACTTTGCGGTACATACGATGCTGACACAAGTTAAATTCACAATCATCAGGATATTAAAGTGGTATCGTTAACACAGCTTACCATATAATTACAGTTCCATTGTTTCCAATAGATTTACTGCATTATTACCATAAAATAGCATGCATTATTTCACGGTAACTGTGCAATTAACTTGTCACCAATATGTATGAATATATATAAATATATATTTATATAACCTATAGCTTTTCCTCTTCTCATAAATCCTAATACAGGAAATTATTGCTTGCAAAATTTTTTTAACATTTCCACCTAGCTTTATTTAAAGGAACGACCAACATTAATAAAGATAGATATTTGTTATGGGGAAATTTTGTTTCTTCTCTGAATTGCTTTTAGTACAAACCATTTTGCATATACACTCTCACAGTTCCTCTCCCATAGAACAGTGAATTCCGAATGAGGCTTTTTAAGTGTGGTGCTTCCTTGGCTTGCTTTTTTTAAGAAGGCACAACTTTTTCCATCCCGAATGGTATTTCTTTTATTATTTTTTTTTCCTCCAGGGGTTTGCACGTATTGTTTATTACCACAAATATACAAACTTGCCTACAGTATTCTAGTCATACTTTCTATTTTTAGCAAAATGCAGACCTATTTTGATGAGACCAATTCAATCTTGACAAGTAGACTGTAGAACTTTGATTTCATTAATATAGCTTACTGGTCATCTATGGATGCATTTTCCAGAATGTTTTTTGAAAAGTTAGTTCATTTTTATGTTTCCCTTTTTTAAGGTAAGTAGCAATTAATCTTTTTTTTTTTTTTTTTTAAAGGACCCCCATCAGCTTTTGCTTTTGTTCCCCACTTCTACTTGATCTGCCTTGCTTTGTTTTCTTTGTTCTTTATGGTAACACTTCTTGTACTGTGTACCTTTTTCTTTTTGTCTGTCTTCCTGAGTCTTTCCAGTCTTTTTATTAGCGGGTGGATAATAATTATTTGTCCTATAATTTCCATTGGCCCTGCTATGTCAAAGTACAGACGTGGTCATTTTAATCATTTAAGTTTTCTGGGCTATTTGGAGGTTAAACTAGCTGGAAACTAATGGGAAAGGGGAATGCTAGGTGAGTGATGTGTTGTGCATGGCTTTCCAGAACCACAGTTACCGTGTTCTGGAGGTGGGAGATGCATACTGACGTACAGAATGGAGTAGGCATTGGTGGAGGTGTATGCAAACATATAACTAGCCATCAACTGCCTGGAAAGCAGAAGGTTTGCACAACACAAAGATGAATGGCTAGTAACCATAAATGTCATCAAAAGTAGTAGCAGAACTATCTGGAGGGACATTCCAATTTAAGCTCCTGGTGCATGCACCTTACTCATTGAAATGGACTGAAAAAATAAAATATGTATTTATTTTGTTCTTCCTACAATGGTTAAGTCTAGCTTTGTTGAAAGCCGTAGAACTGTTAGTGACTACATTTGTCTATCTTACTTTTTCAGACATTGTTTCTTTTATTTTTTGTTACATCCATTTAATCAGTTAAAAAAAATATCACAGAATTCTATTTACTTGATTTGTAAGAGTTGGCTGACTACCTTTCCCATCTAACAGTGTTAATATGACCCATAGCATTGATATTTAGGACTTGGATCTACTGTGCTCAAGATCTGTACCCCATTCTGAGAAGAGCATTTTATGTTTTGAATATGGTGTGACAATACTTACCAATTAAGAATACATTTTCAGTGGCATTTCTCTGTATTTTTTTGGGGGGGAGGGTTTGTAAATGGCAAATTTTTTTAGTGAAAATAACATCTAAAATACTATTTATCATACTTTTTATTAGTTTTACTTGTAGTTCTGCTGAATATTAACAGTTTCTGATCAGAACCAGGCATCTAGAATATGATTCTGGTGGTGCTTTTGTACTGGAGTATTTCTGTGGTCGGTCAGCTTGCTAGATGTATAATAAAATAAAATAGAAATCTGTGCTTTGGAAGAGTGGAAAAAAAATAAACATTTAGTGAGATAGCAGATGATCTTGATGTTAAAAGGAGAGCTGAGATAGGTGGCGATGTCACTGTCAAAGCGAGAACCACTGTATCAGATAAAGTGAACAAAGTGTTATTAATTCTGTATGCCCGTGAACCAGCTGCTCTCAATTAGCTTATCCTTAAAGGTTGGCAGACCAGCTATAGTTACAAGAACTGTAGCATAATTTACATATTTTTTGTAACCAGTTGCCTGTCTCCTAATACCAAAACCTAGAAAATGTGAAGACTGGCAAATATATTACAAGGATAGTTGTCACAGAAGCTTTAAATTAAGGCAGTATAACCTTATTGTGCAAAGTCTTTACTCAAAGGCAAGTATAGGTTCCCATGCAGCAATGGCTTGTAGGATTTGGGGGGAGGAAGGGTTCTTAAATTATTATTGGGTATACTTTTCAGATATTAATTCTGTTGATTTAAAAAGCAAATCAAGCTTCTTGGGGACTCAAAAGTAGTAGTTTCGTCATTCTTGTTTTCTCCGACTAGGTTATGTGTGACTTCAACTCTTCTTACCCTTGTATTTTTATGCAGACGTCAACCTGTGAGTCCTCCACCCCCTCCAAGGCCTATTTCCCCCCCACATACGTATGGATATATCTCAGGGCCCTTGGTCTCTGATATGGATACTGATGCCCCAGAAGAAGAAGAGGATGAGGCAGATATAGAGGTTGCCAAGATGCAGAACAGAAGGCTCCTGTTGCGTGGCCTTGAGCAGACTCCTGCCTCCAGCGTTGGGGATTTGGAGAGCTCTGTAACAGGGTCCATGATCAATGGCTGGGGTTCAGCCTCTGAAGAAGACAACATCTCAAGCGGGCGGTCTAGTGTTAGCTCTTCAGATGGATCGTTTTTTACTGATGCAGATTTTGCACAGGCTGTTGCAGCAGCTGCAGAATACGCTGGCCTGAAAGTAGCCAGACGTCAAATGCAGGATGCAGCAGGAGGTGAGTTTGTCCTCTGTTTGATGGAAGAAACAAAAAAAAAAGAAAGTAGTTAAATGTATTTATCTACAACTGCTTCTAGGGTTATTATTATTCTTACAACATTAGAAATACAGGAGGGCGGGGAGTCAGAAAAGGAGTTAAAAATAAACTGCTGCTTTACATCGTTTTCCATAAGTAGTTCCTAATTTTTTAGTCTCATTGATTATTGCCAAATCTCAACCCTGCTGGCGGATTTCCAACCAGAATTGAACCAGAAAAAAAAAAAAAGATTACAGAGTTGTATCCTTTTCCTAGTATAAGGCTCTGAGTGTTCTCAGTCACTCTTCATGAGAGATTTAATCCCTCTGTATTAAAAATTTAGAGTCATATTTCCCTTGTATTTGAAAAAAATGTTGTAATATTTATTTTCCTATTTATATTTTGTTGTTACTTTTTGGAGAATGCTGTTCAAACTCTTACTGCTGTATTATTGAGATGAACTGGGGTTGTGTTGGTTTCATAATTTGAGAACTGTTACTAGTTGCAGTTTAGAATAGAGATTGTGAATATGCTGCATGGCCTTATGCATGTTTTTTGCTTCTGTTTTTTTCTCCGGAATCATCACTGGACATATGAAATATGACATTAGAAATATTTAGTGTTTTATGACATACTGGTTACCAGTAACGCTGGGTATATACAAGTGATCAGTCAGCTGATCAGTAACTAAGCCCAGTGGATATTCTTATAGTTCAGCTGAAAGATAAGAATACTGCAGGCTGAGATGCAGGTTTTAAGCTGATCCATGAACGTTTTCCCAATCAGTCCTATTAAGATGCCAAACCTGGAGAAGAGATACTCTGTCACAACTGTGTCCATCCTGACTCAACTGATTTGCAACCTTCCTCCCATTTCTGATATCCTCTCCCAGTTAACAGTCCTTTGTTTCATTTCAACACAGCTGTTCATCATGAAGAGTGAGAGGGGAGGTAATTTAGTAATTCTGGATGAAATCCTGGCCGATTGAAGTAGGTGGCAAAACTCCCATTTGTACCCACAGGGCCAGGATTTTATCCATTTTATACATATACATTCAGAAAATGTGTGTGCAAATTTATGTATTTAGAAGAGGCCTTTTTACATCCCATTCCTACTACAATTAAATAATTTTGCAACAGTCAAGTTCATGCTGTGTAGTGATTTTTATGTATTTATATTAACCCTAACTGACTACACAGCCTAAAAATGTGACACTGCATTATCTGCAAATAAGCTGTGATAAAAGGCCAGTCATACATTCCCAATGCCTTGCTGGTAATTCACGCAATGCAGCGGAGGGGGCATCTGTACCTGAGACCTGCTTGTGGCTTGCTTATGGCATGGGTGACCTTGTGCTGCCTGAGTTAGGGGAGGTGAAAACCCTTTTGAAAGTGAAATATTTTGTTGTTTCTGGAAGGCAAGAAGCCTGCCTGTGCCTGACTGCCGATCGTGTTCAGCTTCCTGGAGCAGGAGCTACCAGCTACCAACCAGCTGGATAATTTCTGTGTTGCTAAGCCAGCTTCCATCCTGATAAGATAGGAAATGCTTCGATTTAGTTATGGCTCACTCTAAAACTGATTACAGGAAGGATGAGAGTTTTATTACTGATCCAACAGTGTACTTTCAGGTTTTGTATAGCTAGGTCATTCTGATGTGAAAAAAGAGAAAGTATGAAACGTCTTATTTTAGATAAGAAAAATAATAGCTATTGTTCTGTAACAATTTCCAGGCCGTAGACATTTTCATGCATCACACTGTCCTAGACCCACCAGCCCTGTGTCTACCGACAGCAACATGAGTGCTGTTGTAATACAGAAGGTCCGACCTGCCAAAAAGCAAAAACACCAGCCAGGACATCTGCGCAGAGAAGTCTACACAGATGGTGAGTCCACTGAAACGGGTGAAAACATCAGTGAACCTTTCTAAATATGCATTCAGTGTGTGTGAGTGTTAAATTTTTCCACAGAGATAACATTATGTTTCAGAATGCAGTGAATTTGTGTTTCCTGTTGCTAAACACACTGAACAGATTAATCATTTTAAATGCCAGAGTTCCTTAATACTGTACATTGATGCTTCCACTCCAGAGCCTTGCACCTGTTTTCTGTAGTGTCCTAATCGGCTAATTACTGTCATTATTTAAGAGCCCAGAGAGCATAAATAGTACAGTCATTGAGAATAATGTGTGGTTAGAATTAAAGTCTTCGTTCACATGACTGACTATTAAAACCTTCAGAACGTATCTTTTCCTGAAAAAAACCCAATTTGCCATTCAAATGGTGGGCAGCACAAATCAATGAATTTTAATCCTGACCACAGCATTGTTGCAAGCAGTTACTTTGTGAGTAAAAGCAAAATCTAATCATCTTCTTTCATGCCTTCACACACAATATCAACTCTTGCTGAAAAGGTAGTTCTTGTACTCTCTTGGGAGTGGAGGAGGATAATGCAAACATTGTGATGTTGTCTAGAGAGAGCCTTTAATGAAAATGCCTCAGGTGGTGCAGCTTTTATTAAAGCACTACCTTCCAGTTTTATAAAACAACCCACAGGCTTTGTTGGAAATTCATGTAAGATAAATTCTCCAAGACTTACCCCGTCTTGTCAAGTTTGCTAAATTTGCTAACAGATGAGGGGAAAGAAAGGCATCGTTCCCCACCTCCTGGTTCTCCACAACAACAATCTGATTAGGACTTTCATTACCAGTTTGAAATTTTTCAAAGAGGGGCATCATTTGCCATTATCATATGAAAGCCTAATATTATAGATCCTTATCCAAGGTTACGAGAAGGGAGTTTTGAGCCACTTCTCCCTATGATTCCTGCCACTTGACGAAAAAATTTAATACAAAGCTCACAGCACGATGAGCAGAAGTAATTTAGCAATGAGTGGTTGTCCGTGCTATTATCTGTACTTTATTCAGAGTATTTTCTCTCACTAGCATCTATCTGATATTAGGCTGCATTAAATACTGGCATGACACGGTGCACCTGGGCCTCTTGGCTTATGCCCAGGCCCCTTCTGTCAGTGAAACTGAGCTGTTGGAATATTATCTGATTTCAAGAGGTTATTACAGTGGTTTTGTGCATGTTTGCTTCTGTGAAAGGACAACACAAGGTGTAAATCCCAAACCTGTACCAGAAGCGTTATGTTTATGAGACCCTTGTAACGGTGTTTTCCAATATTTTATGGACATTTTATCAGCTTTTATTCTCTTGAAGAGGATGCTCTAAACTGAATTATTGGCTGAGCATCAGACCTCGATACAAACACAACAGCTAGGACATCAGAAATAAAATCTGAACAGGAGTTTTATGTGCCCATTTTCTTCTAACACAGGAATAAATAAGAGGTGGGCCAGTATTTGATGAGAGGTTTTTGTGAAAGTAATTATACAAAGTTAAATCATAGAGCATTGTGGTTAGATATTGCAATAGATTTGACAATCATGATCAATATATGTTTTGTGTTATATAGCACCTGCTTACTTCAGCATATTTTCTAATTAGGTAAGAATTTCCACTAACCTCTTTGATGTGCAATGCAATATGGTCATTCAGGGAAAAGCAAATTATGGCTTTAATTTCTGTAGAACTAATAAAGCCAAGTTCAAAGGTCAAAGGGCTTGTTCGGTTTTGATGGTTTTAATTATATTTTTTTTTCTCTTCAATCCATTTACATAAGCATATTTGGAACCTTACTGAAGAGTCTGACCATTCATTTTAACAGCCACATCTAGTATATTGTCCCGTTAGAATTATCATTAAAATAACATCTAGTAATTGTTTTCCTTAAGTGGAGAAAAGTGATATGTAGACGTCAGTAAAACATTTAAGCACAATTGACCTTTACCAGATATACTTAGGTTTTTCTATTGGCTTGATGTCACACAGTTGCTTATCTTTTTTTATAAAGGAGTGCCTGATACAAAGATATTTTTTTTTCCTCATAGTGGGTGAACATACATGTGTTTGTAGCAGAGCAAAGCAGAGATTTTGAGTTTAAGCATTTATTGGTGGCTAGAAGTGTTGAACAAACACTAACAAGAGAAAAATATATTGCTTCATTACTTTCTCAGCCTTTAAAATGGAATTTACTTTAACATGTAAAGAATTTTTTACTGTTCCCACATTACCTGAATTAGTATTTGTTAGCAGTTTCATGAAATAAGTCATGAAGGGTTTACATGATTGATTGACAGAAAGGATATTAAGTATATTAATCTCAAATCAAGTATATTAAGTGTTTGCATGAATGGTTGAAAATGCCAAGAATATTATCAGCAGCAATACATGAAAGTCTTTAGTATTTTTTTTCTTTATATAGCAAGATTTCTGAAAGTGTGTTTGTTACATATGTAGCAGTAAAAGATCTGCTACTGCACTTTTTAAAATAAAGGAGGGTGTTCTCTGATCTACTCTGCATTGTATATGTAATAATGGTCTTGTATATTCTGTTAGCATTAGTTCAATTCAGTTTCTACTACATGTGGAACGAGATTTCAGCTCAGTTGTTTTGTTCCTTGACAGTCATCCAGGCAGTGAAATGTTCTCCTTATTTGTTGCTAAAAATCTTTGCTCAGTAGGTGGTAAGGATTAAAATGTATGAATTTTTAATTGCTCTTCATCTAGCCTTTTAGAGAGTGAACTACTAAGAGTGCATTACAAGAACCAGCTAACAGATGTATCCTCATTGTTAACTTTGCCTGACCTACTTACATATTTAATTTAAGAAACCAAATTTTAAGAGAATATTTTTTGTCTCTTCTAAAATTATATATGTGAAGGTCTCTTCTCAACTGTCTTGATTTATTATTAGCTACAAGCCCTCAGAATGTAAGGATTTAGATAAAAAGGATAAAATTACTTTGCTATTGCTTCGATTCAGAAGGTCTTTCAGTAGAAATTACACCATTAGTGGTTAACACGAGAATTTAAATCCTGATTCTTTTTTTAAAAATAGTAACATTTGTCACAGCCAGATAGTTGTGAAGTCACTGAGTTATTTAGCTGTGTTATCCATTACATGATGCTAGGGCAGCTGAATTTCTCACAAAAGGCAGTTGAATATCTGCCAAATATTTCCCTGGATTTTCACTTTGAAATGTTAAGCCATCACGCATGCCAGCAACATTTATGCTTTTGTCTCCCTCTGCCTGTGCAGTACAAAAAAAATCTATTCTGCGCAAATTTCAGGCAAGGTAAAAAGTAAATAGGAATGCATTTGTTAGCCCTGTTAAAAACAGCTTGTTATTGAATGATAACAATTTTCAGATACCTGCTCTCTTTGCAGTCCTTCCTTCTGATCCTATTGTGAGATATTTTGTAAAAGTTAATCTTGTTATTGAGTGATTTTTTGTGGAGGGAAAATTGTTTTGATGAAAGCAGTATGTAAATGTACATACAGGCAAAAAGAACCCTGCAATCCAACAACCCACTGCTTTCATACATCGTTTTGGGTTTTGTTGTATCTATTTATTCATCCAATTATTATGTACAGTTTGAGCTGTGTTTCTTGAAAAGTAAAGCATGAAAATAACTGTAATACATGAATAATAGTAGCTGAGGTTATTATGTATCTAGGAATCTTAAATGATCTTAAAGCTTTACTAATTCAGGAACCATCTTGAGTTTTGCATGCCTGCATAAATATGCAGTAGAAAAAAATTCGCTCTGGTCTTTTCCAATATTGCATCAAATCTATAACTCTGCTGTTTTCTTCAGGGCAGGACTGTAGAAATCTACAGCCTGTCGGAGCTTAAAAGAAGGAGTTGCGTAATAAGGCCTTCTTCCCTCATTTGTCACTACTTACAATTCATCTTTTTGTGCTTATTTGTGGTTTCTCCACTTCAGTGTTAAACTAAAATGGCAGATTATTTTTTCCCCACTGGTGTTTTGCTTCTCCCATGATTCCTATACATCTTCTCATTTAGAAAATTATCAGTGCTCCTTACAAAAGTCATATATGGAAGGTTTCGCCTGTAGACCATGCTATAAAAATGGCATCCACTAATTGTTCCAGTTTCGTGGAAAGCAATACAACAGTAATACATAGACATGAATGAAACATGTAAGCACAGCTGACCTTTAACAAATACTTCTGAGTTCTTTATATTGGTTTGATGTTGCTTTGTGATTTATTTTTTATTCCTTACAATGGAAGCTTCCATTTTCCTTTTAATAAGAAACGTGCCGGTTTGTACTCAAGGAGGCAGATTGAATCTGGATTTTCTCTGTGATCTGAGCTGTTAAAATAAATACCACAGGGGTGTAATAGTATTGACCTCTGAAAAGTTGCCTTTTTTTCCTCTGTAAAGGAGTTTTCTCAGCGAGGAGTACTGTGTTGTAATGAAGATTTTTGTAGTTTCCCTGCAGGTTGCAAAAATGTTCTTGAAAGAGAATATCACTTTTCTCTAGTTATTACTGTACCATAGAGCTACTGCTGTTTATGAAACTTTTTATATCAATGCATATTTCCTTTCCATTGTCAAGACTTAACACCACTTTGTTCATTGTAGCTATGTAGCTGGATAGGATTCTTGAATAAAGTAGATTGTTCCAAGTTGTTATTTTACAGGCTGTAGGAAAGATGCTGTTCCTTCCCTTTGGTATTCAGCCAATGCACTGCTGTGCCACAACTGTTGGAGACTGACTCCAAGGGTGACTGAAAAGGCTTGGTATTAAATACCTGAAATCCCTATACATCAGCAGGCTCAACAGAAGGGCTATTGAGTGCTCTCGTAACTTAATAGGGACAGTGAGCGGGGAATGTGAGACACAAGGTTTGAACAACTATGGTTCCAGAAGCCTACACTTCTGAGATTGAATACCTTCATCCACTTCTGATTTGGCGTCTTCTTTCTTGAGAGAAGACCTGTGAGAAGGTGGTTTTCCAGAGAAAGGAAAATACTGTTTGAATCTCCTCCAGCTAATGAAGAGTTTACCTTATTTTTAAAATTTTGACCAAGCTCTATAATCACCTAAAGTATTGTGCAAAAAGTAGGATCATCGCCATCTCCAGCGTTGCTTTCAAAGAACGCTTATTGTACCTGATAAGCTTTGGGCTGGATCCGATATGGTAGGTATTCAAGGAACAAATCACATGCTGTTCTGAGGTCTTTACATGATTTTTCACCTAGTTGCTGAATTGTTAGAGGTTATATACTTCCTCAGACCAAGATTTTTTGGAGCAGGTATTGACACTTAGGCTTACATGGCTATGGAGCCCTGTGATCTGAATGCCCTTGTAAACACTTGTAGGCACATTTAAGCACCTGTAGCTCTGGGCAGCACAGTGAAAGCGGTTTGGTTTGCTCTTTAGTTGCTAAAACTCCCAGGGCATTTTTTGATTCATTAGTCTGAATGCTTCTCTGGTGCATGGAATTATAGATTTCCATTGCTAAGGTTGTGTAATGGGCAGAGGTTACCACAACAAACCATGTTTAAAGCATTATGGATAACAAAGGAATGCAATGTAACTGATTTTGGGTTTTCTTGCCAAAACCTGTTTTGATAAAGATACGAATAAGATCTTTCGTATCTTATTGAATCTGAACTTCCCTTGCCATTTTATAGATTTCATTCCCTCAGATTAAACAAGTCCAGTCCATTGTCCACAGATCTGTCTTTGCTCTTACTATATTATGGTCTAATAATTCCCACTCCATGCATAAAATTATTTTGATTCAGCCACTTAGTATATTCAGGCATCCAGCTAATTTACATTATGCCTTCTTGAGTTTTGAAAATTACAGTGATTTTTCTTAAAAGATAGCTGCAAATGGTGTTAAGTAGATGCTTAAGTTAAGCATCAGTATTTAATTGTTTAGGTACTCTCTAAATCAGATGTTCCGCAAACTACTAGTTTGAAAAATCAACGACTCTACACAATTTGCGAGGAATATAAGACCAGTTGTCCCACTTGTTCTTAGCTGAGAGGAACAGGAGGAAAGAAGTTTCTGTGTTTCTTGTTAAATGGGTTTGATCCTCTATTGAAGCCATAAATTAGAATAAGGAGAAGTTTTCTTCCTTGCTTTCTTGGTTTTTTCTATTTGTTTTTCTCCTTTTTTTTAACTTTTTTTTTTTACTTTTTTTTAACCAAGACAGTGGAGTTCATGCAATGAGAATGATGTTACAGAACTCATTTACCTGAAGTATGTCCTACCTGAGAAAATTAACTTCATGACATTTTTCTTCCTCATCATCCCAACTGATAAAAATTCCAGTCTTATTTAAAACAGGTCAAGGGCAACTCCAAGTTAAGCCACCAATTTAAAGTGGAGGATGGTGCCCAATAAACCTACGTACAGCACTGAATTCTGCGTGGCTACACCTTTCCACAGGGCTAGATCAAATCGTTTGTGCTTTTTGTCACTGGAAAGCCTCTGGAAGATATCTGGCATTTGCCATATCTGATTTTATATGTATATGTTGTATGCCTATTTTTTTCTTATTCAGGAATACTACCTTTTTTCTTGGCCCAATTTAGTTAATTTTCAGTCGAAATGTTCTCTTGAATAGTCTGTGAATTAGCTGTGTATATCCTGATGGTGTTGGAAAAACACAGCTGCTCCAAGACTTTTGTGGATGTAGAAAGAATGAATGAACATTATTACAAAATGCTGAAGTTACATTTTTTAAGAGTGTTATTTATTTTCTTTAGCAATCTCATTTGAGAATATTAACTTGAGAAACTTCTTTCACACCTCACTCTTTTTAACTTGTTGTTCTCTTATAGATATATATATTTGTCTTGTTCCTACAGCTCTATGAACCGCTTTTGTATTGTCATTTCCTTGTTTGACTTTTACATCCTTTTCCTTCATGTTTTCTATTCCACAGAGCATTATTGTATCCTGATGAGCAGTTTACACATTCCAGTTTTAAGTTGTAATGCAGTAGAAAAATTAAATTAAGTAAAACATATGTGTGCCTTATAAATACGATTTAGAAATATACAGGATTTTAGAAGCCCTTAAGCTGTGCTAAACTACAGAGACAAATTAAAAAGTCTTGTGTGTGTCTTTTTTTAGTTTTCTTGTTCTTCCTGAGGGCTTGTTATGTCATTGATTGAGTGTGAATTTTTTAATCTCTCTTGTATATCTCCCAAACATCGGGGATACATATGTTGGATTAACCTACTATATTGGAAGAAGAATGCGATAGTTAATATAGTTTATCTTTACATATATCAGCAGTGCATCTGATGTACATTCTTACACCCCACCCAACTTTTAACACTCAGCCCACTGAAGACCTCGAGTAGCTATTTAGCACAAGCTGCTGTGTTGTTGAATGGACTTGGCAAAAATGATAAACATGAACAAGGATATTTTAGTATCTTTAACTCTGTGTTGATATCCATAACTGATAACTTAATATCCAAGTGCCTAAACATTATGACAGCTTTTTGCAATGATTTTTAAGAAAATATTACAATATGAAAAGGCAGTGAAAGGTCTTTACTTTGTGGTTTTAAAGCTCAAGCTTTGGAAAAATACCCATCAGTGGTTGTAACTAACATAATAGTTTTTAGGGTGTAGAGAGAAGGGCAGAGGGAGGGCTGAAAGTAAATAGGGCATCTGTTTCTTCAGTGGAAGTTAAATATTATTTCTTAATTTCATTAGTCATTGTCATGATGTCATTGTAATTATTATTCTTTTCAACTTTGTAGACTTGCCGCCCCCTCCTGTGCCACCTCCAGCTATAAAATCACCAACTGCCCAGTCCAAATCACAGCTGGAGGTGCGGCCGGTCATGTTGCCAAAACTTGCTTCTATAGAAGCAAGGACAGACAGATCTGCAGAAAGGAAAGGAGCGAGCTACAAGGGGAGGGACGGGGTGGATGGGCGACAGCATTCAGATGTGCGGACAAATTCGGGAGAGCGGAGAGAATCACAGGAACAGCAAAACGATGGGAAACTGCGAGGAAATAAAGCACCAAAACGAGAAGGCACACCAGCAAAAACTCATCTTCTTCAAGGTTATTTTGCATGCTCTGGGTTTGATGAAGTATTGTGTGTTGATCACAGGGAAGAAGCAGCTCTTTCCAGATCCCTCACACCAATGGTGTGAGCAAAATTAGGTCAGCTAAATTGTCACCATTTATTGTGATTATAGGCGCTAATACAGGTCGTATTGCAGATTCTCACTAGGGTAAAATGGAAACAAAAGCTTATGAAAAACACAGATTTTTCTACATTGCTTTCCATATGCAGCCATCATGTATTAAAGCTAACACTGAGGAAGCCCAAACAGTAATACTCCTTGAGAAGTGTAAGGATCGATGTCCTTGCCCCTATGATACATTTATAGTCTAGTTATGTCTAATCTATCTAATTATAATCTAATTACAAAGGAACTGGGTGAAGTCAGATAGTAGATCTGTAACTCAGATATTTAACTTTTCTGCCAAAGAATTGGCACTTGGCCCTTTTTTGTCTATTTGTAAACCCGGTCCTGTTTAAATATTAACAAAGCCATAGTAGTAAGGCATTAGTTATAAATACTGACATGGCATTACAAGAATCAGACCTGATCAATGTAATCTCTTGCATATGGAAGTTGGTAAGATTACTCATTACTAATTAATGACACATGGTTAATGAAATTTGCCAGCATTCACTAAGGCTTTCAACCTAGGTTCATACAAATGCCTGGTCCTTTCTTCCTACAGGTACCCAGGGTCAATATCAGAGGTGATTGGGCAGTAAGATGGTTAAATAGGCACATTAGTAAGAAATTGGTATTGATTATAGTAAATTACTGTAGAGAAAAGTTATTAGAAGTTTACCTTAAGAGGATGGGGCTGAAATTTTAAAACATGCCCACTAATTTGATTCCAACTCAATTTGAGATGTACATGGTCTAGTATTTAGATGCAGTGAGCTCATTGTGAGTATCATGCATGTATTGCCATTTCCTCCTACTCAGTCTTATTGAAAATGTACTGCAAGAGTTATTTTTTTCTCATTTTCCTGTAGAACAGAGTAGTGATCATAAATTAAAATGAAGTGGACAATAATCATGAATTAGTTTTGCTGTGGTGAATGTTACCAAGTGAATACTATAAATTTCCTCGAGAAAGCTTCTATAATGCTATTATGGAAATAGTGTATTTCATATGCCTGTCAGACTTCACTTCAAACCTACTGAGGATCATAAAAAGTAAAGTAAATCAACTGCATGGAGGAATTTTAGGATCACAGTGTCTCTGGGCTTGTAAACATAACAATGTGTACATTTAATTATACAGAGGACATCCTGCCATATTCTAGACCAACGTTTCCAACATCAAATAATCCTAGAGACCCCAGCTCCTCCAGCTCTATGTCATCAAGAGGATCAGGAGGGCGACAGAGAGCAGATCAAGCAAATATAGCCCGAAGGAATGTTGCAGAAATGCAAGTGCTGGGAGCGTATGAACAAGGAGAAGAGGAAGAAGAAGAGATGGAGGTAACTGCAGTTGTTACTGTACTACTGAAGATGACTAGAATAAGGCTATTTTCTGTGTTTATTCAGATGCCAAGAAAATATACTTTTGAACCAGAAATACTTTTCTTCAGAAAAAAAATACATTTTTCTATTAATGTTATGTGCAATCCAAGAAAAGAAACTTTTAAGAACCTGTCAAAAACATAAATACCAAGTAATCTGTAGCATGATATAACTGTCACTAAAACCCATGGAACAAAACTTACAGAAACACAGTATTTAAATATGCACTTTTCATTATTCAGGTTCTTTCAAAAGTGAAAATAAATCATTAGAGCATCTAAGGACAGCCTGACATTGCCTTTCAAATTTTTTGAAACTTTGTCGTTCTAGATTTTATTAGGTAGTAAGTCATGAACCTTTTTCTCCTTTTCTTTCTGCCTAATGATATTATTTCAATTTAAATACTGGTTGTAGAAAGGGTGTTCAACATGCAGGCACATTGCTGCGTGTAATTAAAAGTAGTAATTATTATTTAAAGGTAACAAATCTGTAAGAAGTAGGTGGAACAAACTTTAAATAATAAAATCTAACCTGTAGTCATTTATGTCTTTTTTTTTACTACAGGAAACAGAAAGCTGAAGACGACATGTACTGTAGCAGGCTTTTAAAATCTAATCAGAAAAAAAAAATCACTTAAGATGCCTCAAGTCTGATGATGTTTGACGCCAGAAATAATGTTCAGTGCAATCAGAGTGTACGATTTTTCATTTTCCTTCATGCCATCCGAGTGCTAGCTTTTATTTTACTCTTTCTTTGTAAACCCTCGTTATTAGGAACGGCCCTTGCCTATTCCGTAACTCTAAGTGCATCACCTTCGCTGCCCAAGAAGGCAGGTAAGCTGCTCTTTGTGGTACTTGGGCCAGCTGCTGCTTCAGGTTTAGAACAGAAGGGGATTCTGGAGCCTGGGATCCCGAGGTTTCTCCCCAGCGAGGCGGTTCTTAGTACACCGCCCGTACACCAGTGAGCCAATCGATAACATTGCAAGTAATACAGCATTGATTAAAAAGAGCCCCCAAGCAAACATCACGCAGAACATCCTTTTATTCCAGGGGTTTCACTGTAGTCTGCAGTTGGTGCAAATGGTATCTTGCAATTCCAGCACAGACTGTGTCTTGTGTTTTGCCAGTCTCTTGCTAACCTTTTGCAGATGATACAGTTTTACAAATGCAAGTAAAATTAATTTGGGATGAGGTGGCTCTTATTGTAAATATGTACTCATTTTAAACCCCCTGTGGTACTTTGATTTGTCTTTCCATTTTCATCATTAAGTACATTCTTATTAAAAATGTCCTTTGGGATAGGCAGGAGGTAAGCCAATGTGATTGCTATTTGCCTAATCGTGGCATGAGCAAGTTTATCTGAAACTTTTTCTAATTTTCAGCTGCAACAATGCTTATGAAAATAAGCAGGAAAATCAATGGACATTTTTAATAATAACTGGGTAATATCATTAACTGTTACTGGCCCAAATCTCAGACCTCTACTTGTGTCAATTCACCTTAAAGAAGTGCCACTTAAAAAGTTTTGTTTGATCTTGGCAATGAATTTTTTTTTGTAATGCACTGCTTATCTTTTTTTTTTTTTTTGGTTTTAAAAGCACAATCACTAAACTTTGTTTGTAAACCATTGTAACTATTAACCTTTTTTTGTCTTATTGAAAATGTTAAGCGTTTGTTTGGGATCTTTTTCATCTTTTTGTTAATGCTCTATGTTTGTATTTGGAATATTTGAATGATGACAGATGGTGAAGTAACAAACGTAAATGTGGGCCATAATCAAAACACTTCTCACTTTTCTTGGACTTAAAGAAAATTATCAATTTTCCTGTGGCCTCTCTCAACATTGGGTTATCATTAAAGCTGAAATAGAGGCATTAGTTGCATTGAATTTGCCAAATGATGTCCTCTGTCTGTAGATTTTATGATCTTTTTTGTAATTATAAAATTTCTTTGTCATTGGTGCTAATGGAAGAATGTGTGTTTGTTTATTGACAGCTATCAGGACTAGCCCCAATGAAAAAAAAAAAAAAAGAAGAAAAAAAAAAGTGTTTTGGTGTTTACCGAGGACTGAAAATTTTTCATTTAGCTAATTTTTAAAGAAAGGTTCCATAGAAAGGGTGTGCAGTACTAAAGGAACAATCCATGTGATTAATGTTTTCATTATGTTCATGTAAGAAACCTCATATTTTAGCCATAATTTTGCATACTGAGGATCCAATAATCAGAAAAGTAATTTTTGTCACATTATTTATTAAAAATGTTCTCAAATACATTCTCTTTCTTGTGTAGTTTCTTGTGTTCCCTGAAACATAATTTTAGGGCCAACTCTGATCTTCTTTCTATTGATATGAATCAGAATCAGAATCTGTTCCACTGAAATCATGCAGTTACAGTAGTGTGAACAAAGTGGGAGAGCTGTACGCAGCCTAAGATTTTACATAATTACAATTAATTGCCTTAAAGATCTGATTTCTGGATGCTTCATGAACTGTGATAACGAAAATGTCTCTTATTCTGCCAATTTCCAGAGAGAGCTGATGAAGAAAATCTGTACCAACAAAAGCATTCACCTCAGGGGTGAGATATATTTGTTACAAAGGAAATAGGATCCAAGCAGGAGAAGGGAATAAATATTACGAGTCATATGTTTGTTGGGGCCTACACAAATAAAAGTTTTCTTACCTGCCTGCCGTTGTCCCTCACTGTAGCCATTCTGTGGTCAGTGGAGTCCTGATGTGGATAGGGGGTGATGCCTTTTCCATTCTTGCATTTCCATAACCCTGTATTCTTAATATTCTTACTCATCACCCCATTCTTGCCCTTTCTTACCCTACACCCATCATCTCAGTTTAAAAAAACAAAACAAAACAAAAAAGCCAAACACCACATAGCTGTCTCATTCCATTAAAAAGCCCACTGTATCTTTTATTCAACACAACCGTTTCGCTTCTTCTCTTTTTGACTGCCATACTTCTTCTGTCCCAAGAACTTTAAACAGTCCAGAGCCAGATCCAAAGGTGCTGCAGTGGCGCATCATGAAACTGGGATCTAGTTGCAGCTGTGGCGTGTAGACCTCTGTAAGGCCTGTTTGTCCGGAAACACTGGTGCTGCCTGCCTGAAATAACAGGTACTCACTTCGGTCTTTACTGGCACAGTGACATACCGGAAACCATGCATCAGATCCCTAGCTGTCTGCATCCGTCTGTATAGTTTCACTAGAAGTTCAACTCTAGCCAAAGTTCTGACCTCAAGAAGTGGTAAGTGTGAAAATCCTGCCCAATGAGGTTTTTTACCAAGAGTTATTTTAAATTTGGTTGATGGTGTTCCCTAAGAAGTTATTTGGATTGCTTTGTGTTTGCATTCAGTTGTGATTAACAATATCTTGAGGTGGTGTTTCACAGAGTTGTCACAGAGTTCTTGCACCTCCATTGGGTCCTCAGTGCATTGCGGTCTTACAAAAAACACTGTAAGGAAGATAAAATATACAGCAGCGTGGTCTTAAAATTGTACCTCCTTTTAATCAGTACTGATACACTCTTAACTTGGTCTTTGACATTCAGGTACAGTAAAACTATGTCATTTCCACATTGCTACTTTACCTAAAGAATTATTCAGTGACTGGAAAGCCAATACAACAGAAGCAAGTAGTGTTCAGAGATTTTGATCACGCTGTATACCTGAAGAAAACAAGTATTGTACCAGAAAATCCATAGCATGTGTGTTCTGAATTAATATAATGGATATAGAAGTTTGATTTTTCTTGTAGTGTGTTGTGTGAAATCCTCTATGAGCTACTGTTAAGTTTGACTTTACTCAAAGTAAAATAATATTTGGGATGTTGGGATGCTATAAAAAAGATGTCTTAAAAAATCAGAATTTTAACATTTTGGAAAATGCCTTGCACATATTTTAGCATTATATATTAGTTTATTTTCCAAAGAGTACTTATTTTGAAGCATAAATGACAAAGTGGCTTTATTTTAGGGTAATGCATGTATTCCCTAGATCTGTGTTTACAAAAATTTTATAGGAATAGATTAGCTGTAACTGATCATGAAACCAAGCAATGTAATTTGCTTCAACTCGTGCAAATATATTTGAACTGTCTACCACCTTACTTCCTATGTTCCAGAACCAGCTAGCTGTTAAAATACCAACCTAGTTAATTTATTGCTTTAATTAGCCTGTGCATTTTATATAATATGTTGCTTTTAACATTTTGTACTTTAGATTTCCTTTATCTATTATCTTCCTTGAATAAACACATGGAAGAAAGAACTTCCATAGGAAAAATGAAGGCTCTACATACCATAACATCTATTCTGCTATATGCTTTTTCAAAGTCTGTTTTCCATTGAACATTAAAAACACTGTATTCTTTAGGTGAAGCTTTAAATTAATTATATACTTACAAATGGAGAAAATGTTTTTATACATTGTTTTTGCTTATGTTACAGATGAAATTTTCTTTGCAAGTGAAAGTCCTACTGCTAATGTATAAGAGAAGCATTATAATATGTTTATATTGACTTTATATTTATTTAGACTGGATATTAGGAATAGGTTCTTTACTATGAGGGTGGTGGAACACCACTGGAACAGGTTGCCCAGGGACGTGGTTGAGGCCCCTTCCCTGGAGATATTCAAGGTGAGGCTCGACGAGGCCCTGGGCAACCTGGTCTAGTTGGGGGTGCCCCGGCCGACTGTGGGGAGGTCAGACCAAGTGACCCTAGAGGTCCCTTCTGGCCTGGACCATTCTATGATTCTATGTTTAGTGTGTAAACAGGAAGATACTGGTATCTGCAAATGCAGATTTGCATGTGTATACAGTTTTGTGTTTGCTGAGATTCAGATTGGGAACTAAGAGTCTGTTCCAAACATTTGGTGAAAGGTGAATGTGTTTATGGATGTTTGAAGTTTACCCACATATGAGTAACTCCCAGTATTGCCATGGACATCACCCTCACTGGACATACCCTTCAACATCTTCATTTTGTATTAAACTAACTGACAACTTCAGAATTCGAATCACAAGATGATCTTTAAAACTGAAACCAACTGTGGATCTCAGTGTGAACTGTTTACTCGAGTGTGATATCTTTTCTTACTTTTTTGTCATTGTATAGGACGATTTTTTCTGTTGCCTGTATATGTTCTTCACAAAAGTCAGTGCTCTGTTTTGCAGTCTATGACTGAAACATCTGAAGATTAGGAACATTATTTCTTAAAACTATTCCTTTCTTTTTATTAAGCCACTGAATTGTGTATCACAGCAACAGTGAAGTATTTAAGATGACACCATGGGAATGAGGATCCCTTTCCATTTATGTCCATATTAAGGATGGGAATTTTTTTTTTCCTATTCAAAAAGAGGAAAAGGAATTATTGAAACTGGAATCCAGTCTCTCTATGAAAGCCAGAAAGTGGGAAGGCAGGCTGGAGAAACGAAATCAAGGGATATGAAAATAAAACACTTAAGGAGCTCAGGAACCCAAGTCTCATGGATGCTAATGGCAAAAATCCTGTTGAATTGCACTGCCTGGCAGTGAATTACCTCCTTATAGGCTGGTAAATAATAGCCATCATAGTGCAATGAACACTGGAGGAAGGGTGAAATCCTTGCTGTATGCTTGTTTTGTTCTGTATCCTTGCTAACAATGCCTAATATGACCCCAAATGGGCTCATTTTAAGCTGCCAGAAGAGAAAAGTAGGGTTTTAATTCACCATGACATTCAGCTTTCTTGTCACGTGAGATGATGAGGATGGGACCTACTCAGCTATAGTCTCTCTATCTGGCATAAAGTGTAGCAAATTGCTTTGCAGATTTTTTTGGAGCATGATAATCAAAACTATGATGGTAAAAATAGTGTTTATTGAATTTTTTTCAGGCATCAGATATTTTTAGCAAGAGTAATATCAAGAAATGTAGAATAAAACTACTTAGTATTGACTTTTATTCTGTGACTTCCCACCAGTCTTCAAGCACAGGTGTATTTCAAAGCTCTCAGCAGGGGATAAGAGTAAAGGAGCCTTTAGGGGCTTTAGTGCATAGAGGGACAAAAAAAAACCAAAACAAAGGAAAAAAATAAACAACTCGCCCCCAAATACTCTCTTTCAGCAGATGGTAACTAATAGGGTGTTCCTAAAGCATTTGAATAGCATGAAAAATAATAGTCAAGAACCTTTGTTTCTGCATTGTTAATTGTCACAGAATTAAAGATTTCATTATATTCCTGAATGAGATGTTTGCCAAAGAAATTTCACTCTACTGAGCCACATACAGAGCAATGCAGTTTCTCATACCTTGTAAAAGCCTGAAAAAAGGGGGATCTAAGAAGTAGGTCCTGCCACAACCATCCCAGCAACATACTAAATCCGTACCCCACCGATCACTCACCTTACTAATGCCAATTAAAATGGAAACAAAACGTAAGTTAACCATCATTAACAGATATTACAAAGTTGGCATCATTCAATGGCTTAGCTTAAAATTCAAAAGCCATCATAACCCTGAAGTATTTATTTCTTGGATACTGGTACTTGAAATAATTTTACAGACAGTATAACAATGCAAGGTGCTAAATGAGTCCACTGTTACAGATAACTGAATCTATTTATGCAGATGTAAAGAATACATGAGTGCTGAATGGCTTTTTATATATATCTCTATATATCTCTCTTCTGTTCCTTGGACTAACTTAATTCTTACATGACTTATTTTCGAGGGACATGGGTATTCTTAGGCTCCTTCTACTAAAGGATGAAATCTTCACAAGGATTTCACAAGAGTCATCAACTTTATGTGTATGAGGTGTAAAGGAAAAGAATGTACATGTGTTTATCAACCTAAAATTTTCTGCCATTCTGTGCTTTCGTTATGGCAATCTTTGTATTTTAACTTTTTCCTACAAAATCTGTTTCATAGAGTGTACAGGATGAAGACTGTCAAATTTGCTAAAACCCTTCCTATTTGTTGAGCACATCCATGCTTTTGGGTGAGTATTTTGCAAATGCAGGGAGAATTTTTAATTTGTCCATGAAAACTCTGCACAGTGCTGTGAAACCAAATCCACATCTTCACTGGAAACCTAATCCTTGAGAGCTCACGTTGGCTGGCTATAATAGAGGCAGACAGTAAATACAGAGTACGTGCTACTAAGAGTCTATCCTGCGTGTGTTGCTCTTCGCACTGTTCTAACCTCTCACGTAGGTGCCCTCATCGCATTCCTGTGAGACAGGTGGTGTTCTTGTCCCAGCTATACAAAATACAAGCTGAAACTCATATTCTCAGGGCACTTCTGGAGAATTTACCAAAATCACAAAGAGAGACTAGCACAGTGCTGATGTTCTGTTTCTGAAGTCTTGCAATGTTTTCCGTCTTTCCACATTGATAAAGGCCACAAATACAAGCTCAACCTACTGATTCTCTGGGAATGCAGCACCTCATACAGTTCTTTCTTACATCCTCTTGTGCTTATGTACTTCTTCTCTACCTTTTACAGAGCTTTGTCCGCTGTGCTCCAAGGGAGAAGTTAGGTGGGAAAGCAACAAGAAGCTAAATGTAAGGCAGTGGGGGCTGAAAAAGCTACTTTTCCCTGATTATTGATATATTATACTCTGACCATGAAAGAAATCAGGCTGTCAAACACAAAAACATTTGGTCCTCCTGGCACTCTGATCTGCGATGAGCTGCTTGAGTGCACAAATGCTTGGAAAGGAGTTAGTCAGAAATGTTACATGTCTTAGAACAAAAATTTGCAGTTGAAAAAGGGAGGGGAAGAGGGGGTTTGAAAATGTGTTAATATGGGGTTTTTTGTTTGTTTTGGAGTGGGGTTTTTTGCCCTGAAAGAACACTTTTATGTTCCTACTTTATTGTGGATAAAAGCTTAGGCAAACAAGTAGCAGGTGATATTTCCTATGGAGATTGTCATTCATCACTATAAAACTTTCAAACACGAAATTTCAGCTACATCCATTTTTCACACAACTGAGAGATTAATAAGGCTGTGCCCAGAGAATACCAACCAGGATGTCTGAGCCCCATGTTAAAGTACAGGAAGGCATCCTTGAAAGAATGTTCTCACTAAAATAACAAACTGGAGCTGACCTATATTTATTGCCTGCAGTAGGAAGGGGCTACAGACTCTTAACTTTTGCTGCAGATATGCCTCAGAATAGTCTGAATCCCTGTGGCAATTAGAATGAAAATACAGAGGGATTAATTTAATGTTTGTCAAGCACTCTGAATATGAACGTTTCTGTATAAGCCGTAAGTAGTAGTAGCACTTCTGTCAGTTTTACTCTGTGATCACAGTCAAGATCATTTCTCAATAGCTTTTGGAGAGCTTTTATTTAGTAAGTTAATCAGGCCACTCAAGGGTAATAAATCTATACTATTAAAAAAAAAAAAAAAGGAAAACAAAAACCAAAAAATAGGTTTTATGTGGATATTTTTGTTCCACGGTAGCTGCTTGTGGACTTGCTTTCTTGGATGCATGCACACTGTCACAATGCTTTGACATCCCCACACTGGGGAAATGCAGACTCCAAGTGCCAGAAAAACACATATGTACTAATTTCAGTTCCTTTATAGTTCTTGTTGAGGGTAAACTATAGAGGATATTAGTCCAACAAACAATAGGAACATTTTCTTACCATCAGTGATATGTTGACAAAGTTCCTAAAAAAGTGAGTGATTTAATAAATACCTCATGTTTTAAAGAAATTAATTCAAATATTACTATCAGTTTCTAGAAAGGATCAAAGGAAAACAGAGAGGAAAAATATAAATGGTACTTAAATATTTGCTGGTTGCAATACTTCAACAATCAGAAGCAAACAGTTCTTCATTGATTCTGATTATTGTCATCAAATCAATCTCCTGTCAGTGAAAGATGGTATGGTAAAAAAAAATCCCAGAAACCAATGTTAAAAAATGTTTTTATTAAATGGTTAGGGACCTCGTTGAGCGCATCCAGAGAAGCCAAGTGTGACATCATGCCAATTTGTGAAGAACATCAAAGAAAAATTCTAAATATTTCTTCAGGCATTAAAATAGGCAGCAAAGTGTCTTTTTCACTATCCATTTCCTTCCCAGATGCTTAGAAATTTCAATTTTTTACTAACCTTAGACCATTGTTCTTGTAGTTGAGCAAGATATAGTGGGTTTTCTTTTTTTCTCTCTTAATGTGCGAATAGTAGAAATCTAAATTTTTAACAGTGTTAAATTCTCAGATAATCTTCATTACAGCTGTCATAACATCATCTAGATTATGGCCTCTCAAAAAAGTAGAATGCTGCTTTCAGCCTGTCTCCATTTATCTTGTCAGTTCAGGTGGCCTACTCCTCTGCACAAGGGCTCTCTCTTACTGTCCAGGTATGTGTGTAGTGCTGCAGGACGGTAGAGTCTACCATTCCTGCCGTAATGTAAATAATACAATATAATTAGTATTAAAATGTAAGGCCTAATGATATTCTGTGGAGCCCCTGGAGGATCAATTTTGGGACAATCTTATTTAATATTTTAATTAAAGTACTTGGCACAAAAACAGGAGTCCGATAATGAAATGTGCTGATCATGAAAGTTTTAAGCAATTGTCTGTATGGAGGAGGACCGGGTCACCTTGAGGACTGGAGTAACAGAAACGGGATGAAATTAAGTAGTTCACTATGCAAGGTCATGCATTTAGGAATTAATTCAAGTGCTTATTATATGCTGAAAATTCAACAGTTGTAAACAACTGTGAAGAACAACTGTGGGGAAGAAAAAGGCCTGGATGTCTTTGTTGATCCCAGGAAGTTTCATAAGCTCCCAGTGAGATGATGCCAATAAAAACAAAGGAAAATAAATGCAAACCTGAGATACCTCGTAAAATTATTTCCAGTAGAAAGAGAGGGAATTGCAGGTGTCATTGTCTCAGAACTTAAAAGATACAAATTGGATGCTTTCTCCAATTCCAGATGTTCATAGAGCTGATGCTGTGGTTAAATTTATAGAAAAGTAGAAATATCTACATTCTATTACCAGATATGTTCCTTTTAAACTACAGGATTATGGTAAAGAGATTTTCAGTAATGTCATAGTGCAGCTTTTTGATAGGAACATGGACGCATGGAAAAACAGCTGTTTGCCATGTTTATATGTGAAAAATCTAGAATATTGTCTATTTGGTCTCAGTGCAATTAGTCTAAAATTCCAGTGAAATCTCACCCTTCTGTAGCATCTTTTGGACAACTGGACTCATCAGAAAAGTCGTGAAACCACTTTTCCCTGGACAGTGGCTTCTGAAACCGTGCTTCTGAAACAGGCTGAAATGACATTCACTTTCAGAGTAAGGCATTATAGGTTAATACTTAAGTCAAGCTTTTCCATCTAAACCTCAATCTAAAGACAGAAAGAGGAAACTGAACATTTATCTTAGTGGGTTTGGAGAAATGGCAGAGTACCAGTAGCTTGAGATAACTTATGGTAGTAAACTTGGTTTCACTATTCAGACAATTAAATGGATAGAAAGAAAAGAATGAACTTCATTCCTTTAATAACTTACCTTTAGGAGATGGATCCAAAATTTAATGTTTTACCCGAACATGAATCCAAACTAGAATTATCTTAGTCTGTTTGCAAAGTTGACAGTTGAATGACATCTTGGACATCTGAATGTGTGAGATAGCTCAGGGATAAAAAAAAATGTAAGGAAGTAAAAATGATAATATGAGGAGAAGTGAGAAAATGAGCCCTCCAAAAGTAAAGCTAAAAATACCCCACTCATGGCATGGTCCAGAAGACAAAGAGAGGACAGCTATATGAGATTATGGAAGTCACCAAGAAGCCAGGGAGACCTGAAGGTAACCAGAAGGCGACCATCTGTAACCAGAAGGTAGATTTTATGAGGTGCAAACATTATCAGCATGACATGAGGGAAGAAGTTTGAGTTACCAGAAACTAAGACGCTCACAAGGCTGTGCAGGTTGTCTCCAGGCCCAAGGAAGGCCCTGCTGAGCCTGGTGGTAATTTTCTGATGCTGCGTTAATGGCGAGCAGGAGCTCTTCCTCTGCCTTGCAAGTGCTAACTGACACACATTAGCTTGGGAGTAGAAAACAAGTTCCCTCACATGTTAGGTTAATGCAGTTAATGAAGGCGGCTCAGTTCCTCCTGCAATTCTGCTAGCCTGGTGCTTTTTTTATATGGTGTTACATATTGGTTTGACTCCTCTCTGGGTGACTGCAGAGTCATTCAGTGTCCTGAAAGCACATCTTTTTCACCCAAACCACTAAGTGTGAAAATGAAAGAAATAATTTTCAAATATGCTTAAATTCTCTAGAAGCCTAGAGTTTACCCCCTGAACATATTTTACTGCATTCAAGTATTATAAGCCCCTTCACGTGACGGTTGTGCAATTTTTAATACCTCAATGTAATTAGATAAAACCTCCTCCCCAAATATTTCAGCGTATTTCAGTGTTGCTACCTGCAGACTTAAATCTCACACTGAAAGGGCAAGGAGATTTGCAATAGTTTATAATGTTTTTATTGATATCGAAGTATCTTACAGTGACATGATACTTAGATGTCAGTACAATTGTAATCACAGTAGTTCGTAGATCAGTAAGTCAAATGCTTTAAACTGAATATCCATTCTTGTGGCCAAAAATAAGTGTAGCTTGCATTTAAGTATTTTTTAAAGTTGTATCCATTACCAAAATACGTGTATGTATTTTCCTGGCTGTCATGATCTCTCCTGTGGCTTTTGACAGTGACGTTATACACCAGAAAGGGAAAGCTGTAGCATGATGTTTCAGATGGAGTCTACCTCTGAACACATTCAAGCACCTCCCCCGGTAGACATTACTTCTCCGCATCCACCTCCTGAAATTGCCTTTCGTATCCAACTTGTATCATTCAAATAGAATTACACCCCAAAGGCTCTGGAGCAGATCTTTGGAAAAAGTACTTCTCCTAGCAAGTCTTGGAGTAAATTGCCTCTCAGCAGCCCGAGCACAGTTCCTGGTTTGGCAGTCTGACCTTAAACTCTAACCTCTAGTTTTTATGATTGTTATTGTCATATCTGCTTCTCTGTCATTAAGAGACTTTCCAGTTTCACTTTATTCAGCTGGGAGCTTTAAACCCTCTGGCCCATAATTTCCTCTTCTTTTTTTGGCATTTCTTTTTCTCAGTCCTTTCATGGAACTTGTCTGCTGAGTGACATGCCCTCTGTAAAACATAAGCCATAATTACTCTAGGATTGCTCATACTTGGCATAAATACTGTACTTGCAAGTATGTAGCTTATAGCAACACGTGTCATATTTAATTAGATTGCAAAAGCACATCTTCTGCTGTCCTTCAGGAGAAAGAAAAAAGCGAGAGAGAAGGCAAACTTGTCTAAAAGAATTTTTCATTCCTGCTGTCATGTTTAGGCAACAACCTTGCATAAACAAGACATATGCATGCAGAGATGACACAGACCCGTCTCTGTTTTTTAATTGCCAGGATAAAATCCATGCTTTACAGGTAGGACCGTCATACCTTTTTTGTTGTGATCTATGCCCCATGGCTGAGAGTCTTCTGACCCAACTATAGCTTTCTACACGTGAGCTGAGACTGCTTCCTGGCTCCTTGTACAGGGGAGGAAATGGCATCTTCCTTCTGTGACTCATTTTGTCCTAAGATATGTACCTAAAATAAATCAGATCAATCAGGCTCTCACACTGCTTCTTAATTGATGGTCTATGCCGTGAACCCAGGAGGACCAGCTCAGATTTAGGTGTCTGCACTGCTGGTGCCTGAACTTCTGTGAAATTAATTCCATCCCTGTCATCTTTACTTAAAATAAGAAGTTACAGTATTAAGATACAAACTTTATTTTTACCACTGAGATAACCATTCACATTACACTGCAAAACACTTAGATTTGAACATCTCAAGTAATTCCTTCAAAAGAACTCCTCTTTTTTTTGGGTGTTTTTTTTTTTTTTTTCCTTTTGGAGTTGCTTATATTTGCCTTCATTCTCTGCAGGATAATAGGAATTGCTGTTCTAAGAAAAGGCAACACAAACATTCGTTTACTGAAAGATGGAAGTTTTAGGGAACTATGCTTCTTCTAAGGCAATTTTCTCTTGGAAAATGCTGAAGTGAGTTATTTGGAAATTCTCATTTTTATCAATTCTGTTTTGTCACTATATGTTAACATAGCAAAAATGAAATGTTATTGATTTGAAGTTTCAACATTTTTTGGATTATTAGGGTTGTTTTATCAAATCCTATCAGTGGAAATTTTTTGAAACAATAAACTCTGTTTTTTGTAGGGAATAAAAACAAACTCAAAAATAATTCCGTTTTCTGTCTAGCTGTGTATTTCTTTAGATGCTGAATCTTAAAAATGCTGGCTTAGGAAAGTCTACAATATCAACAAAACCCTTCTGGCTTTATACAAATGCGAATATGATCAAAATCTTGATCTTCGTTGGAGACTCCTCTAAGCAGAGTTTGCATTCAAAATCTAGGGCTGCTAAGCTTCCAGACTCTCATGATGTGAAGGCTGCATGGATCCGTATCACTGTCTTTCAGGCTACCCCTCAAACTGAACTGAACCACAATCTGTACTAATGCAGGAGGGACAACAAGGAGACAGACAGCTGGAACAATAAATCAGTAGAAGTTTGGAAGGTTTATATCTGAAGAATGGCAGATGGACTTTGTAGTATCTTTAGTTAGAGTTTAAATTTTAACCTAATATTTATATTCTCCTGGAAATTCTTAAGTATTACTTTGTTCAAAATCAATGTGAATTTGGCAATTATAAGACACACATTTTTCAATAACACAAAAGACTTTGTGATATAGACCATAACTTTAGGAATATTTTTTTAATGCTCAGAGTATGTTTTCATTAAGAACTGGAAAATGAGATCCTAATGTCACTAAATTTGAATCACATTCATAAATAATTTTTAGTTAGTTTCTAATGTTGCATCAAACTAGTTATATGAGAGCAATTTATGAAGAGGTCATCAAAGGTCTGTACGAATTATAGCAGAGTCTTTACTTCTAGGGCAATGCCAATACTATGGTATTTTAAGCACAGGTTTCTCCTAATTCTTCAAACTGTTCATAATATTTTACTCTTCTGTTCTAAAAAACACTGGCTGAAATTCTATAAATCCTATAAATGCATATAAATCTGGTATATAAATCTATAAAATGCTATCCATAACAGTTTAGCCTTTGCTCTTTGCCATTTTTAAGCAATCCCAACCTTTATTGTAGTTCAGATTTCTCAAGTATTTTCTTCTTGCTGCTGTTTTCCTGTTTGAGTCCTGTAATTCACATCTCACTAATTCCTTATCATACCTGACAGTTGAAGGATTAGTGGGTGCTTTTTTTTGTACAGTTTTAATATAGCTAATTTAAAGGGATGTTTGACACGGAATATGGAAAGAACTATTTCATTGTTCAGCAAAACACGTTTTCATTACAGCTGCATCTGTCTGTGGTAGTTGACCTTTATTTGAATGTAAAAATTAATGCTTTGTCTAAAATAAAACGTAGATGATTTCCCTGCAAATTACCAGTAGAGATCTTTGATAAATAGTCACAGCACTTTACACAAAATGACTTTGAACATCATGACAATAGGAAAGCAAAATATTTGTTAATATATTTCAATATCACTTAGGCATTTCATTATAATTCATGTTGGCTTGTGGTGTGTGGATTCTCTAAAAAATCATAATTCAGTAGTGTATACAGATCTACTGAGATTCATTAAACCCTTTTGCAGATACCCTATTTATTTATTTTTAAAACATTTCCTGTCTTGAGTATATCTGCTAAATGCACTAACGTAATATCTGTAGCTGGAAGCTACGCCAGCAAAAGAGCAGCCAACTCAAAAAAAAAAAAAAAAAAAGTCTTCCCTGAAGCTTTCTAAATAGAGATATACAATACAGGTTCAGCACTTAATGTTTTCTTTGTAACCTGGATACTTATTACATCTTTATTTTCCAAATATTCTGCTTTTCTGCTTTTTAATTATTTTGATTTTTGCCTGGCTTTGATATTTTTTCTTGCTTCATTATTTTGTTATTGATGTTGTCACTACTCATCATGGTGATTATTTAATTTATTATTTACATTCAAAGGGCACAAAGACTATTTTCTTTTATATAGTGTGCAGTGAATATTGCTTTGGTGCTTTACTCTATGTAGGAAGCTCACATTTTCTCTCTCTCTCACTCTGCCCTGTGATCCTTGTATCATTGGTCCAAATTCTGTAAGTGGATACCAGTACTCTAGTTGTGTACATCTTACCTTAATAATTTCCCATGTTCAGGCTATAAAAAGTAATGGAAAATCTGGGGCAACTTTTGCCAGTAGAATAATTCTGACTGAACAGTTCTCTTTTGGGATCCAAGTTTTCATGCAGATGTACTCCTCTTCCTCCCCTCACACCATTGTAATACTACCTTACATTGCAACCACAGTAAGGATTTACAATGATGATTTCTGTTTGACAGAAGTAAGCCATGGAACTGGCAAAGTAAGATATACTTTGTAGTTCCCAGTTCTGGTCACAGCATGGCAAATACTCAGCCCGTGCAAACCAAGTAATATGGATATAAGTATTAAAATAGTCCTTTTAAGTTGAATACATAACTAAATCACAAGCAATCTCTTGTTGCTAAGCTCACTCAGAGTCATTCAGATTTATACCTAGTGCTGAATAAACATTGTGTATTAACCTCAAGTTGTGCAAGCAGAACATGCTTGTAGCTTCTCTACCACTCTTTGATCCCTGATTTTTTGGTCTTGTCTAGATCTGTATCTGTCTATAAAACTCTTGGCATCGGGGACTCTGCTGCTCAGACATTGTCTGACTGCTTCAGTATGGGACCAGCCTGAGGCACCAGTTATCAGAGCTAATAGCATTTTCCCATAGTTGAGGAAAAGTATTCCCCTCACAGACGATTTAAACAATTAGACCTGTTATCCTGTGTGCTTTCTGACTTGTATTAGTCACCTAGCATAGATACCAAGGCAGTCTTAGAAGACAATCCTCTACTTAGTTTCAGCAGAACTTGAGCTCCTGTGGATTATTGTTGATTACTGATGATAGTTAATACTTCGGTATTTTGACATTTTGACTTGGCTTTTTTTAATTGAGTGATTAAGGAAACAAAGATATGTCATCCTTTATGAGTGCTTATGTTGCTTTTACTTTCTAGGCCTATGGCACCTGTGTATTGATATAGGCAGATTTTTATAGCCTATTTACTGTTATGAAGCTAAAATAGAATCTAATAACATTAATAAGGTTTGTTTAAATAGAAATGGGTTTGGGCATTTTCAAATACCAGATTATGTCTAGCTGTTCTGTGAAAGTTTGATACCCTCAATAAATCACAGGAGATAAAACAGAAGTAAAATCAAAGTTAATTATATCTTTTTAAGTCAGTGGAATTCGAGCCAAATTCATCCCTAGTAATATTGAATAGGAAATTCCAGGTGGAAATGTTGGTTAGATACATAAAATAAAAAAATAGGCACATGACTGATTGGATTTTTCATGAAAATTCTATTTACTGCTCTGTTACATAATTATAAAACGGGCATGAGCTACTGTGTAATCTGATTGTCTGGAAGCCTTACAAACCATGAGTAATCAGCGCCATTCATGACACTGAACTCACTCGCAGTGAATAGGGCTGATTACAGTTACAGCCGAGAACGTCATTGCTTAGTTAGCGATATAAATGTTTCTAGCTAACGTTTTCTAATAGCAATAGGCTGCAGTAGAACAGACTTGTGTGGTGTTGCAGTTGTTGGACTTGTTGGACTGGTGGTGCTTGGCTTCTGTTATGGAGTTAACAGGGTAAGCATGAATGAATGCAACAAAGCACGCATCCCATTGCTTAATTGTCATATCAGAAATATAGGGGTAGCTCTATGGGGGTATTTAGCTGTGTGGGGTCCCATTAATGTCACTGAGCATCATGTGCCTCAATCCCCTTTATATTGTTTCAAATATTTACCCTACAGCAGGCAATTGGGTCTGATGATATGGTTGTACCTACTTGTGCTCTCTCTGAGTCTTTCTGTCTGCTAGGGCCGTTCTGTGTTTTGTGTGACACGGTACTATTTTAAGTGGCTGAAAAGACTATATAATTAGCAGAACAATGGCGCCATCACTGTTTTCATTATGGATTTTGCCTTTCAAGTTTCATGACTCAGCTGTAAAAATTTACTTCAGGCACAGGTTGAGTGTATTGTACAAAGTATGATCCAGAAATAATTTTAGTTACTTTTATTTGTTCTGCAGAAAAGTTAAGTTGGGAATTTTCCTCAGGTGGATAGGCATTCATCTCATGGGTGGTGATGAAGAAAAGAGGGGTTTTGGATACCTTCTCACTTTTTCCAACTTACCTGCTATAAGATAATTTCCAGAAAATTGAATGAACTAAAGGAAACTCCACAACATTTTGCACCCCAGTTCCTTTTTTTATCTCCTCCAAGGGAATGATCTGCTAAAGATTTCAGCTTGTAAAATGTTGCTGTGCCCTTGAACTCCTTAGCAGCACCATCAAAGATTCTTTTTTGCACACACAGCAGCAGTTTCTTCTCTGGTGAAAGGGGAGGGGTGTGAATGTATCCCACACTGAGCTAAAATAAGAAGAGTAAGAAAAAGTAAAAGAGATCAAGGAAGAGAAAGGAATAGAAAGAGAGAAGAGAAGGCAGAATGGAAAGGGGGAAACTTCTCTATCCATAAAGTTTGAAGACATCACTGCAGTATAATGGTGGGTGCAAGGTCT
This sequence comes from Nycticryphes semicollaris, assembly GCA_013400055.1. Classification (NCBI taxonomy): domain Eukaryota; kingdom Metazoa; phylum Chordata; class Aves; order Charadriiformes; family Rostratulidae; genus Nycticryphes; species Nycticryphes semicollaris. The sequence goes on from VXBJ01004044.1 coordinate 106,714, forward strand.
GATCCAGTTAGCAGAGACCCTGTCACCTCAGGATACTTAATTTAGGAGGCAATTACATAAAGGCTCCCAATGCCTAATGTGCTTCCATGGCCTTGTTGCCCTCCAGACCTGCTCACCACAGCTCAGGTCCCTCTCCCTGTTGCAAGGGATAAGTTGAGCAACCCTGGTACTGTGGCAGCAAATTTCAGGGGCAGAGATTGGGATGTAACCTCTGCTTTCCACTGCTTCCTATTCTTCTGAGCTAAGAGAGGTGCTATGCTTGTTACTTTCAAATGGGAAAAAAAAAAAAAAAAGTTTTCTTTCCCTTTCACTTTTCTTGTGGGGAAGAGTCTTCTTTAGCTTCTTCTGTGCAGAGTAATGCAGGGTGTTACTGACTGAGATGGCTGAGATGGACAGATGTGCATTTACCACAGGAGCAAGATAATAAGGCTGAAGACCTGCTTATGACTTTAAGTTAAAGATCCAATCCTTTATCCTGGTAATTTATTTTTAAGGAGTATGTATATTATGGAGCAAGTGAGGGCTGGACATACTGCAAGCTATGAAACAAGGCTTTCAGAAGGGCTCATTTTTTTCACTTTAAAAGCGTCAGTATGCATTGTGAACCTTTACAGGCAGACCCGTTTTCCCTGTATCTCTAGAAGTAACACATTACACATTACTCAGCATATTAAGCCACTGTAATTATATGTATGAGCATATTTTTGTCACAGGTTTAAATTTGTTTACTCTTATTTGTCAGAACTTTTTCTTAATGTAATTTCTGGTAGTATATTAACTAACTGCCTCATAGCTGAATTTTTCAGCTTCCATGATGAGCAGAATCGGTTCTGCTTTCAGGCAAAGCTTTTCCCCAGTGACTGACAGCAATGGATGGCAAAGGAAGTTCCAATTCAGTGCTGTAGGAGACATCAAAATCGTCATGCTGATTATTATTTTGGATTAGTTATAATGCAGAGGTTTGTGTTTCATTGCCGCACTGATGGGTGGACTTTGAGGAGTTATCACTACACTGAAATCCCTTAGTAATACTGCCCTGTATCTAGAGCTGAAAGATGTTTCCTTCCTCTGCAGGACAGAAGAGATAAGGGAGTTGAAAATGTTTGTGACTCATTATCCAAAAGAGAAATTAATGGTTTGCAATGGCTAAAAAAGTCTCTGTAAGAACTAGAATCTTAATGCAAACTTGTGAAGCAGGGAAAATTTAAGGAGTTTTGCCTGTTTGTTTTTTTAAGAAAGAGCAGCTACATGCTTTAAATCACAAACATTGAACTCAAGCTGGTTTCCTCCTCCCCCACCCCCCACCATCTTTACAGTAAATAATGAAGTCTGAAGTATCATGAGGGTATAAACCCCAACAAATCAGAATAGTATGCAATGAGATCTGTACTATGGTTCTGAAATCATCAACAGAGATCTCTCTCTTCCCAAAGGCTGTGGAACAATATTTTAGTTCTCCAAATCATTCCTTTGACTGTATAGTATACTCCAAATTGAGATCATGATGGACAAGATTCTACCATATTTAGACATACCTGAAAAAAAAAACAACAAAAAAACCCAAAAAAACCCCAAACAACTGGTTTGCTTTGAAAGATTGTTATCTCTAGAAGTTCCCAAGTCATGAAAAAGTCATGAAAGTCACAAGCTTTTTTATTTTTTTTTACAGCTCACGGAAAACATTATGGGCAGAGGTAGCACTTGAACAAAAAACCACAATCAAAATATATTATTAGCCTGCAGGAAGGGGGGCAGCTCTGTTATTCCATTCTTTCTCAGATTATCCCAGGAAACCATAGGGACACAATACTGGTTGACCATGAAGAAAACATAAGCACTGCTTTAGCTGTCATTGGGTCAGGAGTGCAGTACACTTTTTTTTTTTTTTTCTTCCATACAGAAAACAAACAAACAATACACCTGGCAAATATGAAATCTAACCTTCCTGTGACCACAGGCATTCTTAAAAATTACAGTCAAATATATTTCCTGCCGTCCGATAGAGAACAAAGATACTATATATTTAATGACCCATAACTGTATACTTATTTCACAGATATGTAGTTTCTAGCACTCTGTTTGGCTGGAGAGGTCTCATCTGAATAATTGACTGCACAGTCCTTTCTGCCAAACTGCAGTGCTTCTGTATTTCCCCTCACTCTGGCTCTTCCACACAAGTATGCTTCCTCTGGTACTGGCTCCTTGCTGATGTGCCCACCCCACCATCACTCCTCTGCGCTCTGTCACATCCATCATCATGCCTGCCTACTTCTTTTGTAAATATTTAATTATGGAAGAGTAGTAGTATGCTATAGCTCTATAAGGAAACAGGAAGGCACTTAACCTGTCCCTACAAAAAGAAAAGGTAAAGTGATGTATTGAATAAACAGGCATCAGGAAAATCTCAGAGCAGAAATGAGGTTAAAAATCCTGAAACAGAGGTTTGCTGCCACATATGGCTGGGGAATTTTTGATGGTGGTAGAAAGTCAGAGCCACATTAATATTCAATAAGCAATGAAGAGATGAAAGAAAGAATAATGTTTTCAGTAGCTACTTTTAAGTTTGGCTCTCATCAAGTTTTCAGTCCAAAATGCAGCACTCCCTGATAGACAGTGGAGGATGCTGAATAGTTAGTTGCTCAGAAGCAGTTTGGACAATATAAAAAATAAAGAATGGTGGAGGTTGCCATCACTTTTACCTAGCCCAGAGCTCCAGGATCATTCTGCCAGTATTGTCTTTAGGTCATGTTGTTTGTCTTGTAAAGAAACAGACCACCTTTGTAACACTGAGCTTACAAAGATGTCCCCTTTATGAAAGGGAAAAATTATTTTATGTTCTGTCTGGGAAAAAAATGGCTTACCTGAGCTCTGACATTGTGACAGCTATCTGTCTTGGAGCTGGTATTTTAGCTCTATTTCTTCCACTAATCGAGCAACAGCTACCCACAGACTCATTTCACCTTTAGGTTGCACTTGTTTGTAAGCTATTTATTTCACTGACTTTTTGTCCTCCTCCTGCTTTCACTCCCCTTTGCACTGCTGTTTGTTACTGTTGGCTTCTGGGCCAGAGAAAATATCTGTGTCAAAAGAGTAAATTGGTAGTCTCAGCTATTACTCTGAGTCCTGCTTAAGAAGGTGATATAGGATTCCTTTGTCTGTGAACTGAAAAGAACCTAAAGTAGAGGAGGTATGTTACCAAAAGAAAAATAAAGAAATGCACATAACTGAGCAGAGTAATAAGGAAAGAAGGCTGGAAATGCTGGAAATCTAATCTGTCTCCAGAAAATGTTGAATTTCAGTCATCACTATGTTGCCAACAACTTTCAATGCAGGTTGCTAAGGGAAAGGTTTTTGGGATGTTGTATATGTTGTAACTGGCATAAGGAAGCCCTGCTAGAAGAAATTTTAAAAGGAAACTAATGTTATTCTTCTCCCTCTGCTCTCCTCACTCTTTTATGTATTTCACTTTTTCCATTTTCTTTTCCATTATGCTGTGCTCTTACTCCTTGCTTTTCTTGCCAATCCTCATTACAGGTCACCATTTTGTCTTTATTATGAGCCCGGTAAATCCTTTTTACACATAAAATCATACTCAATACAAATTATTCTGAATTAGAGGAGCAGCTACTGAGCTTTTCTAAATCATTTAGATCCCAGACCTGCCAGGTGCCAACCACCCTTTTCCTTTAGTTATCTCAGTGGAGATAAGGGTGCTTAACAGCTCACAGATTTAATAATAGCCACGATTATAGCCCAAGAGGATGCAAGGAGGCATTTTCACTCAAGAGCTGAATGTTTTCTGCATAGTCAACACAATAAGCTATGCTTGCGTGTACATATTTATGCATGAATTACGGAACAGAAAAAAAAGCAGAACAAGAAGGTAAGCCTCCAGATCAGAACGGTATCCTTGTACTGCTGTTGATCAGGAATATTTTCCTGCCTGTGAGTGAAAAGAATGATTTGTGACTTGGACTCTGTCCCAGTGGATGAGCATACGCATGATAAATCCTGGTATGGCCTTTGGGGCATTTATAGGATCATGGACTTTCTCACTGCGCTGAGCTAGCCACCGTTGCATGACAAATCATGGAACTCCAACTGTGAAAATTATGGACTCAGTCAAACCGTCAATCCAGTCCTGAAAAACAACTGCTGGTAGAAGTAACTTTGTTCTAAATGTGGTAATATTTGTAATCTGTACTAGATGGATTTCAGTAGCAAGATATTCACTATGCATCTCCTAGTGGCACAATATAGTACTCCTATCAGTGTTTGGAAAACACCTGTACTCCGGAGACACTGTGTGTAATGTGTTGCTCACGTTTCTTGACAATTCTTGGCTTTTGAGTTAAAAAAAACTTCATGAACAAAAGTTTTAGAACACTAGAATGAACATTATTATTATGCTGAACTGAATGTACTGTTTTTGTAATTGAAGCTCTACAAGAGTCCATGTTCTGTTGGAAATTCAACTTCAATTTACATATAATAATTTTCATGCTCTGTGAAGTTCTTATTAGTATTTTTTTTCCTTACAGTTATATTTATTTTAAATACATTCCGGATTTACCAAGACTTCAGTTTTAATAAATACATTATTTTTAAGAATGTAGAAGTGCAATTGTGTGCATATGCTTTTCTACTAATAGGTGTATAGATCAAGAGCCATCTTTTAAACGAAGAAAAGGAAATGAAATAGCTATAGCATAACAATGTATAACCTAAAGGAATTATCTTTTGGAGCTTCTAGTGCCTGGATTCTCCTTTTAATATATCAGTGGGAAACATCAGGTTCAAGATTTTACATTAGCTACACTTAGTAGACAACTTTTTTTTGAATGAAAAGTCACTTTTCTTTTTCAAGAAAAATTAACAAAGCTTTTAAGCTTTTTTAATTTGATGGAGTTTTTGTAAGGCTGAACTAAAAAAGCACAATTTAATCTTCTGCTTTATGTTTTCTTTATTTCTCTGTTTTAATCTCTTTTTCTATTTCTTTCTTATTCATAGCACTAAAAGGAAATAAGAAAGTGAAAGACAAAGTGATCAAATATATATATTTCCATAATATAATGGAAATTTTATACCTATTGAAAGCATTTTCAGGACTGCAAATATTTTTTATGCTTACTTATGTTCTTGACTCATCCTTCTTTCAGGGTAATGATCTACTTCAGTGGTACTTTTTTCTTATATCACACATGATTTACCATGTTCATTGTATGCTGAGATTTTTTTAAATTTTATTTTTGCTAATTCTAAGAAATGTTGATATATTATCATGTTTCCAGCAAATACATGGAAATTACTAACAGCAGTCTGAAGGAAAGAAAACGTCATTTGGTCTGAACAGCAAAATGGTCAGTGAAACAGATGTCATGACTGTAAGATTATAATGTGGCATCCTGTTAAAAAGAATATTACATAAAGGTCTGGAGGGCTCTCTAACAACACTGCCCTACTCTGCAGAGGTATGTCAGAGATGGATAGAGACAGTGAAGAGAGAACTCAATTTTGAAAATCATAGCTTTGGAGTCAGGCAAACTTGAGCCTTCACTTCACTTCCAGAGCAAAGCAAAAGAGAGTATTAAATTGCATTATCATATGAAATTATTGTATTAATACATTATAACATAAAATATTACATTAGAGAAACTGCTGGTGGATGAGTAACAGACATCAATTGAGTTCAGATTGTTCAAGGGTTCAGATCTAGATGACAATAAGAAGTGTAAGGTTTGTCACAGGTGAGGAGTATGTGGGAACAGATGAAGGCTACTACCATAGCCTTGTTTGGATGCAAATTGAAAATTATACAAAGCTAAGGAGTGTTCATAGTAAGTAGCCTTATCGCTAAGCTATTCTGAAGATTTTTGCATTTTCTCAACTATGGTTTCAGTGATAAAGCCATATTAAAATATAATGGTTGTGAAAAAACTTTTTAACACCCTTGGAGAACTATTTGTGTGGGAACCTCTCTTACATTTCATCAGGCCCTTCATGGGTGGAATGGGACAACTGGGACCATGCCTATTCCATGTTTAATCTGTAATTATTACCTCCAGTCTTTAGTCCATCTGGCAGGTTTTATTTGTTATACAGTATATGGTATTTTGAATTATGAATGCATATGTAGAAACAAGCCAAAGGCTAACAAAATAATTGTGACCTAACAGTAATTTCTATTGAAGATAACTGGTTAGATTTTGTTCTTTTTTAACTAAAATGTGATGATTATGGAAGCATCTTTCAGTCTTGTAATGTTGTAATTTTATGTTTTTAATAACCTTTTCATTCTCAAAATATAACTAACTACAATAAAGTAAAAACAGGTACTAGTCCACTAGAAATGAAACTGCTACAGCATTTGTTGTATCAGAAAGCATTCTTCATTAGCACTTGGGGATGTGAGGGAAAAGGGAACAAAAGAAAGAGCTGACTGTAGGTATAGAAGGTCTTAATGTCCTCTTAGTTATTATTCTGCACAGAGCATGTTCATTGTAATGATGGTGTTGACCAGCATTCATTAGGGCATGATTTTAAAGCACTACACAATAGAAAAAGAAAAGAGAATGCTCCCCAAATTGTGACAAAGGTTTTCTCTTGTGAGGATTCACCCAATGATAATTGGAGTCTGGCAGTCCTGTAGAATCTGGTGCAGGTTTGACATCTGCCTCATGCACAGGTTTAGTGCTAGGCGTGTTTTTGTAGTATCACAGTGATGACAGCTGCAGAGGCAAATGTTTTAAGCAAACCTGAGTCACTGGGATCTTTAGTATTTCTCTCACAATGATACAAAACATCTTCTGGCCTTGATTATTTTAACTCTTTGGTCTCCGACAAGGCAATATTGGAGACCACCCCCTTCAGATATGCCTGTAGTTATGTAACAGCAGGGGACACCATTTAAATATGTATGTAAGTTCAGCTTTGGCATTTATGTGGCACTTAGCTCTGGGACCACTTTCAAGCTCTTTCATAAAGCCAAGCATCCCTTCCTGCAATTTCTCCAGCAATGGGTCAGTGCTGGTGGCAGCAGGCAGTGAGCAGTAGTACTGAATAACACAGATGGTGGTACATCTGACAGTGTAGATTATTCTATAATAATAAAAAAATGGCCATCATTTTTATGCTGGGTATTATGAGGCCACCTGTATTCAGTCTGCTCTTGGGCAATAGGAAGTGATGGGAAATATGAGATTGTTGTGCTGAGTATTGCATATCTATTCACTCTATGTGTGTGTGAACAGAGACATATACATAGACACATATGTGTACATAGGCATGTACAGAGGCATATGATGAAAAACTACAAGTTTTTTCTTTCCCATGGAGAGCAGAAAATTTTGAATTTGGAAATGTGCAGAAATATTTGATCTTCTTAAAAGAGTTTCATTTTTAAAATATGGTATTATTTTCCAAGAAAAAAAGGCTTCTTTCTGTGTGCTGTCAGGAAGTGGGGTACTTGTTTAATAATTGTGATTAAAAAAAAGGAATTATTTTGTATCCTACAGGATAAGAGAGATGCAAAGCAGCTTGTAGCCGTCAGTATGTTTGAATCCACTTCCCAGGCTACGATATTCTGGTAGCCACAACTTGCTTAAGAAGCACTAGTGTTGTCACTGATACTTGTCCCCAGCCCTCACCCAGGTCTCTCCTCTATGAAAGAGGTTCATAGTAATGGCATGCTGCTTTCTCTGATAGATTCTGTCAAGAAACATTTTGCCCTTGTGGATTTAAATGTTTTTGCATCACATTAGTCTGCCAAAAAGGCCTGGAGACTGATGATACATGTGATGTGATACTATGAGAAAAGTCATGATTCCAAAGAAAAGGTTCATTTGGCCATAAAATAATATTAAGTAGATATTATTTTCTTGATGAAACAGAAAACATCAAAAGATGAAAGAGCAACAATCCAGACAGAAGAAACACGACAAGCAAAGACACAATCATTTTGGGCCATATGCTCAGCTAATGCTGTGGCTGGACTACAAGTAAAAGGCAAATGCAAGGTAAGTCTGCAATTCCCTCCTCAAGAAAAAAAATCCTTACAAATAATCAGAATTTTGACCCTCAAAACCAAGGCTTTTCTGGAGAACAATCTAGAACATTTGCATTTCACACAAGATCTGCAGGATTAGACTGAACTCCCATCCATTGTTCCCTTGCAAAGAGAGTAGTCTTTGATCTCAGTCCACAAATGTTCTCTAGATTCCTGAAATGCAGAAACCCTCCACACATTAACATCTAGGTCTTTAAAAAGAGTTTCTTTTCTGTCTTCTGAAAGTCTGGATTTGTACCTGCTGTTGCTTCTTCTGGAATATTTCTCAGTCTCCTTCCAATTGTGTGGTCCCTTCAGGTGATGTTCCTCCTTTCTCTTTCTTAAAAGCCCACTTAAAGGAGACAGAAGTCCTCACAGCTGCATAGATGTCACATGCACACAAGGGCAAGGAGCCATCCAGGAGCCAGAGTACCACAAACCAGAGCCTGTCTTTCAGCCAAACACAGGTACCCTCCCAGGGGGCTGCCAGAAACAAATAAAACTGACTCTTCTCCTGTTAGAGCTGTAATACAGGACAGCGGCGACGACCCCAGTGCAAACCTTTCGATCTATTTTAGGTCTGGAGACACTGATTTGTGCTTTTTATACTGGTAAAGAGTTTTCATATCCTAAGAAAGGTAACAAGACTGTAGAGCTTTGTTTTTCAGACCGTTATCTGGTTTCCTGAAAAGAAAATAGCTTCTCTGACCAAAAGGGTATAAATATAACCTGAAAATCAAATGAAAGCTGAAATAATTTCAGTTTACAACTATTTCTTAAGATTATGAGGATTTCACTGTGTCATGGTTTGATCTTTAATCGTTTATCTGACCAAGTATAAAATGACAACTACAGGCTTCTCTAATTCATCTGTTTCTGAAAATTCAATAGCAGGAAATCGATAGAGAGAAACAAGTGCATGAATTAAGATTCAGCACACAACCCTTTTCTTGTGTATTGAACTCGGAAAAGGTGATAGTCACCTGTAGGACAATGTAAGTGCTTCTTTCACTTTGCACTTCACAGGAATGGTGTGTTGTTCTTAGAAGCCCACAAAAGGAAATGCTTTTCAGACCTTAAAAAAAATCTATCTTTAATATTTCAGTAGAAAAAGAAAAAAATGTTAGAAAAGGCATTGACAACTATAACAGTTGGAGCAAGATCTATTTTTCCTAGGAAAGTAAAAAGTAAGTGAAGTCCTGGAATTGGATCATGTCTAGGATGTCATACAGTGCCAGCCATTCTAGTTTTGCCTGTCTTTGTTAATTTGACATTTTTTCCTAATCTGTGTTTCTCTATGTGAGACCAGTAATTATGTATTAATTGCAAAAATGTTTGAACTGCAGTAGCAATGATCTTCAGGTGCAGATATGAAGTAACATTAATGCTAAGCCTTCCACATTAGAAATAATCGTGAACAATTAATATCTATGGGGTCAGCGGGCCACGGACAAGGCATTAAAATGTCTAATGCCAGGCAGGATAATCAGAGTGCTCAGTCTATTCATTGTAGATTTTATTAAATTATTTTTACCAGCTTAGGCCATTGGCAGCACATCTGTGGGAGGTCTTCACTTGGAAGTCTTGTTAAAGGAATCAAAAGTGATAGAGACTGATAAGCATTTGCTGTATTTTTTTCCATAGTGATTCTATGTCTATGTCTAGAAGAAGAGGTTTGAGTAGATATTAGTAAAAGACTTGAAAGCTCCCATAAGACCTGGCTGGGTCACTTTGAAAAGCACTAGGAGTCCTTCTTTTAGTCTTGCAAAGATGAGACTTTGATTTGGATTCAAACTATTCAGCTGGGTTATGATTTGGTGTATTTGAAATCTGTTCTAGTATATGTGGGCATGACCAAACCTCAGTAGAAAACAAATACTGGTTTAATGGAGAGTCTACATAAATAGGTGGAATGACAGTCCCTTACTAAGGTTAATTAATTAGTAAAATAATGTCCTCACACAATATTTAAAAAAACTATTCAAAACTGCATTTAGCATTTCCTTTTCCCTGGATCCAGAATCACCATATAGAGTTCTTATGTTTTCGTGTCCGAGTTGGGACTCATTTCTCTGAAATGACTGCTATTTCTTTTTATTGGAATTATTTGTCTTACATTTGTACGGATATACATTGGGTCTACAATGGGATATAGCCTTATGTGTACAGATTGCATTGTGGTCAAAAATAAGAGATCTGCTTCCCTGCATATAAACATGTATGTAGGCTTTGAACTGGCCTAAACTAGTCTGAGTGTCAGTACTTTAGCTGCAGTATACCAGGGAGTAGTATGGGCTACCCTTCATTTAGTTTACTTGGTCTGTATGTTTAACTCTACACTTCACCTCTACCTAGACCAATACCCAAGCTGGTTAGCTTTACATTAACTTGAAGACTGCTGAAGAATACCCTACTCCATCTTTAATTGTTATTGAAAAGTGATCATTATGTCTTCATGTATGAGCCAGTGTCTCTTTTCGTCCCACTAAATAGTCCCAAACCCATTGAGTTAACACAGTCAAAAGTGAGCAGGATTCAGAATTCTGAAAGTTATTAATGCTGCAGAGCTCTTTGAAAATTCAAGGCTGGATGGAGAAGAGAAACTGTAATATCCTTGACTGAAAAAATATACTACAGCATGAGCTCATACAGTACCAGACACCAGTGAATTCACACAGGAGATGTTCATTTAAGCACTCCCACTCACAGGGAAAATCTTGCATTGGAGTTTACATCATCTTACATGTGAAAGTCAATAAAACTTAATACAAGGAAACCAAGCATCATTAGCTCTACTTTTTTTTTTTTTTTTTCCAGAACAGCAATCTTGGATCAGGTTTTCTGGCTACATTATTCTCTGAAAATAGTGGTTAATAATATATGAGAAGGTAAAATAGCAATTGCAGCAGCATGGGTACCACAATTACAATAAATTAAAAACATTATGGGTTTTTTTTCTAAATATTTTTTTTAGGATAAATTTGATATAACCCTGCAATATAAGGCCATATCTAGCTTATGTTTAAATTTAAAGCTTAAATCCTGTCTGTGTTTAGCTTTAAAACATCATGGACTAAATCTCCAAATCTTCTTATCTTCAAAATGATGTCAGCAGCTATGACAAAATGGCAGCTGTTCTGAAGGTGTAGCAAGAATACCACATTACTTGAGACTCGGTTCATTCCCAGTACAATACAATGTCTGGCTCCCACATAACAAATGCAGTGGTTCCTCTGCTGAATGTATATGATTCAGCTGACAACCTTACTTAGTAACTGGTTAATAATTAGTATTCTGGTAAAAAATCTCCATATTTTGTGGATATGCATTGGAGAAATGAGAGACCTTTTTTCAAAAGTAGGGTGGGGCAATGTTTTTTGGTTTGTTTGCTTTGTTTTGTTTTCAATTTCCGGAACTTGCAGGTTGGAGAATGGCACAGCAAAATTGCTTGCTATCTCTCCTTGCCATTCATTGTGTGCATTTAGTCTGTCAGAAACGCTCTGCTGCTGCAGTTAATGTTGAGCAGAGATTGATTGTGGGCTGTTGTTCCACAAGACATGGCTGAGGCAAATTAATAGCTCATTGCTACTGAAAGGGGGTAGGGAGGGGTCTTCCCACCTTTCCTATTCCAGTGGGTAATCCTAGTCCTGAGCTCCAGCTCCTAACCTTGTCTGGGGAATTAACCCCATGGTTTCCTCAGACCCCCTGTGTGTCTTTCCTAAGGAGCTAAGGAATGGTGAGCAAGCTCTGCAAAAACAAGCTCTGGAAAAACATGAGTGGGTCTCTGACGAAGAGGAAGACACCCTTCCCTCATGGGAACATTATGTTTTTGATGAGCTAAACTATCCCTGGAGCTGTCCCCCCGCCCCTATTCTCTAGTGGCACATCTGGCCAATACACCCTGCAGATTAGGGGGCTGAATGGTTTTTTTTGCTTTATGCAGAGTCTGGCTACTCATTGCTGTGTAATGTAATGCTCCAAATGACACAACAGGTCCAGCAATTCAGCTCTCCAGCAAAGATTTGCTATAGGTATGCCTTCCCACAGGTGCTTTCTGCAGCCAAACACAGTAATATTAGCCAGTGACAACAGAAAGCATGGTAAGATTTCACAGACAAACTCCCCCCTATAAACCAATAATGTTCTTGTAGCATCTGAAGTACATTGTGTTGCTTCACAGACATATGTGTTTCTCCATGGATTCCAGCAGTGCTATTTTTCTGGTTTCTTGAAGCCCCAAGGCCAAGCAGTGTCAGTCTGTTGTGTCTGACAGAATGGCAGGAGCGTCACCTCTGGTCTCCCCCACTATCTGCCACTGGGGAAAGGGATATTTGCTTCTTCTAAATGTGCCTATGAGACTGGAACAGCAACCCGGGGGCCTCTGGCACTAATTCCCAGGTGCCACTGCTGTCTGTGACCTTAGGACTACTCACTCTCTTTTGGGGGAATTAATGGAGATTTCCTCACCTCCAAATCACAGTGAGAGTTTTGTGTTGTACATCTGTAAGCCTCCAGTGCCTCTCACAGAAGTGCAAACATCCTTATTTTCTGATTTCTATCAAACCAAATGTTATCAGCTTGCAACCTATAGTTCACTGATCCCAAACTGTAATCTAACACTGCTAAATATGGAGAAAGGTCTGGCTTTAGAGTGGTTTTCCATATTTCCCGTATAGATTTTCAATGGAATATGTGAAAATATGTAATTTGCTGAAAATTGCATAGTCATACCCACTATTTCAAGGATAGTGGGTAGCAAAAATAACAGTTGAACTGAAGTATTATCTGTCAAGGCTATATGAAGGAAGTTAGTCTAAGTAGTCTAGGACAAGGGCATACTTTCTTACAACCAATATAAAAATGTTAATGACTACTTGCTAGTTTTTCCTAGCAAAAGAGCTCCATTCCTAGTTTATTTTTTTGCTGCAAAAATAACTTTTGCATGTTTGAGATGAGTATAGAATCCTGCAGTCTTCTTGTTATCATTTTCTTTTGTTTTGGTCCTTAGTAAACTTTATTTCCAATACCTCACAATCACCTGACTTCCCCTGTTTAAGTGAATTCATTACACACTTCATGGTGTCATCCTTTGTGCTACCTAGGACATTCCTGACACTCCGGGTGTCAGCAGAAAAATCAGTATCATTTATCTGCCTTTTGCTATTTAACATAGCAGTAAACAATTTTATGTATAGGTATATATTTTATATTATTAAAAGTAAAAATTTTAAAAATCACGGAGGGTACTGAGACTCTTGATCTTTGTCTCTGCTCTCTTTTTCCTGAAGCTTCAAGAACAAGAAGAACTTGCCCATTGACTTTAGTGCTTGCAGTTCCTCACATCTCTTTAATCATTTGTTGATATGTTTTCTATGTCTTTTCAATGACACCTCAAAGAGCCTTATTGCACTTTGAAAATTCTAGTGGATCACAGGCTACCACGTTCCTAACCCACAGAAGTATGTTTCCTCCTTTGAGATTATTCTGAGTTTTTTCTTATTTATAATCAGGAATGTCATGCATACTCTGCCTTTATGGTCAAGAACTCTGCTTTTGGTACATTTAACAAATTCTTGCTATGTTGAACAAATTGGTTCAGCTTTTTCTTCTCGTGAAGGGTGGGATAGTGTCTTGGCATGTTCACTTTGCAACAACATGTGCAATCTTTTGCAGAGTCCAGCTTTGCACAGCATACAAGATATTTTTTTTATTTAGTTAGATGTCTCTTCTTGTGGCGTATTGGATAATCACTTATTTGATTTTTGAACACCTTGTATCAACTGTTCCTAATTGATTCAGTCAGAATGATTTCCTTCTTTCTCAAGTTGGGCCTTTCCAAAAAAATCCACTTTTCTTCCAGATTCAGTCTGATTTCTTGTTCCTCTTTAATTTTTCCCAGTTGTGAAATGTTTTTTTCAAATATTCATGTACTTTTAAACAGAATACAACAAGTGGAGGGAAAAAAACCAAACCAACAGACCAAAACACCAACTTACTTTGCTTTATACTGATTAAATCTTATTTATTTGTAATGCATTTTCAAACTTAGTCTCTTTTGGCTGCCTTAACTAGTAACCTTTTAAGGAAATTCAGGTACATCAGCAAATTCATAACTGTTACCAGAAATTGTATCACTCCTACCTGTGATGAGAGCCAGTGCAACTGGAACAAAATCCTGTTACTAACGAGACTGTACAGACATTCATGGGTTGAAAAGTTTTTTCAGGAAGATAAAAAATAAGACACAGGGGTATAAAACATAACAAATCATCAGAAAAGATATTTTTGTAGCCAGTCCCCTGGGCGACTTTGAGTGGGTAGTGTCAATCATACAGCTGAAAGGAGCTGGTGAGAGATTTTTTCAGGAAAATGTCACCACAGAGAATGGGTTGTTGGTGCCCTGCAACAAAGCAAGAATCACTCAGTCTTCCAAAGTATTATGCCATCATTTTATAAATTTTATAATTACTCTGTATTACATATGGAAAAAAATGCATTGAAATGACTTCTATATGTAATTTTATTATTATAGTTTACAGATACCTGAATACTTTCTTCATATGTAACATACACTCAGTGTTGCTACCAGTAACTTCCAAAATAAGTCATTTAGTAGTTTCCAAATGTTGAGATAATTTAGATATTGTTATACAACTAATCAAAATGAATCATACAGTTGCAATAGCCGAGTTTTGGTGTCCTGTAACTGCAGCTGTGCTTCTTACTCATTTTGTATAAATTGGTATGTACAACAGATAGATTCTCTTACCTCCTGGATGTGGACTGAAGAACATAACTACATGCAGCCCAGGAGGAAAAGCTCTGCCTAAATTAAAGGTATAAAGGGAGGCTTTCCCACAAATAATTGTTTTTATTGAGGGTACTCTTTCCTTTAACGGCCTATTAATTCTGAAGGCCATTTGGGTTAGAATTCTTAATCTGAATCATGTTGTTATTCATGGCCTCATTTTGTATCTTTTCATCGTCTTCTTTGATAGCTATTTTAAATAGGGCTTTTAAGAACAGGATGATGGCAACAAAAGAATGTGTTTACTTTATCCATTGTTATGGCCTGATTCCACTATACTTACCCTCACTGAGGCATGCATTAGATTTCAAGTGTCCCATTCATCCCAGGGAAACTAATTGCAGAGCAAAATAGACCAAATGTGAATGAGCATTCAAAGAATCTAGTTTGTAGTAATTATTGAAGAAAATAAAAACATTCTGTTTTGGTGACTTTGCTTTAGTGCATAATGGCTAAGTATGAGTCCTGGGGGGGGCACTATGCACTTGAATAACAAGGGTGACCACTGTGTACCAGGAAAGATGAAAAGATGCGATTTGGCAAAAAATCAGAGTTGATCAGAAAGGCTAAGATCTTACGTCATTGGAGATGAGATTCCTTCATGTGTTAAATACAGTCTAAAATATTGTCTCCATTCAGTAACTGGAAATATTTTCATAGTGGAAATATTTGAAATAATATTTATTTTTATATTCATGAAGATATATATGGAAAAAATCTGGTATATTTGAAGTTTCCTTCTAGAAATTCTTCAGGAGCTTCTATATTTTTTTGTCCAGTGAGTTTTTAGGCAAAGAGAGAGAACACCTTTTACTAAAACTTCTGGTACAGTTATCAGAGGAGATAAACGTTTTTGCACACCTTTCAGATTTGATACAGAAACAGCAAACTTCAAATATAAGCTGAGTTTCATGATCTGAATCTCAGTTAGACTATGAGACAAGAAGTATTAAGTCAATTGGAAGCAGGAAGATTGTTACTGTGGAAGAAAAAGATAATTCATACCTTCTAGAACTTGAAGAGATTAGGAGTGCAAGTAAACACAAGACTGAGAGAGTTTTTAAACTAATATCTGTATGGGCTATGAAATTTTTGATACTCAGTAGATTTACAAACTTCAGTTCCCAAACTCATGTCTGGAAATGTTTTATACATTTCTCTTGAGATTAGGGATGAGAGATCACTGATAAAGTGGTTGCTTTGTAGGGAATACTCTTTTGAGACACTGGGGCTTTCTGTCCTTTAGTTGTTTCCCAGGAGTTAATTTTAGTGTTACAATCTCTGTGAAGACTTTTGGCGTTTTTGAAATGCAGTTATCAGACCTCAGGATCCCAATGGCTCCGTTTTGGGGATATTTATTATGGTGATTTTAAAGGTGTGTCAGCAAATTTGCCAAAATTTAAAACCTGGAATTATTCAGCACATGTCAGATTGTGACGTCCTCCTCCTATACGCAGTCAGACCTGTGAAGAGCTTGCAATTTAAATAGCTGAAGTAGGCAAAAGACTGCACTACTGTAACTCAGTTTTCTTCTTCCCTCTTGAGTAAAATATAACCTGTGCAATGTAAGACCAGGCTCAGAAATAAAAATTGGCTCTGAACAAGGCGGCAGATCAACGTGGCATACTTTCTGTGTTTTGCAGACACAGAACAGCCACTTCGTAATGTAGTAATTACTCAAGGGTGGTACTACATGGTATGGCCATGCTGCATCCAGAACATTGGCTGAACTGTCTTTAGTGATAGGGTTTCCCTGCTCTTAATTTACTGTTGTTGTAATCTGCACCTCCTTCACAGGACCTCTCTTTCTTGCTAGGACTTATGGCCCCCTTTCAATTAAATCCTTGAGCAAAGTGCTCTTCTAACAAGAAATAGTCAGCCCAAGAGAAAGTCACATCCTCATCTGATGTAAAATGGATTATCTCCATCTGTTTTGGACTCTCCCCTGGTACTTTGTGTCTGACTTCCATTATCTGTGTCTGATTTAGAGGATAAACACCCTAGGGCAGTGTTTGCACAGTACCACATGCCATGACAGCAGTCAATAAATTACTGGAGAAGGTGATCACACAGGATTGTTCCCAGCTTCACATGCCTGATTCCACTACCTCAGATCCCAAGAAGTGCAGAAGACCTGTGTTTTCTGAGTGGGACACTGTTCTACACTTGAACAGGTTTCTCTCTGAACTAGTATTTTCCTGCTAAGGGGCATTAAAACATATCCATTCATAATTTAGTGAGGGATTTTTTTGCTAGTTATTCCCTTCTTAATGATTAAAATCTATTCCAGATGTTAAGACACCTAGGACAGTTATAGGCAGTCAAACAACTAAAAAAAACCCAACTCTAAGCAATTCCCTTATCCTACCTCAAACCTCAAAATGGCTTTTTCCTCCCTCTTGACCTCTTTTTTCCCTCCACTTGCCACCAACTTTTGCTTTTGTTATGGTACCTTTTCTGTGCTTCTTTCCCCCAAACTAAAGCTACTCATGCAGTTTTTCCTCTTCCTGGGAGACACTGAATTATAGCCACAAATATCCATAAACATTTCCTTCAATACTTGAAAATGCTTAGGCATAGCTGTAACACAAAAGAAACCCTTAATTGGGTAGGATATGTTCTTCATTTTAGCTTATTCAAGTTATTTTGTAAAAGCTTGATCTTTACACTTCCTGCATTTCTATTTTTCTTCCATAGGCATTAGTGAAATACAAAATACTCTTGGTTTGAAAGGCAGCGTTTGCATCTAAAGGACAGAATGCTCAAGGTCAGGGGAGACTCTGTCCTATATAGTTATTTAAACCTTTTTTTCCAACTCTCCCCTTGGGTTTTATGGTATCCTGTGTTGTTTTCTTCCATTTCCCTTACAAGCATTAAAGAACACAGTAAGAAAAGCTGATTTTCCTTACCACACTTCCCTCTCCTAAATAGGAAAAAATCAAACAAAATCTACCTGTGTGGATATGTTAAATGTTTGCATATTATCAGGCATGATGTCTAGTGGGCTATGCTTCTTATCTGAAATGTATAATTACCTTAAATCTCAAGTTAAAACCTCAGCATTACTGAAATACACGTTCTCTGGTTTTCAGAGACAGTTGGATTGAATGCTTTTCTACTTACTCTGCAGTCCCCATTTATGTTAACAGGCATATTTCTTTTTGCTTCCCTTAGAGTCGACTTGATACACATGTGGGATCCTTTGATAACCTCTTAAAAAGACACTCTTCTGCTTTACATGCACTTTAGAGCTTTAATGATATCATGATGCTTCATTGTGTCTCTGTGGCCAAAATGCTATCTAATTCTTCTTGTAAATAGTACAAAATAGCTTTTTACTCTGTAAGCGACCTCTGTAGCATGTGCTAACAGTCTATTTGAATATACTTTGCCCACAGGGTGTTTTGCTGGAGTCAGGGGAAAGCATTAGGAAGTAAAGCAGAATTGCCATTCCCTTGCCTTTCCGCAGCTCAGAAAGAACTGTATCTACTCTGCTACTGGGCAAGACAAAACCTGGGAGAGGGAAAGGTGAAAGAAGGAGGAGCCAGTGCCGTTATATTTACTTTCCAGTTCATCGGTCCAAAGACATACAGGAGCAAGTAATTTCTCCTGGGGAGCCTCTGAGCAATCCCTATTGCTATGAAGACTTTTTATATCTGCTTCAAAGGCCACTGTAAACATACCATGATGAATTGTAATGTGTCTGTGTGTATATTTGTTCTTACTTCTATTTTTAGATGCTGCATTTAAAGTCTCTGAGTCCTTAGCTCACATCATATGCTAACCAGTTTCTTTGGGCAAATTTTCTATAAAAAGCATGAAATCAGAGCTTTGGAATCCTTTTTATAGCTACATTTTGGGTCCATAGGAAGTGTTAAACAACTGATGAAATGCAGCCTTATGTGCAGAGCTGTCTGATCTAAAGGTATTCAAAGGAGTGGGCTGCAAGGCTTTAAAGTCCCAGCATGCTCGTGCACATCACATTCTTCAGTATGGCTTTCTCTTGCAAACATTAGAACTTCTGCTGTCTGCAAATTGCTTGAGCAGTATGGTTTTAGAAGTGAGACATGGAGCATGCTTGGTTGTTCTCCCTGTGGCTTTGGTCTCCTCCCATGTGCACCCTTAGCAGCACTTGGAGAACATCCCTGTGCCCTCCACTTTGGCCA
The DNA here is from genome assembly GCA_013400055.1 of Nycticryphes semicollaris. Taxonomy (NCBI): domain Eukaryota; kingdom Metazoa; phylum Chordata; class Aves; order Charadriiformes; family Rostratulidae; genus Nycticryphes; species Nycticryphes semicollaris. Next base: position 125,732 of record VXBJ01004044.1, read on the forward strand.
TCGGGCAGCAGTTTTTTATGGCAATGTAAAATGCAAAAGACCCAAGTTAAGGAAAAAAGATTCTTCCCTCCCTGAAGGCCTATGGGCATGTCCCTGCTGTGGGATCCAGGGGGGGGAATGCTCTCTCTCTCTCTCTGCCTCTGCATTTTTGAGCCTCCTCCTGCTCCCACCTCATCCTTGGCTGGTGGTGATGGTATTTAAGCTACTTCTATGGGATCTTCTGAGTAAATTTGGGGTAGTCTGCCCTGTAACATGGAGCTATTGGCTGTTTTACAACTGTTGGCAATAGAACAGATTGGTTTGTAAATTAAATAAACCAGGTGAGTGATGGGAATAATTCAGATTTGGGGTCTAATAAATGAGACTAGACAGGGTGACACATGCTGTGCATCCCTTTGCAAGTGTGTCATTCAAGGGACACTAAACACATACATGTGGCTGTGGATTCCTGTAGTTCTCAAGCTTTGTTTGATGTCAGTAGGAAGTGTGAAAATCTAGAGTAACTTATCATCTGCATGTGTAACATCAGAAAACAGAGGACTAAGCTTCTCTTCATTTCTCCAAATACAGTTTCTGATCTGTTCCTTCTCGCTAGAGCTGGCCAGATAATTTATATCTATCTTTTTCATGTTTCCTGTGTTTCTGGTAGTGAAAGAACTGAACAGAGAATAGTGAGGCTACTAGCTCACAGAGTCACTCAAATCCTCCTCTCTCTAACCTGTACAAAGTTAACATGACAATTATTACATTTAGGACAAATAAGATTATTAAAAATGTATTCATAGTTTCTGATACTTACAGCAATTCCAGTAATAACTATAATTTAATAATTGGCAGATAGTAGTTGTTGGGGTTTTTTTGGTAGATACTTGCATACAGAGGCTCTACATTACAATGAATATTCATTTTGGTTGCATTGCACTTCCCCATCAATGAGAAAGAGAGATTAACTAAAACAATATTTTATTTCCCACTTTAATGGTGAGTACATAGCATTAATTATATTATTAATCCAACTAGAAACTCTTGTACAAAGCTATTTCAAGCCATTAGTTGCCCTGTTGTAATTGATGGATTACTGCATTACCATTTAATTTAGTATTGTTTTCGAGGCATTACATTCAGTTTCATTCAAGTTAATTGTATAGCCAAATAAGGAAAGAACTTGCTTGATGAACATAAGAGATGCAAGCATGGATTCTTCCTGATTTCAGATGTATAATGGGATGTGATCCATATAGCAATTCTGTATAAGGCTCTTCAGTTAGCATTACCTGGCAATTTATGACAACAAGAAATGAGGGAATGGACCAGAAGTTTGCATGGCATTTGGATTCAGCATTGTGATAGTCTTCTCTGCAAATGGAAATTAACATCAATTATTCAAATCTAGTTATGCTTTCAACCCTCTTAATTGCAAAGTGTTTTCCATTCAGTGATCAAGCCCAATTCCCTAAACATAATAGCAATTATAACTGTGCATCCAGAGGAAAATATACTCTCTTTGGCCCAATTTTCAGCTCTGATGTGACCTCTTTAAGCTGCTTTTTACACAGAGGAATTGTTAAGATGGAGCAACTGTTCCTTTTCCACAGAACATATCCTGGGGCTGTCAAGAAACAAGGACTATAATCTTCTTTACTGCCCCAACATAAAAATGGGGAAAACATAATGTTTGGGATTCAGCTGCCTAGACAAGAGTATGTAGACCCCTTTAGACAGATTCCCTTAGGTACCCGAGACACCTTCTCCAGGCTAGCAAATGTGGTGTAGGACTTGGGAAGGTCTCTGGCAGCTCAAGGCAAGGCTGGAGGCAATACTCTACAGTATCTAAAACAGCAATAGTGGTTAGATGAATTACCCTGAGTTTGCATGACGACTGGAACAACTATTCTGGACTATGCAAGGCTAAATGTAAATTATATTAAACTTGAAGCTGAAAAGTCCTTCATGCACTGGATTGCATAAGGGCATAATGAAGCTTCTTTCTCCTTAGTCCAATTCCTATTTTTCATTAGAGTAACTTCCAGCACCTCCTGTCCATCTTCTAGCTTTTCTGTGGCACGAGGGATGATTCTGTTGCACTCTTTGAGTGTTTAGTCTGTAAGGCTTTCAGGATTTGTAAATGTGACACCCTTTACTGAAAATAATAATGTAGAGCATGTCTCAAGCTACAGTCAGATCTTTGCTGTGTGGACAGTAAACACCAAGGCTTAACAGGGAGTCCCAGTCCTCTGTTTAACCACAATAAGAACTTGGTCCAAATGTGCTGGGTCTCCTTCCCAGCCACCTTCCCTGATTACATTTCTGTAACATTAGAGCAGAAAGACCAGGGAGCAGCTGGTGGTATGTTTAGCATGGAGAAGGTGTGTTGTCTGATACTCAGAGACAATTGCAGGTCTCTCATTCAACAGTTGCATGAGACATCAAAAACCAATGACACGTCTACTGACAAAGAAAACATTTACTTTTTTGAACTAGTTAAAATGTTGAAATGAGTGTCTTATGGATTGTATTTATTAGACACAGAAATACTTGATGGAGTCAGGTAATCCCTTGCTGCATTCTCCTTTGATTAAAAAAAAAATCAGTCTTCTGAACTCTTTAGGAATCAAATTGAGGATTCATTATCCTTGGTTACAGTTCCTTATTTCCTACTAGTATCTGACCTAGAGGTCTCCTTCTCCAGGTACTTTTGAGAAAAATTCTCTTCTTGCTGTCTTTTCCATTTCTGATGTGATGTTTTTAAATCATCCTAAAATAAATAAACTAATTCAGTCATAACTCTTTGGTTAGCTTTCAGCCAACACTGATTGGCTTGCACTTGGGCAGTTATTCCTTCTTCAACTCTCTCTGGCAAAGAAATTTAGTTTGCAAATTTGTCCTGAATAAGAGTGGTTGTTTTTTCAACCATCCCCAACTAAATTTAACTCCCCAGTAAAACCATGTGGAGGTATGACTAGGTAATGACAGGGAGGGGCTTCAACCTGAAAAGGAAACCCCAGGGTTGGGTGCATTTAGGTAGGAGATTTTGTTGGCTACAGAAATTTACCCCCCTAAAACTGAAAGGCTGTTTCTTAAACGTATCAGAGGTTGGAACAAGGATGAGTCTTATCTCCAACAACAATCTGTAGTGATTGGGAAAGCTGCCATGGTTGATCCTAGTTTTTCCTTGTTTTCAAAGATAGCCCTTTGCTTGCAGACGATTAGCCCAAGATCTATGCAACACCTCCTGCAATGTAAGCTTCATTTGAGAGATTAAGGAGGATTTCACTTGTGTGCAGAGGGTTTCTGTTTTGTTTCTCTGCAGAGGCATGATTTTCAAGCTTTGAAAGAATTGGAAAAGCTGTTTGACAGAAGGAAGCTTGAATCCCGTACTAATAGTTATGCAGAGTCCACTCCTTTTATGAAAGGCTGCTGTTCATGTATATTGAAAGCTTTGTTTTGTATTACTCTACAGATACGTATGGTAAGTTATTCTGTTAATTACAGTTGGATTCTAAATGTAAGGATAGATGTAGTGAGATTATAGTTTATCTCTTCTTATAATTTACCACAGAGTATATATATGTATTTATTTCTGTTGGAGTGTATTACTGGTATCTGGACACTGATCCACAAGAAATGAAATGCATTCAGGACTGTTGTCCTGAAACCCATTCAGTACAGTATGATCTGCTCCTTCTAATAGGTGTGGACTTTGTCATTATTACTTTAGAACGAATCTCTCATTCGAGAAAAAAAAGAAAAGAAGGAAAAAACTGCAACAGAGAAATTACTCTAGTGGTGATAACACAGGGAAACATTTGCCATGGGCATTGATTGGAGTATTTGTCATATATTTATGTCATGATATAATGGCATACTGTAGGCTATTCTTGCATGCGTTCTCATCCCGAGCTCATTTGTCACTCGCCGGTGTAAATTCAACATCTTCTGGGGGAGTTTATGTATCTCCTTGCAGTTGACTGTAAACAAATTGCAAGTGCTGCTTGGCAGGTGACAGATAGATACAGTTGGGTAGGTAAGGCTGTTGCAGTCTCAGTGCAATATGAAAAATATATGCATTTGAGAAATTCCAGGCTGCTGCTGTCTAGTGTAAAATTTGGGATATGACAGCAGATGTCAGATTTAAAAAGAAGAACGGAATTCTGTGGGGGATTGAACTAGTTCGTTTTATTCTTAGGAAAAAAGAGTCCAGACATTTAGCTGGCTTGCTGGTGTAATTGGTTGCTTTATGCACACTGTGTCAAATGAGCCCATATGTGGTGACTGTGTTGCTACATTCTGTTATGGCAGGGTTTGGTTTCTTATTTTCAGCATATCACATCCTCTGAGCCTTACATGGCAGTCAAGCAAAGGCCTCCATAGTGTATGACTAGATCGCAGTGCTTGGATCCTCCCCATTTTCAGGGTGGCTGTACAAACACTCCGCCATTGAGCTCCCTGCAGCCCCAGGGCCTCAGCATATCTCTGCCTTGGATGATGGAAAACTTTAATAACACGTGCAAAATTAATTTGGACCTTCTCCTAATACAAGTCTTTGAAGTCAGTGGGAAGCACTGAGGATTTTGGGCATGCCAGCTCTTTATTTCTGTGTATTCAGCTATTATACCAATTGATTTCAGTTGATGTGAGTCACTGTTGTTTCCATAAGCACCTCTTTTAATATGTAAAAGCCATATATATTTGTGACTTCTTGGTGAGCAGCCTCTCCCTCTCAATTGTGGAGAAAGGTGTTATACAAAAAGAATAAATTGGTAGTGTAGCTCTTTGTGCCTTTCTAAGATAAGGCGCTAGCCATATGGCTCCAATGCTGGGCGCTGAGAAAGCAGCTGAGAGCTAGGAGGTTGAGGGGGGTTTGGGGGTGGTGGTGTTTTGTTTGGTCTGGTTTTATTAGGCACGTCTTTTAATAATTTCTTTATTCCTCTTCTCACTTAGAGCCGAGACCTTGGGGTTCTGTGTGTAATTGTGCTAGCCTTAACTCAGGAGAAATCACATTGTAGTCTATAAAAGCATGGGAAAGGTTTCTGGGGTCATCAAGGGCAGCCACAGCCTGCCTTGTGTTATCTAATGACATTCATAGATTTACTGAACTCCCTTTTCAGTTAGATTCCTTGTGCTGCCTATTATTTCTGCTAGAAATTTGCTTAAAAACTTCACTCTTCTGCAAATCTTCACATTTTCTGTACAAGCTTATTCCTGGCCATGTTTTCCTCCTCTTTGTTCTTGTGCCAAAGGATACACTGCCTTTTAGTGTAAATAGCTTTTCTGTTGAATGTTTATCCACCTCTTCCCCTAACACACACACATGCACATTTGCAAAATATACATTTCTACTTACATAAGCAGTAATTTTTTCTCTAAACTGAACAAAGGAAACCTTTTTTGTCCTTATATTAACCTAGACAACATTCTTTTTTTTTTTTCAGTTTGAAGCTGTCTTCCTTGATTATATGGGATAAGAACAACACAAATTATCCCCATAGTATTCTACACAAATTGTCATCAAGATCTTATACAATAAAGTTAATATTTTTCTCCCTATGGAAATACTCAGTTTGCATTGTTGTACAATCATACTAGCTTTTTTAAAATAAAAAAATGCACCTGCAGTTTATGTTCATCCTGCTTAAACAATTCATCAGTTCTTCTAGTTTATGCAGTTAATACACCCATATTTTCTTCTCAGTCATTTAGAACCACTGATCATGTACAGTAAATTATAAAACAGGGTGGACAGAATAATAGAAAAATTGTAATCCAGCACATCATAGCATATAGAATGGGAGGTTGTAGTGCCTGGCCTCAGCAGTTTTTTTTCCCCTAAAGAAAAAATGTGTAGGAAAGGTCTCTTCCAGTTGTTTTTTGAAAATGCAAACTGTAACCTAGATTAACAGGTTAACCATTTTGAACACTATTGTATAGTTGACATGAGCCAACCCAATTCTTACTTCATTAGTTGAAAAAAGAGTTAATAACGGCATTGTATATAACTTTGAAATAATGATGCAGGTCAGAACAAAGGGCATTTTTGTCAGTAATGACACTGCATCAGCATTTCAACGCAAATATTCAGGAATACTTGTGTTATAGAATGAAAAGATATTAAAGGTTTCCTTATTATAAATGATGTTATTGTACTGGAATACACCTAATCTTACTAATAGCATCTGTTCAGTCCAATAATGTGTGTAATTGTCATTTTTATAACTTACACCTTGAATTTACTTTCCATTTGAACCTTTACTAAATAATTTCCATAAACTTAAAAGTGTACAGCTCATTCACTCAATAGTTACACCAAGCTCTGTTTTATTGTCCCCTTTGCTTATATTAAATTTGTTAAAATAGATTTTCATTATGATTTTGATTTATTGTAAAAAAGTTTGAACAGATCCATGACAACCTTTCATATTTGCATACCATTCTAGCAAAGCATACTTAGCATGAAAAAAAAGCCAAAAATGTGGTAAAGTCCTAAATATCTTTTATTTTTTCATTTTCTGCCCATAAGTTTGAAACCTCTGCGAATCAGCATTATATAATGTACTGACCATTCCTTTTAGTGAGAAAGTGCTTATCTGTGTGCATATATCTAGATAAATAAGGGTGGCTACCCAAAGGACTTGCTATGGATACATTATTTATTATGAGTTACTGATGATCTTATAGCTCATGAGTGACAGAGCAAAACAGAATGATGAGGTGTTATGAAAGCTCATCAATAACTTGAAGTAATAAATAATGTATCTGTTGTCTGCCTATTGAATATATTTCTTATGCATTAGTATTTTTTTTTGTATGTGTTTAATAATTATTTTGGAATGAGATAGGAAATTGTATGATCTAGATTCAAGGAAATATTTTAAAAATCTCATTTTATTCTGTGGCACACCTTTGTTTTTGTTTAAATTATACAGAGAGATACTAGAGATGAGCAACTATTCTCAATGAATAATTTATTTGAATTTAACCTCCTTTTCTACTACTGGAATATTCAAACAATAGGCGACAACTTATTCTGATTCATATGTTATTAAAATTTCATTTGACAGATGTCTTTTTGAATTTTTATTTTATGTCTTGACAGCGATTATTTGAAAATGGAGCTATGTACTCTAATTCTGTTGAAATACATGGGATGCTTTTTATATTGTCCTTGATTAGCTGTGATTGGCCTCATGAATCCCATGATAACTCTGTGCCCTGGCTGCCTGAAAACACAAGCAATTCTTATATTACTATTTCATGTACAGAAGTAAAGGTCAGTTTCTGCCAACTCTCACGCATCTAACTTCAAAGTTGCTTTCGAGGACTATATTTGTCAACTGTGAAAAGCTACTGCAGATACAGAATGGAATATCTTCCTCTAAAATTTCAAACATTTTTCCCTTGCAGGTTTATAACTAAGTTCACTACTGAAGCTTCACGTTTTGCATCATTTTTTCTACTCTGTATGGTATGATCTGCCTTTTCCTGATGTGCTCCAAGGAGAGGAGGAGACCATGATCTACCAGTAGCTGTATCTTTCACTGTAGACTGAAGGTGAAACTAAATGTTAGAGGTGAGTCAGTGAATCTCAAAACAATTTAGGTCCCAGAGTACTCCATCTATTCTTATTCCTCTTGTGCTTTCTATAAAGAAAGAATATTTATTTCTATAAAGAAATAAATATTTTGTAGTGAAAGTATAGTCTATACATCCCTGTCAAACAGAAGTTTATAGGCCCAAATGCATTCCTCTTAATTCCAGACACATAACTGAGGATTACCTGTGAGGCTTAAGAGGTGAGTCCACTCTCAAAGTGTTTATATCATGATAGGCACCAGTTTTGTCTCCCCTTTTCAATCAGTGCAGAGAGAGACAGGAGCCATGCAAGGGCAATTTGGATCACAAACACTCTGGATTGCTCTTTAGATCATCTTGCTCGCTTTCAGCACTGATCACAGTGAGAGACCAGGAGGGCAGAGACGGGTTTTATCTAACTGAAATATAGAGGACACCAGTGAAATAAATAGGCATTTCTAGACAATGATCAATTTTATCTTAAAGCAGTACAATTCTAAAGTGGCTATCACAAGGGGAAATTTCTACATTGCAGATGTCTGAATTTAGGTTAAATTAATCTTGGCGTATGTTAGATGCCTAAATACAGAGAGGTAATCTACATCACAGACTTTTTTAATGCAACAGAGTATGTGGGTATGGACAGTAACACCAAGGACTCAATTCTGACTGGAGAAGCAAAATTCCTATTGCCTCACCAGGAGGAGCTCTGCTACTCACCTCACTTCTCCTTACTAAGGTTTTCATTAGATGTTGTAGGTTAGATTTAATCCTGATTTGAAGTCCAAGACAAATTTTTACTCAAAACCTCAAAACAAAGTTTTCAAGGGAAGTAAGATGGCCCCATGCTGACTCCCTGGTCAGGGGTATATCCCCTTTATGCATGATGATTCCCAGGCTCTCTTGATAAGCCTCTGCTGCATGGGGGCATTTGTTCATAATTAACATGAAGTAATAGAATTGATCTCATAAAAATGAAATTGGGCATATGCCCCTTTTCACAGATTCCCACAAATTGTTTGATAAGATACGTTTTGGGGAGGAGCCGTGACAGATGGCCTAATAATGTCAGATTTATTTTTTTTTCTGATAGAAGAGCTTTTGTGGAATCTCAGAGAGGTAGCATATCCCAGCTAGCATAATTTGCCATCTCCCCCTTGGATTGCCACTGTTTTATTGCAGCTCAAGAATCTAGCCTGTGACTCTTGTTCCACTCTGACTGTTGCGATTCCTGTGTGCCCCATATATCCCTATTTTATTAAACCAAACTGTAAAAAGAGGTTGAGTTTCCTTTGTGCCACTCCAGAAATACAAAACAACTTAATAGGCCAGAGCAGGCAGGTTTACAGCTGTTTTATGTTGACAGAAAGGCACAGAGGAGCCAGAAGGTACTCCTGAAACAAGGTCTGTACCTGATACTGGAAAGAACTATAAAGGAGTACATAAATCGTAAATGCATGTAGATTTGACAACAAGTCCTTTCATGGCCCTTTCCCAGAGCTGGATTCTATTTCAATTATTTTATTCACTGGACCAAAAAAAAAAATTCTTAGGGGAAAAGTTCTGCTTACAATTGATGTTAGGGCTCTGCTCTCTGCTGTGTGATGCAGACTGTTGTCCCTCCATCACCAAGAGCCGGGAGTTCAGAGAGTCTGCAGTAAAAGCCTGGTCAGTGTATTTTTGAGTGTAGTAACATGATGGTCAATCTTAACAATAGGTTGATGCAGCTGAAGGATGCTGCTTTGAAGAGCCTAAAGCACTTGCTGACACTACGAGCTCCTACTGGAAGCCTTGCTGTCTTTAAGGAGCTTTTCCTTGGAGAAAGCCCTTTTAATTAGGCTTTGCTCCAGTTTTCAGACATTACATTTCAAAATACTGAATGTAAGTATTTGGAGACTCAGAAGTGCATATGGCACTTTGATATTTTCTCTATTCATAGCACCTCTGAAAACAAAACAATAAAAAATCTGACAGCAGCAGATATAACTAGCTGCATTATGAGAAGAACTTTCTGATCAGTCATAATTTATTTTTCATGACACTATTTATCCAATTTTCTCTCCCTCCACTCCCCCTGCCTAACCCTCAAAAGAAGAAGGGTGAAGGAGGGAGGGGAAGATAGAAGGGAGTTCACAAACAAATGAGTCTCTGCTTCTTAAAAAGACTGCAGTTACTGACGTTACAAATCACTTTAGTCCCCAAACAACAAGAAGGATGCATCTGCCATCAGCAGCAGTGGGGTTAATAAAATATCTTCTCCTATATCTAACTTATTTTATAGATCTCTGTGCTTTTTCAGAATTTCTGTAATGAGCATGTTGTGCCTGTCAGGGGTTGGTTTCCTCAGTGAAGCCTTCATAGTCTCTTTCATCCCCAAAGTCTCAAACTTCTTGTCAAAACCTATAATTACCTCCCAGAGTCAAATCTGCCATTAATCATCTCAGAAAGATTTTTGCTAAACCTTATCACTCAGAGTTCTGAAAATGAGTAGGGACCTCCTGTATCTGTGCCACCTCTCTGGACTGCGTTGTCCTGTTCTGGGAAAAATGAGAATTAACTAAAATAAGCTTTGCTGAAGTAACAAGGCTTTAAAATGATAACATGAATGAAAATGTGAAGATAATACAGATGCCTTTCTTCCTCTTTTACTCCTTCCTTTTCTTTCATCAAAGGTAGACACAGCTGTAACAATTAGAGGAGGCACAATGTATGAAATATTTTTGCAGTGTCTATACTGTGAAGAAAAGACCCAGTAAAAAAGCTAAAAATAAGATTTTATAATTTTTTTCCTGTTTGGTTATAAAAAAATCAAGGTAAAACAGTTATAAATGTTGAATATTCCAGGGAGGGGAAAATAACTTGTTTTGGAAAAAAAAAAACACTTTAATCAGAGGTGATTTTTCTTTTATTTTTCTTCCCTGTATTTTTATTTTCCTCTTAATTTTTCACTTTTTTCACTAAAAAAAAAATCCATAGGAGAAAAAGAAGGGAGAAATACTGATTTTCTAAAATAAAGTTTGCAAAGCCTCCAGGAAATTACAAGAAACAAACATTATATTTTTTTAAGAAAAAAAAAGGGTTATACTTGAAAACAATAATAAGTATTTGCTCAGAAATGTCAGGTAGCCTGCATATTAACATAAAAATAAATACACAGGTATTTTCATGAATATAACAGCAGAGAAACACCTCCTTTCCTGTATTGTTTGCCCAAATGTATATACTGAATTAAAATCACTATGAAGCTGAGAGTTTCTTGGTATTATAAGTATTCATTTACTTGATGTGAGTAAATTGCCAGCATAGGTGAAAGAATAATATTGACAACTAATACCATTTTCAGGCTATCTACAGACTTAGAGTTCCATGGTCATGTCTGCACCATGATCATCATGAGAACAAAGACCAGTGTCAAAAAGATGGAGTTGATGACTCGCCCTCACCACCTAGCACCTCACAAATCTGTTTGATTTAACTAGGAATGATTAAATACAAAGTTCTCTCTCTTTTTCTTTTTGTTTTCGTCTGGAAAAAGTGAACTAAGCTCCATGGAAGATATTTATTTGGGACATTTATCTGTCTTTTTTCAGTATATTTGAGACTACTGTCAGCATTCTGGTTGGGAAGACCAAAATAAAGTGAAAAGGTGTGATGGAGGAGAATGGATGGATCAAGCTATGGAACAGGAAAAAAAAAGCAGCCTGTCCAGCTAGCCTCTGGTACTCCTGTCCAGGCACTTGTGTGTACCTGCATGGCATCAAGAGAAGAACTGTGTTCAATGTAAAAACCTCAAACTGGTTTTGTTAGGTCATTGTAGAGAAGTTTGGGTTGAAAGAAGCAAATGGACATGTTTCTGGGTCTTCTCTTTTGGGTTCAAAGAAGCAAATGGATATGTTTCTGGGTCTTCTTTTTTTTTACCGGTGCTGGTCTGCATCCTCACAGTTGAGGGCAGTTATGAGTCTCAGTTGTGCACTGAATAGCCAGACACTGGGATCAGGAGAATATGCTTTGGCCAAGAGCTAGTTCCTCAAGGGCCACAATGTTAAATCTTTTTCTAGGTTTTCTGTGCTTCCATTTAAGCCATTACAGGGGAATACAATGGTAACCCGTTCATTCATCCTGCCCTACATGGGATTTCCCAAGTAGTGGGTTCCCAATGCTGAAATTCCCTGAGTGTATTTCTAAGCTGTTCTTTTCCCATAGAACATGTGTGAAGTTTAAAGCTTTAAAAGCTCAGGTGGTGCCATCAGTTTGGAACATCTGCATCCTATTGTGAACGATCTGAAATTCAGAACTCATATGAAGCTTTATATCCAAATCTATTGTTATCATTGGATTCGAAGAAGACACTAGTTGAAAAGAGGTATAAAAACCCCCTTCAGTTTTGTTCAAGTGGCTAGAGGTTTTTTAGGTATTTGTAGGTAACTCAGAGGAAGGCAAAGGAAGAAAAGAAGGGGATTATGTCACAAATGAAGGTGAGCACCACAGAACTTCTGCTAGAGCACAACTGACTGATATATGTTGGATAACCATTTAAGTAAGAAGCGTAAGGCTAATTGGGAAATGATTATTCAGCACAGGCCAAATGTTAGCAAAGATAATGAGGACAGTGATTAATGAGTTGAGAGAAATTAGAAGGACAAACCTGCTGCAGTTTGTTGTGATTCCTGACATAAGTATCATATGGGAAATCTGCAACTGGAAATATTTTAGAAATGCATACATAGTATTGTATCTGCAAAAATGAAAGGGAGTATAAAATAATTTTCTCTTACTTGCTGATCATAGAAGAAGTAAAAAGGAAAAAGTACTTTCATTTAGGGAAGAATCATGGATATTGTCCTGGTTTAGGCCAGCTTGGCCAATGATGGATGAGAGATGCTCTCCCCCACCTCTTGCTCCAAGGAGAGGAGGAGGAGAGATAAAAGATTTATGAGTTTAAAAGGAACTAAACTACTTTAATGAAATATTACTAGTAAAATAAAAAGAAAATAATGAAATAGATGCTATATGTTTAAAACTGTATCAAACTCACAGGATGACGTCACTGGCAAGCACTGGGGAAGTCCCAGCCTGGACTCAGTGATGGATGGAAACTGAATTACAAATCTGGAGTCAGGAACACACTGATGGGGATCAAAGGCAGATGAACAGATAGGGTCCTCCTTGGATGTCGGCCACTGAAGAAAAAGAGCAGACTGTTTGATCCCTCAGCTTTTATACTAAGCATGGGGCAGATGAGATGGAATACCTGTGCTGGTCAGTTTTGGATCACCTGTCCTGTCTGCTCCTTCCTGCAGGTGTGATCCCACTACATTTTTGCATTTTTCATCCTCTAACAGGGCAAATAAAATTACCTGACCTTGGTTGTTGTAAGAATAAGTATAAGCATGAGCCTCTCTGCGTACCATTCCTTGGCACTAACTATAAACATAGGTCTTTTCACTCAGAGAACACTTTTCTGCACAATATGCTGTTAATTTTTGAGAGTTAGGTTTAGTTAAAAAGTAAAATTACTGAATATAAATTACTGAATATAAACCAGGACAGATATGCTCAGGGATCAGAGTGTACATAATTCCAACCATTTTTATCAATCTCTGAATTTTGTCTCATTCTGTGTTGAATGCTGCACAAAACCCTTACCTGTCCGGGTACCTTCCCTGCAATTCCAATTCTCTTTCCAGGCTCCTACTGCATGAGATGGCTTTCAGTTACTACCTTACTTCAGTAACTGGGATATTTTTCTTATCGCTGATGTTTTTCTCTCCATACTCCAACTCCTTCACCAATGTTTTGCTACTACTCTTGAGAGCTGCACCCCCATTTTTCAATGACTCTGGGATCTAAAACCTAATCATACACTTTTCTGATCTTTGTTCCTGTCTCTGTCTGATCTATGAAGACCCATTTTCCACTTGAAAGGATAAACAGATATCCATTTCTACCAACAGCATTTGAACTGACAGCAAGGGAGAATCATGAGCCTGTGACTACAAACCCTGTAACTCAATTAAAGGAGTTAGGCAGACTTTAGCATTGCTATCAAATTAAGTTCTGAAACAGCTATTAAAATACTTTTGTTATGTGTCTGCATCTTGCCAATATTCTTCCATGCACTTAGATTTTTATATTCTGTGGGGTTTTTTGGTATATTTAGAATTTTATAAGTGGGATACATTTAAAAATAATTTTGCAGGGAAATATCTTATAATATGGAGAATACAGAATCTGACAAAGCGTTAATTAAATTATAGCAGTAGGTAAGTGAACTGGTTAGGCAGAAAGTTGATTTGTGAAAAGAAATATTATGACTGACATATAAATCTGTATAGAAATTAGAACCATAAAATGGTAAGTTGATTCTAGGATGCTACAGAGAGAGTTTACTTCTCCAGGGTAGTTAAAATAAAATAACACAGATTCAGCAAATGTTTTTATACATTGGAGAATCCTATAACAAGGCAGGATATTTGATCTTGGCAGAGTTTTAATTACTCAGATGTTGATTTGGATGCCACTCAATACAAAAATGAAGAGGAGGAACACAATTTGAGAGGTATTTCAGGATTGCTTTCTTCCACAGCTTATTGAAGCATTCAGATGGTTAGAGGCTATTTTGGACCAAGTCCTAGAAAATATACCAAGTATGATTAATAGGACTGAGGCATAGAAACACCCAGGACATTACAATATCATTAGTTCAACATATTCTTGGGGGCTGATGGAAGCAAAGTGAACATTCTGGACTGCAGGAAGGCTGACTTTGAGAAACATGAAATGCCCTGACAGATTTTGGTTAATATTTTATTGTTGAAGATTTTATTATGCAGAGGGAATCTAGTGGAGACTCTAGGAAGTGTTTTAGAAACAGTTGGTGATGCAATTAAAATCCATCCTGATTCAGTCTAGAGGGAAAAAAGGCAACAGATGCAAGTTTGTTTAAGTGTCAATGTAAAAATAATTATAAACAGAAGGCTTCTTTAAAAATATATAGAAAAGTTAGGGAGGGGTGGATTGGGAAATCTCTAAAAATAAGCATAAGCAAGTCAAGAACATAATTAGTAGTACTGAATGTTGAATTGTAAAGGGTATCTCACCCAATAGAGGATTTTACTGCTGTATTTACAGTAAATGAAAAATAAAACGGGAAAGCGATCGGCTTATACAGGAGATTGGGGAACCAAATAAAGTCTAATAAAATAGCAGATTTTGAGAAGAGACAGGAGATGGCAAGCTGCTTGGGGCAAGGATTATATTTCCTAATTAAACCAATTATCAACAGTTAATGTTGCATTTAACACATTCAGAGTGCTGTACTACCTGGTAACAGATGCAGGGGAGTAATCTTAGCTCCATTGTACAGACAGGGAAGCAGAAAAAGAGATGTACTAAGGCTGATGTAGAGGGAATTAGCAGCACTGGTAAAATTAAAGGTCTTTTTCTTTGACAGTTCCCTGCGTCTCTGGTCCTGTTCTTACTGGATTGCCAAATTCTGATTGTAGGCAGAAGGAAATAACAAAAACTTAGCAAAGCAAAAGAACATGAAGGAAATTAATTCTCCATTTTTACAAAACTTTCCACACTGGAAGACACTTTTCACAGTTGCAGTGAAGCCAGCCATGGCACAGGTTTCCACCTAACTGGAATAGGTTGCTCAGGGGTGTCTGGGGTTCTCATAGGAATCAGGAACATGTGGAGTAGTTTGGACAAGTATCTGAAGAGGCAAGAACCTGCTCACACTCAGCTGCAAGCAAGCTTCCTTCCATCTTTCCTTCCTTCTGTGCTTCTATTTGTCCTTTCTTTTTTCCTTCTGTGCTTCTACCACTGGCTGACTTTTACAGATCAAGGAAAAAATATGGACATCAGCTTGTTAAACACATGTGACTTAAAATTATAATTGTTTCCACCAGTTTCAAATAGACTACTCTTCTGGTTGAAGTTGAGAACAAGTTTGTGTTCTTAAATGATTCAGGGACATGGTCTTCCTGATGTAGACCCAATCATAAAGGAAAATTTCTAGTACCTTGAGGAAAGATAAATACTAGAAGGCAAATAATTCATAGCTATGAGAGTTCAAGAAAATGTAGGCAGAAACAGATTAATTCTTTGGAAAATTACTTTCCAAGTTCCTTGATGAGCACTAGAAACTTGCAAACATAATGTCATTAGTCTGAGATAGGTCTGTGACATCAATTACGGAAAAATATTATCAAAAATGTGTGGGGTCACTGATAGAGCATGCTGTGGTACTTAATTTCTTTAGAGACGAGTAACACATTTATGAGAGTCTGGTATTACCTAATCCAATTGTCTCCACCCCCCCACCCCGCAACCCCCNAATAATTGTCAAAATTTTATTTTTTATTGAAGGATTGATGTTGGTGAAGGAAGCAAAGACATTCCTTTGAAGACTGAGCCAGTTCCCACTGTTTTAAGAGGCAATACTTCTAGATGTATAGTTTGTGCTTTCCCTTTCCTCTGTTCTGGCTGTGGCAGAGAGACAAGGTGAGCTGATCCTCCTGTGGTGCTCTGCATGGCAACAGCTCATCTCCTCATGTCAGATGCTGCTGAAACATATCTCTCCTGGCTTTCACATACTACACATCACTTTTGAGAGTAGGATTGAAGCTTGCAAGTCAATTATTTTTCATCATAGGTAGTGCTACTTTTTTTGTGTGATGATTTAATGGTTTTCAAATTACCCAAATACTTTCTAGAAAATTTCTAGTGAAAGGTACTTATGAAGGAGCACAATTCTGTATGGAGACCAATGTGTAAATGTTCAAACAAAAATGTCAAAATAATTCAGATTTTGACAGATTTTTCTTGTAATCAGCTTTAAGATGTATTTATCTTTTCTGGTTCTTCCCCCCACCCCTCCCCCCCCCTTCTTTCACTTCAGTAAATTTCCTAAAAGCCTGATGAAATGGTTTATGCTGGACTTCAGGGGCAGGAATTTCTCTGTCCATCCAACCTCAGCAGAAAGGTAGTGAGATTTTAGAAGACTTTTGCCTTAACCAGCACTCTGACAAGGTTGTAAAGTGCTGAATGTATAGCTGTTCAACAGGTGTACAGTCTTTGTCAAGGATTGCTACCCTTGCAATGGTAATCTTGGAGCTAAGCAACTGTTGCAGGGTTGCTGTTTTAGTTACAAGGCAAATTCATCTATAAATATTCATCATAGTGTGAAAATCAAACTTACAGACTATTGCCAGGTTATCTGCTACTGATATAAATACCTTGCTCTTTATTCATTCTACCTGATACTGCGTTCCTTTTCTCCTAAATTGTGGCTCTTTTGCATGCAGCACTGGTGTTTGTGCCTGAAAAAGCAATACGTTTCAGGACCACACAAACAAAATACAGAGCAATTCTGGACATACAGGTAAAGGGTCATCCAGCAATTTCACTTGCAAGAGTGATCTGTTAGTGTCGGAGCCTGGCTTTGCTGTTGAGGACTGCACTGAACAGTAGCTTACCTGCGGAGCTTTTTATTCCACTAACTTTGCTAGTTGTATGTCTTGAGCTCTCTCCAGCTTTTTGGACACATTGACTCCTACCTTCTATAGTATATGGTTCACTGAGGATACCAAATTACTTTTATGATGATAAGTAGCTACCTTACAAAGGCTTCATGATCCAGTTGACACTACACCTCACCCTGTCAACTTACATCTAGTGTCAGTTGAGTCTCTAGCTAAAATGCTTACGTAGTTGTATTTTAGTTATGCGTATAAATTATTGACAGTCACACTGAACAAAAAAAAAAGATTTTTGAATCAAATCAAAAAAGAAGTACAGAATATCTCTGAGAAATGTGAAAATGCTTATGATACTCAACCAGTTATATTCCTGTGCACTGACTCTAGCTTGAAACCCACCTAGTAGCATCTTCAGGTATGGACTATCTCTTCCTCTGTGTGATGAACACTGGTTGGTTGTAATACAGGTCATTCTAGAACAGGTTACTACTGGTAGCACATGGGTAAACAAAGCAAATTTTAAGGTATGGTTTGCAATAGCGTCAGAAGCTGTCACATTACTGATCCAAACAGATGAAAGTATCATCTGACTTATTCAGTTAGAACACATAAATTACCATTTTATTTATTGACACCTAGGAAAATTGCAAAATTTTTGTCTTCAGAAAACTTTGTAAAAGTGAATATGGCCTTGATTCCCTCAGTTTCTGAAGCTGCCATAACTAGACTAAAGTGCATGCTTATGTGTGCAAGAGGAAATGGATGACAGACAAATAATAACAGCTATAGGAAACCAAAGGCACAAATGACAAAAAGGGGGGTTTATTGTTTAACGGTCCTTGAATTCCTGACTGCATGTAATGGCACTGGAGAAGACAAACAGGCTATAGAGGCGTCTCCATAGGGAAATTGCAATTGAAATACTATTGTTTGCTGTACAAGCTACTGGCCAGGCTTCAGCTAGTTCACCATGTTTGATTTCAGTGACCTTTTCAAACAAAGAATAGTGCCCTGCTGAAGGTACAGAGCATGACATCAAGGATAATTCAAACTGATGGGAAGAAGATGTTCTCTATGGTATATAATAAATAACAGAACTATCCCTGGGTGGCTATATTGTGGATGGCTATATTTATGATCCAGTAGAAGTCCCTGACATGTATGTTTGTGGGGGACTTTTTAGGAGGAAGCAATTTTCTAACAATGGAAATTACTCTTACTGGAAAAGACCGAAGGAAAAAAAAAAATAAATGAAGTTTCCTTTTTTATTCTTCATTAGATAAAGCAGCTCACAGCTGAACATCAATTGCTAAACTGGTTTACCAAAAAGAGAGTCATAGGTTTTAATCTTCTGACCCAGGAAAGTCATTAAACAAATTGTTTAACTTGAGGCATGTGAATTGCGTTTTCAAATCAGTAGCTTAACTTTAAATTGTATATTTACTTAAGTGCATGGCTGTAGTGGAACCAAAGCTCTGGGGAGAAGGATTTGTAACTTTCTCTTGTTGGTATTACTGCAATGCAAATAGTAAGTAGCAGCAATTATTGTGCTATTTTACAATCATTATTAAAATAAAACTTTATGTAGCTTGTTGGCTACTTAGTTAAAGAGTATCTTGTGGGTAATTTGGATTATATAGATTTGACTTGTTCCTTCAAGTTTTGCAACAATGTTAATAAAACATTTGCTTGCAGTTTCTTTTCTTTTGATCTTTAGTATCATCTTGTACATAGCAGTTACTGGGACATCTAAAGGAAGAGAAATCTAGCAGTAGAAACTAGCAGTGGCAAAATAAAATAAAATAGACATTAAAAAATAATGGGTAGCTTCTACCTCAAAAGTTAAGGTTTGATAGGATTGGGTTTTTCCCCTTCTGTAAATGGCATTACCTCATACAACAACATACCTCATGACTACAGAGCTGCATGTTGGTATGAGACAGCCAATTAGAATTTTCAATTGGATACTTGAAATCAAAAATTAAAATAAATTAATCTATTAAGTAAAAGGCTCTCTGATTTCTGTCTTAGATTTCTAACAGAGAAGAAGGGGATCATGTAACATCTGACATATTAACAGTGTTTCACATGTCTAGGACTGATTCACCATGCAGTGCCTGCTCTATACAATTAATCTTAGACAGATAAATCTATGAGTACTACACTCCAGGTCCCCATATCACATTTATGGCTCATGTGGATGTAGTGTGCATCAGTTTGGAGCTGCACTCACAGTGGGACTTCAGCATCTCACAGTCAATTCACACATATATGATAACTACTTGCCCAGGGTTTTGTGTGAGCTACCCTCTGACAATTAAATGAATGAAAACATGACTAGCCAAAACGTTATCTTGAATGGTAAAATCTACAGGTTAACTCATAGTGTTTTCATAGTAAACCCATTAAAGCTATATCTTCCAATTATTTACAACAGTTCCGTGTTTATTTTGTTTCCTTGGGGAATGGCTTAGTTTAAAAAGGAGCATTATATTTGACAATAACAAATTGTTAATTAATAAAGCATTTGGCAATTAAATCAAACATGGTAATACATTTGCACAGTTGATCCTTCATATGCAAGAGTGATGCTAGCAGGCATTCCACCTTATGCACACCCATGGTTGAGATACTCAATTACAGCAGTGTTTTTTGGAAATAAAAAGTTTATTTGTTTGAATGAAAATTTGGAATAGGTACTTAACTAAATATAACACAAAGGAAGACTCTCCAAGAAGGGAAGGGAAGCAATTTTTTGCCTGAACACCTGGGAAAAATATTGAGGCAAGAACCATGAGATAAAATTGTGAGCTGCTGACAGCCTTAAAAATTGCCCTAATTGAGAATGAGACTGTGAGGCACATCTAACTGTTGCTAGGACCTTGAAAGGACTGGCACTCAATCTTCTAATTCCATATTGTGGAGCAAACCTGCAGTGTTTGTGACCTTGCAAAATCAGTTTGAGCCCAGCTGACTTTTAAAGCCTTAAATCAAGATCCCGCCAGAATGAGATGATTCTTGTAAGCATGCTAACCCACAGATAAAGCAAAATGAAATCTAGCTGGCTCTTGAAATGACTTGGACAAACTCTGGCAATGGAAATGTCAATTACTTGGCCTTCTGCCAAGGTTAAATCCCAACTTCCCTGTGATTCAATGGTCTGGACACCTTGGCATTTGTTTCCAACATGAATACTGTAGAAAAGCAAGATCTTTCTGTGAAATAACAGATGCTGTGAGGTGACTTGAAATACGCTTTTTAGCTTTACTTGGGAAGTAATGCTAGAGAAAGAAGAGAAAGTGATTGTTTTGGACAGTAACTGGTCTTCAGGACATATGGACCTAAAATACTTCTCTGCTTGCTCATATGTTTGAAATGTAGAGCTGAGTCAGAGTGCTGTATCTCTCAGCTAAAACTGGGTAACAGACAACTTCTTTACAGTGAGTCAGTTCATTCAGGGTTCCAGGTAAATTGTCTTTTTGAAATCCTTACCATAAATTCCAAACATCACATTCCTCTCACTGACATTTTGTTTTGTAGGTTCTCATTGCTCTTGAATTAAACATGCCAATTTTTAAAATGTGAAAACTTGAGAACTGCTATTGATTTATTAGAATATATTAATAGATTACCATTACTGTTCACCCCAAGTCTATACAGTATCCTAGTATTTCTAGAACAATGACATCTGTCTCTTCTTTCTAAATGTGAGGCAATGACATGTTTTTTTTCCTCATGGTTCTGGCCATAGCTGGAATGCTATAACTAAAAGCACCTTTCTCTTAAATGAAATGAAACTGCAGTGCAGAAAAATTTCTGGCTGGACCCCAGTCTTAATTTCATTGAAGCGTGGCATTGTCTTTCATTACAAGTAAAAGCAGAGAAGAACCTAGGACTCATTCTAATGTCATGGCACCTACGTTTTGAATCACTTGTTTATCTTTGCGAGATAATAAAAGTAGGTAAGAGAACTAAGCAATATGTTTATTGGAAACTTTAAAATTCTAATTCCAGAGGTGGATTTGATATTAGATATGGTTTCACACTTAGTGGGAAATAAAATTTCCATGGCAAGGAAAATTGTGAACATAAATTGTCCAGGTTTATGTTATCTTCCATTGCAGCTCTTTACAGAACTGGTTACATGTACCATAATATGCTGTAACTTCTAAGCTTGGAGAGGTTTGTTATTTCCTAATAAGGGTATTGGCTTTCACCAGCCAGGCTTCTCTCAGCACGATGGGTCCATGTTCCCCACCATACCCCACTATTCTGTCTCTTCCCTGCTGCTTCTACCTCTTCTCTACCATATACCTTTTAATCTTTACAATGCTGACACAAATGGAATGCTTAAATTATTTGAGGCTTTCTTGGGTAAAAGGTGGCCAGTGTGGATCTTTATTGTTCCCTCCCATACCTCAGCGAGGCATGTCACATATGCAACACCTTCCTAGAAATACACTTCTCCCCCATTTCCTTCCTCCCCCATAATTTCCTGCTGATGCCCTGTAGAGTATATTTCCCAGGGAATGCTTTTAAAACTTCTGCTGCTCTGCTTCCACTTCTTTGCTAAATCTGTTCTAAGCAGATCAAATCTGATAGATAACTGATGTTATAGAAGGTACTCTGCTGGAGTTTTCTGAGAGGCAGGATGTAGTACAGATCTGTACAAAAATAGAAAATCTGCAAGGCAGTTTTGCTGGGTTTGAAATCATTTTGTCTGTAATGTCTTTTTAAGTATCTATACAAAGAATTCTGTTGGGCCATTTGATCTGGGATGAGAAGTAACAAAGACAGTATGGATCAGTGAAATTTTTTCTCTTTAGGAATGCTTGATTGAGAACTCTCCACAAAACACTCTTTATGCTTTGTTTTTCCAGGTACCTATACACTGCTGTGTTTGATGTTTCCCTTTCATTCACAGCAGAAGGTGAGTTTGTGATTTGTTTTCCCAGGGTTTGGAATATGTGCTATGCTTTATGGAATAAAGAACAGATGCAAAGGATTATTGATATGACTCAAAACTGAGCTGTTCAGTTTTGAGAATAACACTTCCACCACTGTAATGGAATCAGAGTGAAATCTACTTTAGAAGAGTAATTCTTTCTTTCGTAGCATTCATGCAAACCCTTGTTCCAGTTGGAATGTATTTGAAAAAGCCACCAAAGGCATAAAAAAGGAAAAGCCCTCGCACCCAAACCAGATTGAAGAGTACATCACAGAGAGGAAAAACTACCTGATTTGCTCAAAAGCAATCCTAGAAAAAAATCATTATGTAGGTTTTATGAAAATAAACTGGTGTATCTAATATCCTTTTTATCCTTGGAAGAACTGTATGCTTGGACCTGTGCTTTTAAACTGAATGTGGCTCCTAGGCATGGATGCCAGCTTCCAGAGAATGATCCAAGTCTTTGGTTGCAAAATGCCTTATCCCTTATGTCAAGGTTGGCTGCATGCAAGCTGCCTACTAATACCACCTAGATCCTAGACGTAGATCTAGGACCTAGATCCTTGGCTTCACCCCAGAATTGTTTGGCAAAGAATAAGGGGAGCATTAACAAAAGGTGAGCTGGCTCTTCTAATGATATAGTATTAAACACCATATTCCAGTTCCCAAGCAGTATTATGTTCTGTTATATGTATATATATGTCCCTCTGGTTCCAAACGGCAAAGCAAGACACTGCTTTTCTTTACATGCCATTAAAACACCAGAAGTGTGTCCAGCTTTGGAGTCCTTAACACAAGAAGGTCATAGACGTGTTAGAACAGTTCCAGAGGAGGGCCACAAAGATGATCAGAGGGCTGGAGCACCTCTCCTATGAAGACAGGCTGAGGGGGCTGGGGTTGTTCAGCCTGGAGAAGAGAAAGCTCCAGGAAGACCTGATAACAGCCTTCCAGTATCTGAAGGAGGCCTACAGGAGAGATGGGGAGGGACTCTTTGTTAGGAAGTGTAGCGATAGGATGAGGGGTAATGGTTTTAAACTGAAAGAGGAGAGATTTAGATTAGATATTAGGAAGAAATTTGTCACTATGAGGGTGGTGAGGCACTGGGACGGGTTGCCCAGAGAAGCTGTGGATGTCCCTTCCCTGGAAGTATTCAAGGCCAGGTTAGATGGGGCCTTGAGTAAGCCGATGGCAGAGGGGTTGGAACTCAATGATCTTTAAGGTCCCTTCCAACTCTAAACATTCTATGATTCTATGAACTTCTCTTTTCACAGGGACAATCATTCTCCGCACTGAAACAGGACCTTTAGTCTTTGATAAAAGTAATTTTCTGCATCAAATTTAAGGATAAATAAGGTGACCATAAAATGAGGATGTGTAAACATCTTGCCAAAATTCCTTATAGAAATTATACAATGTTGGAATTAATCTCCCACAGGTTTTATGGAGAATAATCAAGTTTCAAAGCAGTATTTTCAGTGATTGCTTCCTTACCTGTTATCAGATATCATGTGCAATATACATGCTGAACTATACTGGTTATTTTATTTCTTGCTTTACATGCTGGCACTGAGTTAGATCAGGATGGCCAACTTGCAACTTGTGAGTTCCATGCAGCTCATGAGCTGCTCAAATGCCACTTCTTCAGTTACTGTGCTTTAGTTGACCCCTTTCAGAGATCATCTCTTTAGACTCTGAAATATGTCTAGAATGTGTAGGAAGTGTTAAGTCGCCATCAAGTATATAATAACTTCGGTAAGAAGTTCTCATGACTAGAAGGGTTGTCTGTCTCTGTTTGAGTCATAAGATGTCTTTGCAAGAACAGTCACACAAAGAACTTTCCATCTTTCTCCTGCACAGCAATATGAGACACTGGCATGATGGCTGGCATTGTACATCGTCCCTGCCTCTCTCTTCAGGGAATAAAATATTAAGAACTGGATAGCAGGTGCTAACACCAGGCACAATCTGTAAAGCATTACTTTACTTAGTTCTAAATATAGGTACTCTACATTTTCATCTGGGTTGGGTTTTTTTTGTTGAATAAACATACTATAAAAACCATAGAATTAAGTCCTTAATATTACATTTTTACTCTTTTGTGCCCTTTCTGGATTAATTCTGATCTGTTTAGTGAAAATATGATTCCAACAGTTAGTGAAATGCTGATTTTTCAAACACTAGCTATTTCAGTAAATTAAAAATATTGATCATATGTCAGTTTCAAAAAAGAACAAAAAATAGAAATGAACATGACTTCAGTTTCAAATGCTCTGAACTAAAAAAAAAAAGAAAAAGATATTTATTCTTTAGCACTAGTTCTAAATGCTCAAAGCAATAAAACACTTATCATCACCCCTGGGAATATTCTCTGTAGCTGAATCAATCTTATTCTCAAGTGTTTTCCTGAAATTCAGTGTAAATTATCCTGTTCTTAATATCATTCTATAACTCCTACATGTCTTCAATCTCCTTTTAAAGTATTTGTCATGAAGCTTCAGATACAACTGTAACTAGGCTTCTTTTTAAATAATAAAAAAAAAAACGGCTCTGTGCAAGTCAAATCTTCCCTTAAAACCTGGTTAGCGTTGGCCCTGTTGGCTTTGTTTTATGCTCTAAAAGGCAAACTGTGGAGTAAGTAAGAGGAGAGAAGGAGTGAAATTCTGTACAAAAAGACAGTTTCTCATTTTTGGTCCCTGAAAATTTGGAGAGAAATTATTTGTAAACTTCTGGGCCAGTGTTCTCAGATAAAGCACTAACTCATGCTTAAGCAGAGGATGACAGTAACATACTGTAACCGTCTCTCAATTGCATTGAAGCTGTAAATCTATGTCCTGATGGACCAACTTTTAAGTTTCATGTTATAAGATTCAAATATCTTAAAAATTGCCATCTATACATATTGTTCCAAGATCAAAATATTTTGCATCTGTCATGGAAGTAATCCAATACTAGATCTCATGCTGATAATCTTTTATCTTGAAATGTCAAGATCATCACAGAAAGAGTCTTACAGAATTAAGAATTCAGGAATCTGAGTCACAGTGGTCATCTCATTGAAGATGTTCTCCCAGTAGAAATTATGGCTGGAAAAGGCCAATAGGGTTGTAAAAAGCAGAAACCTGGGAAACTGATGAGGAATATAGCTTTTCTATCACTGAGTCTGGAATGCTTGAGTTTAGAATACACTCCTAAAGAAAATAGTTAAATATTGGAGAAGGTTCAAATAAGAATAAAGAAAATGGTTAAAGAAAATAGATTGTTCTGAAACGTTGCACATGATCTATTTAGTTTAGCAAACATACATTTAGTATCATCTCCATTTTTCAGTGAGGAAAAAAAAAAAAATTGTTAAAGAACTTTTCAGTCTAACTGAAGAGTGCTGAACAAGGTCCCATGACTGGAAGCTATTAAAAAAGCAACTGGAGTTTCAATTTGAATATGGATGACAACTTGTCACTTGGAATGTCATATATTGTTTAGCATTCCCTAACATTTTATATCAGGAATTTAAGGGATATAACTTTGTTCACATTTAGCTATTCAAAGTACAAAGTAGAAGTCGATATTGATTTGCAGATAGACGTGATCCCAGGTCCTTAATTAGAAAGCTTTAAACATCTAATACTGAGCAGAGTTTGTGTGGTTGCCGTGTTTTAAAATAACAGGAAAGTAGAAAATAGAATGAAAAATAGAAACTCAATGTGCTTCCCTATCCAGCTTTTTTAATGTGACATTTATCCTGGTAGGGCAATTTTTTACCTTTCAGCTTTTCATAGGAGTGGATTGTGATATTTAAAGAACTTTCTCTCTCACTCTCTTTCTCCATCCCCTTCTCCCTCTTTTTTCTTATTTTTTTCTAAGCCACAAAAATGATTAACTACTTATTTGTGCTCAGCAGTCTCAGCAGAAAAATGTGCCCGTAGCATTTTGCAGAATGATTGCAACAAAACAGTTCAAGGGAATGTGAGTAAATAACAACAGTACATAGGCACAAGTGATGCTATGTTTAAGCTTGAAACGCTGGAGTGTATCACTCTAATAGTAAAGACATATAGAAATATTGATATACATAGTAAGATATACTGTGATGCATTTACAGTTTTTTTTCCCAGATACTTCAGGGAATCAAAATGTAGTGGTTGCTCAAAAGAAGAGTGAAAAGTCTCCATACCGTTCATACTGCATATGAAGCAAATGCCATTATGAAAACTTCATTAATATGTAAATTGCAAGATTGTGATTAGCACTTCCAGACCCCTTTTGTTAAGAAAAGAGACAGAAGGAGCTAACCAGATTGCAATAATTTACATAATAACTCAGTGGTGGCAATGCCACCAAGAAGAGAACCTGAGGAAGGCTATAACATCCTTTTTAGCAGCTTAATACAGTATTAAAACACATTATACAAAAGGAAGGAAAATATTTTTCTTTAAACTGACAAACTCTTTCAGGGAGCAGTGGCATATATTAAAGATATGATGAAGCTTATTTTAAATTAATAGGATATACATTTTCTTGACAAAGGAATACAAATACTTTGGGTCACTACATAGTGGTGTGAAGCATAATATAGAGTGTCTTTTGTAACTTGGTTTTATTATGTGTGTCTCTACAACAATTTTGCAACATGCCAAATCCTATCCTTTTGTAAAGCAATGAAAATGTGTACATTGATTTTAATAGCCTCAAGTTTTAAGTTTTATTTCTGTGCTTTTAGTATTCAAACTTGAATACATCAGTAAGGCGTGTAAAACTCTCTCTCAGATTATGAAATCACAGCATCATAAATGTACAAGATGGCATTTGAATTTCTAAATTCTGATATATGCATCCAGATATGCCCTTTTCTGGCAAGATATATCAGATTTTGAGTTGCTTGAGCAATATAAGAAAGATAGTATATTATGGGTTTGCTTATTACTTGTACTTTAAATATTTAGAGTAATAAGTTAATGAAGTCTCTCCTTAAGGATCAGCATTTTACTTCTTTTACTGGTCATTTGAAAGGTGTTTCAATATTTGAGCTCCCCTAAAGGGAGCTCAATAGCAGTCATGCTTTCTCAGCTCTTTGGGCCACTGACTGTCAAGAGACAGTGGAGCACCTACAGCTGGCTTACAACAGTGTGGCTTTTTTAGTGGTAACCCAGAAGATGGCTAGTAACAGAAGAAAGAGAAAGAAAATAGTGGGGATTCTGAGGACTTTCATATACTCGCCAAAGTTCAGAGACCTTAGGGCAAAATAGGAAAAAGAAAAGAAAAGAAGATATTTGAAAAGCAAAGTTCAACAGCTCTGCTTGGTGTTACTTGAAAGTACGTTACAGACTTCATACTAGATTTATCAGAAAAAATAACTGTGATCTTTTAAAATTAGTGAGCTACGTGGAATATTCTGTTTTTTACAGTTCCATAGGGATTTTTTTCCCCAGCTGATTTCTGTAGAAAGCGCTTCATTATGATGTAACTAAAGCAAATATTGGTCTAAGAGTTAAGAATAACAATACAGCTTTCTGCCATTAAAAGGTTATTCTGTTACTTTGGGAAAAGAGTTCCTATGAAGCAGTGTTCTCACAGGGAACACTTCAGAATAGGAATGGATGAACCTGCAGAGATATTTTTTTTATCTGGCTTTGTTAAATCTTTAAAACATTTATAGCGATTTTTAATGTTTTAGAGCCCATTGTAAAAGCATGAAACTTTTGTCAAACTTTTTAAAGGTATTCAGAATACAGTTAAAAACAGTACCCAAAATAACTGGTCATGCTTATAAGAAGGACTGGGCTTTCAGCTGGTGATAATCAGCCTTGCTCCATTGAATTCAGTAACCTTATACTGACTGTCTGGCGTTGCAGGCATCTGCAGGAAGAAGTCTATCACAAATGCATCAGCTTAGCTCCAACTTATGAAACCTTTTTTGAGTTAAGATGGATTTGCAACTGAGAAGTAACTGTCATTTAGGATGCACAGGAAGAAATTACCTAAAAAATTCCTAAATGCCATGACTATGTATTATTGACCTTTTAAGATCAGTAAATATTGACTTGCCTGTGTATCATTAGTGTTTGCGAAATGAAGTCCTAAGCAGATTTGTAGATTCTTTTCAATGGATGGCCCTATTACCTTTTGGTAACAAGCATTTTTAGCAGCATTTTTAGTCCCCTTAGCAGTTACAAGATGTTATATAAGAAACACATTTTGATAATTGGCATTTGATCAGTCTGTTTACAGAAAAAAACAGCACCAAGTCCCCAGTTTTACCTCCTTGAAAGCAACAGTTCCTACTTTCCCCTCCTAGGTGGGAGGTGACCAGACCTTTTAGCCGTCTGGTTTGCCTGAACTGTGCTTTGTGCAGGCTCAGAGGGAAATTGTGACATTTCAGTTATCTTTCTGCTGCTTCTTTCAGGACCTGCCAAGTGCCAACTAAATCTTTGCCATAAAACATTTACACTCAAGCTTGCCTGCTCTGTGACCAGCAACACATAGCTGCTGAGGCCATCCCAGTATCAAGAGACCAGGAACTCCAACAATATCTTCCTTTCAGCTGCATTCGTGTTGGCAAAGTGGATGTTTTAGGAGCTATTGTGCTACTGTATGTGCAAAGGGGTAAGAGTCTAATGAGGGACCGAATGAATCAGACTTGCTAATAAGGTCTGCTGTCTGCATTGCCAGAGCTGCTGCTTCATGATAGCATAAACAGTTCTGCTAGCCATTATGTGTGTGTAACAGAAGTGGCAGGGATTGTGTTAGTGTTTCCTTTGTAATAGGGCTAGAAGAGTTTTAAGCAAATTGGAGATCATCCCACCTTCCCAGGCATCAGTTCGGTTCACAGGATGAGTCTGGTCTGGTGTGTGCAAACTTGCTCCTTTCAAGGGAAACTAAGCTGGAAGTTCTCCTCCTGGTATGTACCAAATGTGCGCCAACCCTTGCGGAGAACACAGCAGTGCAACACCATGATGGGTTCACAAGAGCATAAGGGCATCCTGCACTTGCCAAGCATGCCTGTGTCGCTTGAAGATTTACAAACCAATGAGAACTGTTGTAGTGTTCAGAACAGCTCCTTTATAGCATGCTAAGAAAGGTAAAACATATACTTGTTCACATTTGCAGTCAGTCATACAACCTTCTCTTTGTTCAAGTTCCTCTCCCTCTTAAACTGTTTTATCTTCAGCTGCGGAGCTCTTTTTGTATTCTATCACTCTT
Organism: Nycticryphes semicollaris; assembly: GCA_013400055.1. Lineage (NCBI taxonomy): Eukaryota > Metazoa > Chordata > Aves > Charadriiformes > Rostratulidae > Nycticryphes > Nycticryphes semicollaris. The sequence continues at coordinate 154,931 of VXBJ01004044.1, forward strand.
TTAAAGAATTATAGCTCCTTTCTTCCTGCTCACCATGGAAATAGCAACATATCTCCCTTTATTCTCACAGGAGCTCCAGAAATGTGCTTCAGTGACACTGACATCAGCCTGTGCCCTAAAGGGACAAAACTTTTTCTGATGGCACAATAACATATTTCATTATTAGCAAGCCAAGCAATCCACTAACCTCATGACTGCAATCACATACACGACGACCAGCTAAGTGACACATTACATTTAAGAAGATGAAGTAACTTCTGATGAAGACGTTGGACAACAGTCTCCCTTTGGAAGTGGCAACATAACTGTATCTTTACTACAATCGCTTTGTACAGATAGTCTTGTGAGAAAACCCAGCTGCATTGGTCAGTCTTTCGAGTGTCCCTGCTGCGGGTCTTGTGCTCACAATGTGGAACTCACAGGATGTGTCACTGGACACTTTCTCTGGATTCGGGCCCCTGTTCCTAAGCTCCACAGAAGATGTCTACAAGGCAGTATTTGTAAACTGTCCATCGTGGCCTACATCAGGACCCCTCTCTGCTTCAAAAGTCCAGTACAAGAGCATTAGTTTTGTATTCAAGTTTATAGGGTGTGTGTAAATGAAAGTAGATGAGATGAAAAGGAATACCCAAAGCCTTTGCTGGAGATAGGATGTTGACCACAGAGCTGCAGTAAAGTGATGCATATCACCTTCACAGTCCAACTGTGAGGACTGCCATCACCGTATTTGCTTGAGGACCTCTTTGTACACTGTTCAGCTGCTGCCTGTTAGAGACCAGGGTGACGGGGTCTCACAGAGCTGGGGCTGCTCCGTTGAATAAGCCTCTGGGCTTCCAGAATTTTGTCTTATGATGGAAAATTAGCAATGCTAGATCACAGCTAAGGGCCTCTGCTCTGTCCCTCCACAGCAGAAAATGCTGGATCTGTGCTAGCTGTTTCAGACCTAGATAAAATTGCAGTTCCACCTCTCTGGCTCACTGACTCTGCCCAGAGCCTTGTGCTGGCTAGTGACAAAGTGGTTGCTGTGGTTAGTTATAATTTAATGTGTCATATTCCTCCCTCCTTTTGTAGGAGGACCCCTGTCTGTTCACTCATAGTATTGTCTTATGGTAACAAAAGCAAGATTACATCTACCCTTAGAAAGCCTTTGTTTGGATATTGAATGAACTCAGAGTAAAAAAGGAAACTGGGAAGAAGGCAGCAGAAATGAACAGGAAAAGAAATAAGCTGCATGTAAGACTTTAAAGGCAATCATGGGGAGAGTGGTGACATGATTCAATCTTCCTCATTAAATGGGCAAGAAGACCATACAAGGTTTCCTAGCCTTGCCTATGTAGAGACCTGTATCCAAGAAAGCCAAGATTTTGGGTTTGTGTTACTGTGAGCACCTCGTGTGTGTGTGGCTTTTTAAACCATTGGAACAGCCTAATCTGGTCTGAAGTACACTCCAAACCATATATGTTGCAAACGCAAGGGTGTCATCACCTACCAATCTATTAATCTGTTTCTTTTCCACCAAATTGCTTGAACTTGGCATTAAGTAACTTCTTTTCAGGGATATTTTAGGGATGCCTGGCTAGTCCCAGAGGATGGCACATGGAATGATTCCAGACTCACACCTGTGTCTCACCCATAGGCCTCTCTGGCCATTGCATATTCAGTGCCCAAAATTTGCCTGTTCCATACTTTTCACATATCCATGCTAATTTTCATGGTGGACCTTCAAGTGGGATGCTTTTAGTTTTTCGGTTTCGAGTAGAATTGCTCTAGAACTCTCAGCAGCAAGCTGAGCCGATCCATCCTCCTGTAAGCAGCTATGAAGGCTCCTGCAGTTATGAATACCTCTTCCTTTCCTCTGCACACTCCAAGTTCTGGGGTGGATAGAGCCATGAGTCTCCTGGCCCTGCCTAGCATTCTCTGATAGTGAGATGTTTTAGTTATTTTAAGGTATTTTAATAATTGATACTTCTTTGCAATGTGCCAGAGATGACAGCCTTTTGCATTTGTGTTCTGGTAACATGGCAGTTCAGGCTGTACTTACAGCAGGGCATGTCAAGAGGATGTACGAGAATGCAAGACCTGTTAGCATCATAGGACAGGGCTCTACAGCAGGAGAAAACCTTACTGCAGACCTATCTATACTACCCATCTGAGTAGTGCCTGGCCTGATCTATCTCTTGCGCCATGCTTGGGTTTTAGCTGGTGAGAGGAACCTCTCTGTTTTTCTCCAGAAGGGATCCCGCAGGCATGCAGTGAGGGTGGTCACAGCAGCAAGGCAATGAAATGAAACAGAGAGTAATCTGAACTGACAGTGTAAGTTCAACCAATGTGTCTACTAGTTGTGGCCCAGGGGGATTTATTTGAGACGTGCAGATGGTGTAAATGTAGTGAGAAGAAGAGTAAGTTAAATGTCCTTAGCTGACTCTTAATTTCTGATTTCATGTACTTCTGTATAATTGTTTTCACTAAGAAAATTCACTGTCATCTCAGCAACGAATATCCTGAATTTCAGCCAACTTTATTTTCTGTTATTGAAACATTCCATTAATTCCCTTTCCTCTCCTCACCCTGTAATACTGATATGTTTACAGCAAGCCAGGTATAATGAGAGGGTCTTAATTGTTTCTCTTTCAGTGTAAGAAATTATCCTTGGTCCTATATTTTTATTGTGAAACTTGCAAAAGCCCATCTATATTAATTGTAGGGTTGTTCCAGATATAAATATAGTGTTGATTATGCATTGAAATATTATTTTCAACAGCTCAAACAACCATTGTACCATTCAGTCTTTTCAAATGAGAAGCGGTGCTCATGTAAAAGCAAATTGTGGTGAACAACACTCAAAAAAACATTAATGTGTGTGAAGCAACTTAAAGCAGTAACTGTGGCCTTGGACACACAGACAATCATTCACTTGGATTACAAAGCAATCATTTTGTCCAAGAAGAGAGAAAAATAGGTTGGACCAACAATTTGTTCCTAAAAAAAATTGGAATCAGTTAATCAATTTGCAGTAACTATCTGATTTATTTGTGTAATAACATGACTGACAATTTACAGCCTTTTCCAATAAATCTCAAAGCCATGATTTGCTGCAGCCATAAGCCATTTATTTTATAAAGTTGACCTTTAATCTCTCTGATGATTGATTAATCAGTATATCATAAATAGAGTTGTGAGAGGTGAAGAAATATTTGCTTGATGATGACCAATCTTCTCTTCCTAAAGAGATCTGCAGGTGTGTCCAGCACACAGACAACTTCATTAAAGACAATGGAGGAGTGAAAGTGATACTGGGTGCAACAATGAGAGAAGATGAAAACAGTAGAATTGCCTAATATTTGTGCATTCAGAAAAGCCACAATGAACAAAAATAATCCTCCAGTTGTAAAGAGCTAGCCTGTTGCTTTACAACACATCCTAAATAAGAGAGAGCTGTGTGGTTAACCCCTAGGCAGAAGAGAGAATGAGCTGTGGCTGTTATTTCAGCATCCTCTTAGTCTTCTCCACTCTGGGGTGCTGAGTAGGTACTTTAGCCCATTTGGTAAACACTGTTTTCAGCTGTTCTGCCTCACGACTGTAGAGAGATAGATATTACCACAGCTTCTCCCACTTGTCTTTTTCTCCCCTTCTGCTCCCTAACCATGCACTTGGAAGAGTGAATTAGCAAGTAAGTATTGCTTATCCTCCTGACTGTTCATCTAAGTCTGCAGGATCATCCTCCACTCTCTGGAGGTGTGTTTTCATGACATGGCTTCAGCTGATGTAATTGATTGTTATCTCTAAAATGCAATTTTTCCCTCCCTCACATGCTGCTTTCTCCTGTCAGGCTCACACTCCTGCTGTTTCTCTTGAGCATAGCATGGCACTCAGGTGAACTTGCAGTAGTTGCTCCTAAAAGAAAGGGTGGGAAATACCTGGGGGAAAAAAAGTCAATTTGTTTTTTGCACTCAATTATCCATGAGTCATGTACCTAGCTACTGGGTGAAGGTCAGAGCCAGTACAAGGGAGAGTGTGTGGGGGTGAGGTGGTAAGAGTCCTTTCCTTGGAGGTGAGCGTTCACTTAGCTCATTCGCAGGTCTGAAACTATATCCACAGAGCCTCTAACATGTTGTTACTGTAGGTCCTTCAGTCGTTGGCTGCATCCCCCTCGCCTAATCTGTGGTCATATAGTCAGTTGTGTCTGCATGCTGATGTAGATTTCCATGGCTAGCCCTTGTCCTAACACAGAGGAGAAGGCAAGAAGGAGCAAAAGGTTCTTGAGAGGTATGAGTTTGTTTGGTGGACTTAAACTTGAATAAAGGTGCAAGTGGCCCAACCAAAGCCTTCAGGCCTTTCAAATGCTGATGGGGTTTTTTTGTCACAAATTGGTGGTTCACTTCCAAACCTTGTGTTACAGACTTATTCATAAAGCACTACTGTAATTAAATAAAAATACCCATGACCTACTTCTGACTTGATTTGTAGAGCTGCAAATGACTGTACCAGAAGTGATATAGTGAGGAACCAGGACCACAGTGTATTAAAATACTACTTGTGGGTGACAGCTGAGGACAACATGGCAATAGCTGGGGACATGGCCTGTGGTGTTATTCCAGGACATTCTCCCATTCTTGTATTGCAATTTCTTTATCTGTATGAGACATACAAGTGGCACATTTGATAATCCTTCTATCCCTTAGGCACTGTCTATACCTGGGTAGTCTCTAGAAAAAGTATCGTAGTAAGCCTTCCTAGAAAGAAGGGGGAAAGAGTGCAAGTTACTGATCTGGGAAAGGGGACAGTCAGAGTAAGAGCTTATGTCCTGAGGGTAAGCAGGGCACAGAGGGACAACAAAACCCAAACCATGACCTGCCCCATGCTTTTCCCTCTTTCAAAAAGTCCATCAGGCCATTTAGACCTCTGCAACATCAGCAGCAAATCTGTGGGGTGTGTGATCTTTTTTCTTCCCAAGCTTACAATATTTCTGCTACTCAGGTTTCAAATGGGGAAGATTTATTTTGATGGAAGAACCTTCCTGATTCTGCTTGCTTTACAAAGACTTGATTAGTAATATTTGGGTCTCTAGTGGTTGGCTCTCAGCAGCTTTATTCATGCATGTCCTAGCAAAGAGTTCTACTTAGTGATACACTGGACCTGGTGCTCTGTTAGAGGCTAAATGAAGTGACAGTATCCTTTTTCTGCTCATGATTTCCATAGGCATTTCAAATCTGGTTATTTCACTATATATATATAATGTCCAGGAGAATCATAAATAATTCTCACAGGGTTTTGGATTAAAAAGGAATACAGAACTTTGGTTGAAAGTCACAGAGAATCTGATTGCTATGAGAGGTGGTGTTGGTGTTATATGTATTTTCCAAAAACATTCTCTACAATGGCTGTGTACCGTTTTGTGAGTTACATGTGCTAGAAAACCGAGTTTGATCTGAAAAAAAAAAATGACTCTCAAGCTTTGGGCTGACAAAGTCCAATATCTGGAATCCAGGAACGCAAGTAGGGCTGGCCTGAAATACAGTGATTTTTGCAACTCCACCTCCTCTCCAGCGGAGCGTATGTTTCCAACATATAATTAACTCTGGATTTCTCCTCATTTAGCCTGTATTTTTAGTGAAAAGAAATAATATTATTGTCAGTCCCATCAAACAGACACCACCATAGGCTCAACAATGCAATGGAGCAAAGGATTAAGAGACGGCAGAAATGCTTTATTTTGAGGCTTAGGAGGAGGAGGGCACCATCAAGTCATTAGGATTTTTAATGCATATATTAAGTTGGCTGGCAGAACATTTCAACAGGGACGCCAAGCCAGCCAAAAGGCCTAGCCCATAACCTCTAATCTTACGGAGCTGAACTCTATTATTTGCCATTAAAATTAGATGTTACTGAGTTGTAACAGATGTCTTCAGCAGACACATTTTTATTGTTGAAGAAGTTTAGGTAAATGGAAACTGAGCCCCAAATTTTATTTTGTAGATTATGGGACTGCTGTGCTTTGTGGTTAAAGCTGGCATTTTAAACATGAATTATAAAAGCTTTTAGAAACCACACACTAATTGATGCCTCAGCAGTTCCGCTGAATCACAATACGAACACAGGCTGCCATGAAAAAAAAAAAAAAAAAAGATTGCAATAACCAGTTACCCAAAACACTAGCTCATTTTTTGCACAATGACTGACACTAGTTAGCGGGTCCATGTTGTGCATCTCCATGGAAGTATTTTAATTAACTGTTCTGAAGAAGCAAGAAAGTGGGCAAGAGGAAAATCTTCCCAAATACCTTTAATAAGAACCATCTGGAAGACACATGATGGGATACGAAACATCTTTATGAGTAAGTACCAGCACAGGTGTTTGAATAAAAACAAGTCTCTGTATTTATAACAGTTCAACAAAAAAAGGTCAGAAACCACAGGAAAACTTGTTTTGACAAAGCCGTTTAAGCTAGGATATAGCATTAGTGTGAAACTGCTCCTTCAACTTAAAATGTCTAATATTAATCTGAATAAATTAATCTTCTGCAGCATGTGGGTATGGTTCCCTGTGCCTTTAGCACTGGATTTAGAGACCCTGGCTTCAAGAGTGCTGTGATATTCTTTTTCCAATTTAGCGATACTATTCAAAGGCACTAGACAGTAAAATGAATTTAATCTTTTCCATGATATTCCTCTCTCCCTGAAGGTATAAGGGGAATAGACACTTAGATATATGGATCGTGTTTGCTTTATGAACTTTTCAGGAAAGAGTTTGCTGTTTCTCCCTATTTTGCCTTAGGGTATGCTATTTCAATGATGGTAGACGTAAAGGCATAATTAAAGAGTGTCTTTTCAGAGTTCTGCTTTCTGAGTGCTTCAATGTGATAGCAATGGAATGGTAGTGAGAAATTTGGAGACTTCATGAACCCTGAATGATACTATGAATGTTGAAAATCAACCTTTCTATTCTTTTAGAATTGTTTCTGTTACCTTTGCAACCAATCAATTTTAAATTACAAAACAGACTGTAAAATATGATGTTATGTGGCACACACTTCTCTCAGTAGTATTTAAAAATAAACTGAAATAATAAAACTTTCACAAAAGGGAAAAATGTCTTGCTTTTACTTTCAAAAACCTGCTACCATGGAGGTCAACAGAATAAGTTATTTAGGTTATTTGTGAAGTAAATCAATGTGAACAAGGTGGAGAACATTGCCTTAGGGGAGGATTTCTGTCTTTTCTGTAGTATCCAGGACCAATCAAGGATGCAGTCACTGCATGTGAACCTCTTATGTTATTCTGGCAGCGTAATTAAAATCATCGTCTTGCACCTTGACACGATTAATTGTTGTTTTTAATTGCCATGGTGGATTGAAGAGAAAAATATATTTTCCATCCTCAATTATCTGCACTAAGCAAGCACATTATGCAGAAGGATATACCACTTCTGTACAGCTTTAGAAAAACAGAATCTGCTGTTTTTAAACTTAAAGCCATTTCTGACTTGGAAGAGGTTCTAAAGGATGTGTTTGTCAGGGACCATATTTTGGTGTTTAAAATAGCTTTAGGAAACATTAATTCTCTGAACAGTTTATGAGCGATGGCTTTGTAAATACATATTAGGTGTAATCTGCCTTATTTCTCTGTGTCTTGTACATGGCACCATACACTCATGGCCAATATTTTTATATAGACTTGGCCCATAAATCCATGACCTGAAGAAATCATGGTTTAAAGAATGTATTCTCATAAGCTTCCATGTTTTTTCCCAGCTTAATGGTTAGCCTCATAAAAGATTTTGTCTCTCCTTATGAAAAGGCCCATTCATTAATGACCGAGGTTTGATTTATGGTAGCATTGTATTATTTTCTCCAATAGCAGGAAATAATTTTGGAAAACTTCAGAGTGGTTTACACACTATCAGTATTTTGTGGATAGGTAGAAAGTGGGACAAGGCAAACTCATTGCCTTAACTTTTGGATACAAGGGGAAATACAGACTGTGTATTTCCTTCCCCATCTGGAGCAGGAAAACAGAGGAAGCTAGAAGTAACATTGCCCTTGTGGAGGGCACCAGCAATTGAAAACTTGCATTCACTTGGCTATAAGCTCTTTAATTATGCTGATACTTGTACAATGAAGAGTGTCTGGCATAAGGAAGTTGAAGCTAGCTTACACTGAATAGAGACTTCTGCCAAAGCCTTTGGCTGTAAGCAAATGATGATTTGGTCTTCTGAAAAATTAGTAGCTGGGTATCCAAGAGACAGCTTCAGGATGTGTCTCCCTGTTAGCAGTCAAAGTCCTTGCCATCGCTTTTCTGAATTGGTTCTTGATGTCCACGAGTGAAAACAGAGTGGAGACCTATTGGCTCAGCTCTGCCTAGAGGGAGCACTCCCCTTCCTCTACTGCTGCATCTTCTCCTGTCTTATCCAAGAGGGAGTAATGAAGAAAGAACAGCAGAGGCAACTTAGTCAAAAGCCATACACCCTGCTCATTCGTTAAGATCTCTAAATTCAATCAAGTGTATGGCTTTTGACTGTTGCCTCTGCTGTGGCCTGAGTGGGCCCAAGAAATACCAGATCCATTGCTCTTGCCGGGCCACTGCAGTGCAGCACACAGCTTGGCTGAAAAGGTTTAATCTCTACATGCTTTGAGCTAATGTTGTCCAGGTGCTTCTTTCTCAACGGTCCTGGGTATTGAGGTATTCCTTTCCCCTTTCCTTCTCATATTATTTCTACATCTGATCATGATTTGCTTTCACTGGATTTAGGTTAAGGCTGTCTTAATGCTTAAGCCCAGATTGATTCAGTAGCCTAAATTTATATTATATTAATTGAGGAAAAAATTGGCCATTAAGGTAGACACTAGATATTTTTTTGCAGGGGGACAAAATCCCAGAGGGCTATTGCCGTTGTGTATTATTTACACTTAATTAGCCAAATTCCCTTAGAATATTTGTAAATTTTTATTGTTATTATTATTTTTAATTGTTTTAATTTAACTTTTAAAAAGACTCATTTTAGGTGTCAGGTAAATAAAGAACTTTAAACACTGAACAGACACTGTATTCAGCAAGATATTTTAAACCCCTGTTTTGATTAACCATTTAAAATTAAATAAGAGCACTTCTTTTTGCCATCAAATGAAGTATGGTCTTTACATACAATTATTTCTGCAGTCATATAATTAGTAGTTCAACAATGCACATATACAAAGAGAGTTAAAGTTGAACATACAGCCCTAAATTTGTTATTTCCTGACTTTTCAGTCCTTGACTTAGTAACCTGAATGCTTGTCTTTTAAGGTAAGTTTCACGGGGAATATGCTTAAATTTTCTGTTTCATGACCTAGTTTCTTTGTTCTGAAGATTCAGTACTGAGATAAACTGTCAGAGCCCTGACAGCTGGCACCACAACAGAAATACTGGCATTTTTTTAAAGCTTATCTCATAGATTAACTCCTCAAAGTGCTTGCACACTTGAATGGCAGACCCTTACAGGTTCCACTTCATCCTAGTCAACTCTTTGACTTTCACTGAGCAGAGATTGCTCTGAATTTGTTTGTTCTCTGCCATGTTTTTCAATACATAAAGCTGAATATCTAGTTGAATCTTTCTGGAAATGTGTTTTTCCCAGCTATAAATTGTAAGAATTTCAGCCCTGGATAATATGGCACCCTGCATAGGAACTGTAGTGCAGCAAATGAAGGTTTCAGTAGCTCTGAAGCCTGTTTCTGTAGGTTTAACATGAATTGCTTTAAGATAATTAATGAATTGCTTTTCCAGACAATTAATGAATTGCTTTTCCAGACTAGGGCTAAAGGTAAGGAAGTAATATTTAACAGCTGAGCAACATTTGTTTGTATGTATATAATTCTGAAGTGCATACCACTTCCTCAACTGCTGTATGTTGTCTTAGCCTATGAAGCTAGAAGAATTTTTGGCAACTTTTATAAGCTAAGCATCTAAATTGTAGTCCAAAGTGCTTTGTGTAATATCAAATTAATGTTATTAAGGGAAAGCTTACATTGTCTGCTCACCATGCCAAATGTACAAATGATACAGTATTTGCTCAAGTGCTGCTTCCTTTTTAGGAAGTAACAAAATGTTAACATTTCTACCTCCATCAAAAACTGAGCAATTTGTGTGTGATCAGGTGCAAAGATGAAAGGTGAATAATGTACTCTTAAAAACTGAACAATAGGAGTTCCTACCTTGGCAAAGTTTAGGTACCTTGGTAAACGTGCATTTCAGTGTAACACAGTGATTGTAATTTCTTTGTTTGACCTGCGTAAGTTACCTTATTACTGCACTAGAGAAACAGCTCTTTGATCTTTTTACTTTTTAATTTTCCCTTTGTCCACTGGCTTTTCTCTCACCCTTTCAACCCATCTAATGCTCTAACCAGGAATGAATACATTACTCTGCAGAAATTTGAACAGACGGCTAATTCCTAATCAAAATAGGCACTAATTTCTTTCAGTGCAAATTATCATCATTCATTGCAAATTTGCTCTCCTCGAGCTATGCCAACATGTACGAATTTCAGCACTTGGAGCCAGCTTCTTATATACATCAAATCAAATAATGTACTATATACTATTGAGGTTTTATTATTTCTCCCACATATTTTCATGAAAAAATAGCCTCAAAGAATTACTAAATAAATATTGCTATTGCTACTGTGATGATGAAAAAAAATGTTTAAACTTTTGTTGAATTCTTTATACCAATAACAGATTGTTCCTTAAAAAAAAAAAAAAAAAAAAAAAAAAAAAAAAAAAAAAGGGAGATTTCACCTGAAAATGCAGAGAAACTAAATAATATGACACATTGTTTATCTCTTTCTTGCTGAAGCAGATCATCCACGGGGAATACAGAGCTTTCAGGAAAAAGATACTACTGAGGTACCATAGATCTTTATTCCTATACCCAATGGGTATTATTTTACAAGCATTGCAAAGATGGCATTTGATATTATGAAAAAGACATACCTATCGGCCATCCTGGGAAACTGGGCCTCCCAGTTGTTGTGCTTATCTATTCTACATAGCTTTTGTGGCCTTCTAGGTGCCATCGCATGTATGTCTACACGTACACTGGGTCTTCAAACACCTCTTCCCACATACAATTGTGTTTTATAGTACCATCTGTTCAAAGGATGGATTTAATAGATTTATAACAATGCCATCAGGCAAATAGCTTTGCAAATTGCAATTATGGTTAAAGTATACACAAAAGATACAAACATTAAACACAACAATTATGTATTTTTTTTGTTCTTGAAATGTGTGTCTGGATACAATTACTTTTTGCTGTTGCTGAGGTGTAGTGCAGATCTGTATGCAAACAAGATTTGGAACATTTTGTTAATTATGGTTTTTATTCCTTTGTTTGCTAGTTTCTCTTGCAAGATACAAATCTCTAGTCCAATATAGTGTTCCTTACATTTGGAAAACCTTGATTGTAGTATAAATGAAATAACTGAAAATACAAAATTTACCTGCAGCCAAAATGTATGGTCCATATAGTGTAGCTTTGGGCCTGTTTTAGTTATGGGGCTTACTTTTTAGGAGGAAGAAACTGCAAAAAGGGAGGAACTATATATGTTAGAAGTTGAAAACATCCTGGAGTGAGATTTCTAAAACAGAACTTCTGCCCTCCTTCATTTCCACCGTGGTAAAAAAAAAATATTTTCCACTAGAATGTTCATATAAAGTCTTTGATATGTTTGCTGTTCATTCTTGGTTTTGGAAAGCTCCCAAACAAAGTATAAGTAAGTATAAAGCTACCTGAAATTCTGGGAAATTATCATTGTAAAAAGAAGGGGTGGTAGGATATTTCCTAAATCCAACCATGAATGACAAATCACAAGACAGCAAGGCTGTATTCCACTTGGCAATAAGATGATCTTAAATGCTATAATTAAAAACAAGAGTTACTTTCATTAAATACTGAACCCCCATTGTGCCGATTATCCTCATAAAGCTTTGCATAATGCTTGTGAATCTATAATGCTTGAAGATACAAGAGGAAACACACTGTAAAGACAGTGAGGGACCACAAACCCTTAAAATATTAATTGAGGGGTTTTGGTGTTTTTTTTTTTCCTTTTGTTGTGTTATTAGGTTTCCATCAAGTGAATTTGAACAGCTGAAAAGTTAATGATGCATATGAATACATATATGACCCTGTGATCAATTGTGATCACTAGTGAAGTCTGGATATCAGACAAGTGAATTCAGTTGCTATATATGAGAATTAAGTTTCTATATATAAGGGCTATAATCAGCTATTACATCTAACATTGTTTCCTGGGAAAAGCACTGAGAGAAGGACTTTGTGTCAGCATGCTATATTTTTTGATGAGGGCATCACTCACGGTGGACAGTTGCAACATGGTCTCTGGAGCTGGCTGTAGTAATTCAAGCCACCAGTCGCAGCTGTCTCCTGCTGTTTCTTCTGAACAAGAACTACCTCATGCCAGGTGGTAGGCAAAGAGAAAGTCACAAATGCAGTCCCTTCCATAGGCCTTACATTCGCAGAAAAGTGATAAAAGGGATGCCAGAAAATGTCATTGACAAGCTATTCTGTTGTGTCAGAATAGCAGCAGCCGAGGTATAGTCAAGGTGTTTATTAGCATCAAGATACACATGAGTTTTTTTGGGGAGCATCTAAACAACCGTGAGATGGCTTTGTGGTGTTTATAGAGAGTTCCTCTTAAAAAATAAAGATCCACATGGCAGAAAGCATAAAAAAGTTTGGTGAACTAAAAACTACTGTCAAAATTTTTCTACAAATGAGAGAAACCTTCAATGCTATCAAATAATTGCTAAGCAAGGTAGGAATGGACTTGAAAAAAACAGGTTTTGGCACAATAGAGGAGAAGCAGTGATGTCATGGATAGGCATGGTTATGAACCTTCTATATAACTGACAGTAAACTCCTAGCTACCTGTTCACCTAAAATAAGGGTGAATATTTACTAAGTAAATCTATCCTTTTCACAAAGCAATTTTCCCATGTTATAGCCACAGAGAAATTTTTTAGGAAGAAAAAATTAGAGATTTATTGTATTTTTCTGATTTGGTAATGCTTTTTTGTGTGTGTGTTTTGGGTTTATGTGTTTTTTTCCTGCCTATATTTAAGTCTTCTTTCTGCATCTTTGGGTGGAGAGACTACAACATCTTTTTTGTTTTAAGCTGAATCAAAATTCTGTGTTAGGTCACATATCGAACAGATTGGGCTTCCTTCACTGAGGAATTTCTTAATTCAAGGTCTCATCATAATGGCTTTAATTCCTTCTTCTTTCAGGATACACAAATATGGTCAGGCATAAGGACTTGAGCCCAGGACACAAAGCGCACAGCTGGTTCTTGGGTGATGGGAAAACCCCTCTGGAATATCAGTGGCTTGACTAAGAGAAACCTTTGGATGCAAAGTGAGTTTACAGTGTGTTTAAGCCACATTGATTTGTGCTGTCAGCAGTGCCTGTGCCAGTAAGTCCCCACACCAGGATGTTACTAACAATTTCTCTGTTTACCTTCGAGCTTGTGTCACCAAGCTGCCATAAGAGACCCCAGGTATCATATTTACACTGACTAGTTAGGAAATGACCAGCAGATAGAGAGCCCTTTAGGGAAGAACAACAGTTTCACCAGCATAACAATTCTTAAAGGAGTACTGTTAGAGACTGTCTCATTCAATGTTTTGTGCTGCATCTTACACAGCCCTGAACAATGAAGGGAGAGAGGTGACCATAGAACTTGTTCAAAAAACAGTAAGCAGAAAAGGGAGTCTTAGGATGATGTAAGAGGAACAATGTTGTGAAAGTGAGCAGAAATAATATTTAGGTGATAAAGACATTTCCAGCAGTGAACTGGAAGTGACCACTGTAAGAATTGCGGTAGTAGTATCCATCACTGTGGTACCCAGTGAGCTGCAGATTTTGTTCCTATCACAAATGCAAGAAGGAGGGGAACCCCGGAGGCAGACGATGGAAAGCTGTAACCTGACTCACAGCTGTCACTTCTGTGACCAGAACTGCCAATGTGCTGTCAGCTCCCATGTCAGATAAGATGAGCTCCCTTCCCTTGGCTCGCTCTCCAGTTTCCACTGCTAGTAGGCCTATGGCCAGCTTGTATTCCAGTAACTTGCAGGATAAATCTTCCCGTCATCCCTACCACTGCCTTGCACTCTCCAGTCATTTCTTATTTTTAGGCATATGTGCTTTTGGCTAAACTGCACTGCCTAAGGCATAAACCCTTTGTGTTCTTTTTGACTGTAATCAAAAGGAGCCTGAACCCAGAAGATGCCAAAAGACATCAATTTCCCTTGTAGGCTGTGTAAACTAAGAATGTTCATCGCCTCCAAAGATGCTTACCACACTCCTAAGACCAGGGGACCTGAGTACCTATTTATCCAAGTCCAGTGCTCACAGCGTAAAGGGCTGCATTTCGTTTTTATTCATTCAAAATGAACTTTCTCCAGCTACAGAAAATTTTGAGACCATAAAGAATGCACTTTATTCATGAATCAAGCATGCTATGTTGACTAGTTCAGATGAATTCCACAGAACTGTGGGCAGCCTAAAACAGCCTCACCAACTGAATCAATTAAAAATTAAGAAAACTGTGGTAGGGGCCTTTTTCTTTGAAGTTACTCTCTGATTTTATTAATTTATTAATATTTTCTATGCAGCCTCTCCCTCTGCTTTGTTTGCTTTTTACTAGAAAGCAGCAGCAATATTAACCCAGAGATTTCAATGTTTTGTGGCATACCAATATTTAATTTCATTTACAGGAAAATAAGATAATTTAATAATTTGCATATGGTAGCATATATGTTGGTACATGTTGGCAGTGAGTACAGTTTGTAGACACAAGTATGAGAACAGAGGTGTTTGTATGTATGTGTGTTTGTATATGTGTGCATGAAGAAGTCCATAAATGTCAGTATGCTTACTCCATGTACAGAATATTTTGTGTGTTTGAGTGTGTTTGTACAAATGTCCATGTGTATTTTTCATTGTGATACGATAGTAATAGCTTTAAAATAGCAGTACTACAACTGCCTGATAGTAGGGTTTGATAGCATGTTGGATTATCTACATTGCAAATACACAAATGTAGTGTTGAAGTGTGCCAAAATATCTTCAACAAGGAACTTCATTTTACTTCTCCAAATATTTAAATAACTTATGAAAAATATAAAATACAATTCATGGAATACATAAGAGAAGTGCCTACAAAGCATGGCAGATCTCAAGGAAATGTTGATGTTTTTAGTACTGTCATCCATCACCATAATGAGTGCCAAAACTCCTTTGAAAATTAGCTGTCTGTGATTAGGCAGGTTTCAGAGTGCAGGTTGTTTCTGTATCTGATTCTGAAATATATTAATATGAATGTTATGCTAATTTGTCTACTTTTGACCTAGAGCTTATCTCAAAGATTTGAGAGGATATTGCCTCATTAACTAACTCACTCACAAAGTAAAACTACCCTTGCCTTCTCACTTCATTAGATGGAATTTTTACTTTTCTTCTTTCGGGGAAGAGTGAATAAACAAGAGTACTTCAAGTTTTGTTGCTTATTTCAACCTCAAGTATAGTTGTCTTGTGCATATATAATAGATGTATTAAAATTAGTATTCAGCTCTAATTCTCTCCAGTCTAACCGATAGCGTTTTGATGAGTTTTTGGAGTTTCTGTTCAGTCTGGGAATTTTAGTGATGAGGTAAGGCAGACAGACAGCAGTGTGGTGTTCATAAGCTTAGTTGACCTTGCAGGACACACAAGCATAAAATGTTTACTGTGAAGCTGATTAAATGTTCCTAACAGGCAAAGAGCATGCATAAAGCAAGAGAATACTGCAGACACCTATATAATATCCCAGGCTCACCAGGAATTCATATTTTTAGGCTTCCAGTGGACAAAATAATTCCTCTCAAAATGTACATTAAGTCACAATTATTTTTAATATTGTAATTTTGATTTCTGTATTTTTCTTGACATTGCAGAGACAACATTTTCCTGCTGCAATCAATCAGATAATTTAGCTAGATTGTTTTAAAGTTCTCTTTTCTACCTGCCTCTAAATGTGGTTTGGGGCATGGTCATTGGAGAGGGATGAAAAGTGGAATTTGTACACATACTCTAATCTCAATGCACCTAAAACTAGGATATCCAATGATTCTCGTTTGAACCTTTCAATTTTTTATTCAAAACCAAAACTAAATACTAGAGTAATACAAAGTCTTTTACATATCCTTGTTTTCTCTTTTCAACTCTTCTCTGAGTCTTATGTTTGGTTGCAAATTTAATTTAAAAAAAATGACACAGAAAGCTTTTTCAGCATTTTAACACTACCATTGAAAACAAAGTGTGCAAGCAACCTCTCTAGAAGACTTCCTTATCTTTTCATCCCCATTTACCTCTGCTCAATTATTGCACAACCAGACTGATTCTTTTCTTTGGCTTCTGGCCTATCCAATATCCTCAGTGATCCCTTAGTGTTTCTCAAGGGAACTCTTTCTGGCACTGGGAATGTCACCTATTTTTTATTTACTTCTTGCAACTAACAGAAATCCAGAGTTTCTAGGTGCAGTCCTGGTCCCTAAACTCCAAATGATTGCTTATATGATTAGATTTAGCTCAATGGATAGCCCAAAGAAGATTAAAATTATTCCTTCTGCCTAGCTGAGATATACTGCTTGGCTGAAATATGTTCCTGACCTCTTCTGCAGATCTGTAATATGGAGACTAATAGCCCTTATAACTGTTATCTTACCCAGCGTAACTGCAAAACCTGTACTACTTCACATGTTTCAAGAAGTTTGGTGTGCCTTTTTTCCCCTTTTAATATGAGGAAAACACTTTTATGTATATCTCTTCTTCAGTCCTAGAAATATGGTTTTATTTTTTTCTTCTTAGAGCAGTGCAGCTAACACGAATAGTTTGGGTAGAAATGACTCAAAGACTCCACTGCCTTTCTTCAGCCAGAGGATGCTCTCAAGTTACAGAAATGTCTTACTGTTACCCAGGGAGAGGTGGGACCTTTCTGCTAAGGACCTTGTCCCTCTGTGGAGGGATAGTTCAGGAAAGGTTCAGAAGCAAACAGCTGTGGAAAAGTTTAAATGCATGTGGATATGTTCATTTAATTGTTTGAACCAGTGACTTAAATACTGTTGTTTTCAATCCTACAGTACTCGGATATCCTGGGGATGTTTTGGATCAGAGATGTGCCTCATCCCAGGAGTAACACAAATTTTCAGCCAGTACTTTAAAGATTGTATTTTTTCCTGAGATTATTCATGAATAATTCAGTCACTGGGAAATCTGTGTAAGTGCACCTGAGTGAAAATGTGTTGCCCTGCTTTACTCAGAGGGCAAATGTAGACTTATGTAAAGCTACTATATAGAAAGACTAATAATATCTAATTCTGAAAAACTTGGCCTTTATTCTATGAAGGGGTCTTGGTAGCATAGCAAAAGTAAATGGTTGAAGGTCATTGTATGAATGATAAATATCATGACATATAGATAGCAGCAGAACCCCCTGGTGGAACTGGAGCAGTGCTTATCTATACACACTACAATGTTGTTGTTTATATTTGGGATAAAAACTAAATTACTTGTATATTCTCTTGGCTATCCCTTCCTTCATATGATCACATATTTCTCATGGCTTTTATGGCACAGAAAAACAATGCTAAGAGATAAGAGTTTATAAATCTTATTTGGGCCACTGGAGAGAGAAAGTATTTGCATGGAGTTTTTTTTGTTACTATGTGTTAAGATAATATAAAGTAGAAATGCAAATACTTTCACAAATTAATAATTTGTTAAGAAAAACATCCAAAAAACAACCAAAATAAAGCACAGTAAGTAGGCAATATAAAAGCCAAGGCTCATTCCTGGCTTGGCAGCAGTCAGTTAGTGTTTTAGTCTCGGATATTATGGAGGAATCTGCCAGTGCAGCCAGGGGTAATATTTGCTGAGAAGTCAGTCAGATGTCAGCTTCAGTATCTTAAAATTGCAGTGTGTGCTGCTGAGAACAATGGCACAAATCTGATTCTCTCTTTCATTATTTACAGTTCACAAAAAATTATGCTGTTTTAATGATCTGTCCACTATATAATATTTGTGTTGTCATACTCTGGAATCCAAATTTTTGAAAGATACATCAATTAATTAGATGTTATTTTCAGGAGATCGGTGGAGTGGGGTGGCAGAGGTGGTGATTGATAGAGGGCGTCACTAGTGTTTCTCTTAGCAAAGTAACAATGCCTGGTACTTGTTATCTTCCTGTTTTTTCTTGGTGCTTTGCAATATGTTCTAAGAAGCAGACGTTATTTACTATAGAAACTTAAATGTCTTTATTGACAAATAGCAGGAGACAGACCCTCAGGAGAGGGGCTTCATTAGCATGCAGCTTATACTATTTTTCAAGAATATGTTTGAGTCTTTACACTTTTTTTGGAACACTAAAATGTTGATAGTAAATGACAGTGGGAATAAGTGCAGCTGGCACTATAAAACTGATGGTTTAAAAAGCCTCAATCTGTTTTCTTGATCTGTTTTCACCATGTGTGATATAGTCTTAAGAGCTATACATTTTAAAAGATGGATGCAGTATTTATAGTAGTGATTTTTACATTTCCTTTTGCCAAGGAAGGGCAAAGAACTCCATTTATATCACACAGTTTACAATCAAGGTATCACAAAGTCCTTTTCCAAAGATCTGCTACTGTGTGAGGACAGAAGCTGCGTGTACGTGACTGCAGTGGTAACTGCTTCATTGTAAATCCTCTGCTTCATTTTTAGAGCCCCATTTTGTGTAGACTTTTTATAGGTGCAAAATGTCAGAGGAGAATGAGGATGGGAAGAGTGCCAGAAGGGTTTTCCACCACTTGTGTGGACAGTTACAGAGCCCCTGTGTTCAGTGAGGAGCAGGAATTGCTTCCTCGTTTTCCCCTGGGGTGAGAGTCTCAGTGGCTGTGGACAGCAGTAGCACTTCTGTGGTACACTTTGCGGTACACTCAGCTTTCCTCATGCAGAATTCATCCTCCCCTCACAGTGCTGATGGGGTTATAGCAGAGGGGCAGGGCCTACAAGCCATGGCTGACTCTATAACACTGCATTCATGCACCTAATGTGCCATTGGTTTTCCCCTTCACTTTCTATTGAGAACGCCCTGGCCACCCTCTTCCTTATCAAGGACAACTGATGAAAACGTGTAAGTTACTGTTATGGCCCTTTCTGGCTGCGCAAAATCATGCTGAGAAGTGATAAAATCTGTTTTGTGTAAGAATTTAATAATCTACCATTAATGGGATCTGTGGACCTGTGAGCAGCTACTTGAATATCTACCAGACCAGTTCCTGCCCTCTTTCTGACAGGCAGATGAAAGTAAAGTCCTTCTTGCAGTCTCTTCTAATGGACTTGCATTAAATGAGAGAAGATATCACCCTAGCACATGGAACATACTCACCTTGTCTCTCCTTATCAGTTCCCAACCTAGTTTACTTTTGTGGGGGCTGTTTAGTACCCTCTCAGTCCTTTTCCTCATGTACCTCAAAGATGCTTGCCTTTCTCCCTTCAGGCAGTTATTACAACTCCCCGAATACATAAATCTTCTAAAGATGTTTATGTCAAAATAGGCATCTAATCCCTGCATTAATCTAAGATCTAAGAAATGCAAAGATATCAAAAAGGGGTAAAATTGATGTAATTTTGGTACATCGTTAGTTATTTATTCCTAAAAGAAGTATATGATATGTGTTCCGTGCCTTTTTACACATAGGGGAAAAGTTTTCTACAGTACACTATCTTAGAGTGCCCCATACCTTACTTGGAAAAGATGATAGTAAAGCAGAAAAATACCTACAAGATTGCGATTCAACCTCAGATTTTATCAGTATGAAGAAAAAGCAGAAATGATTGACATGAAACAGAGGTGAAGCTAGATAGTGCAGTAAAAATTAGGCCACAGCTTTTTATAAAGGAAAAAAGTATTTACTACTAGATTCTGTTTTCTGAACATCTTAGGCATAACAATCAGGACAATTTGGAAGGAAGACTGTGAGTACTTTCAAGGATGATCTTTTCAAACTGGAGATAAACAGGACTAGCAACTTAAGGACACTGGCCTTCTCACAGTGGTTTTTAATTGATTAACTTAGGGTCTTGTAGTAAATGATGAGCGATTGAAAAAGTAAATTAAAACTGTCTTTTGATTAGCTTTGAAAGTGCCTGCTGAAAAGAGTTGCTTAGTTCTGTAAGGAAAATAGGTTGGTTTGCAATTGTGCATTCAAGCTACTTAAAGGTATGATTATAAAATCATTTTTTATTTAAGTAATATTCTCATTTTGCTTACAGAGGAATAGAAATTGTGACACACAACTTCAGTTGCATAGAATGGTAAATTGATTTACGTTATTAGGAAAGGAAATCATAATGGAATTTTCTTTTGATGTCAGGAGGATGATAGTAAAAAAGATAGGACACTATTTACTGCTTTTATAGGTTGTAAATTATGAGATAAAATGTTATTATATATAAAGTTTACACCATCAGAGGTCTGACAAACTGCTTTTGAACTTTAATGAAAGACTGGCCACTGAACTTTGGATTAAATCTGTGAGAATTGTGCCATTACAGTTTATACTGAACCTGGCAATTTTGAAAAGGAAGTAACTAGTTATTTATTATAATTATAGCAAACTATATAACAAGACCTGTAGATACATCTCCAGTCAAAAAAAATGAAGGATGCTTGGCCTGCAATTTTAGTATGAAATTCAATGTATGTTATTAAAATCTGCAGTTTTTCTTTGATTATCTTTACTCACCTTTTACATGTTATCTTGTTTTTTTAATTCTGGGAGCAGTCAATGGGTTGTGAGAACATATCAGCTCGAGTATATATTTATAGATACAAGGGTAAGAATGGGTACAGTGACAGTTTCCTTACGGATATTTTATCAATTTAATATATTAAAGTTAGGACATATAGCAGTAAGATGTACCAATATATTTAGCTTAAGATACACTTACTCATACTCTTACTGAGTGTTATGTCAGTATAATATAATATGTGAGAAAGTGATTGTGTCTTTGATTCTGTTCGATACTGAAGATTCCTGAACTTCAAAATGTTTTTATAGTTTTGTATGGGATTTAACATTTTGACCATTTGAGAGAAATAAAAAAAAAATGTGCTGAAATGTCTCTCTTTATGTGGAAAAAAAATAATCTCAATTTTGGATGATGTTTTTGGTACATAGTTTGTTCACTTCTCTGTGGATTCATTTATCCTGTCTTTGATAAAGACAAAAATGTCATTACCCAAAACCATGCTTCCTCAGAACAACAACAAATAATAATAGCTTTTGGAAAAAAGATAACATAACTTCGTGACTGGTTTCAAACTAGTATTTTTCCCATTTATCTGTCAATGGCTAAATATGTTCCTCTACTTTCTGATCTGCTTTAAATCAACCTACTAATTTTCCAACACTTTAGACTTCTTGGGTTCTTGCTTGATAGTCTCTGATTTAAGAAACAAACTAAAAACAAATATCAAGCCCTTTGCTACAGAGTGTCACTTTCTGCATATGTATACATTTATGTCAGGTAAGCCCAAATGCTGTTTTTTAAATATTTACATTCTCACAGGACAGGTAGTTAAATGGTAGCGTTTTGCTTTACAGCAGAGGCCAAACTCATATAATATAAATGTGTTTATTTAGATGTTACCATCCTCTTCTGTTACTAATTTGTGCTACAAATACATCTGCTAATAATGTATTTGTTTACAGCATTTTTCTGTTCATCTTTAACCTATTAGTGGCTTTTGAGAATTTGTGGCATGTGGGCAGTTAATCCGGAGGTCTCATGGCCACAGCTGGAATGCTGGAGTGTCTCTGCAGCCCAGAGATGATTTCCAGACATTTCATTTCCTTCTCACATGTTGAAGTGGAAAAAATCTTTCTTTGTGGCCAGTCATGAAAATATCTTTGACATCAACTACCTTCTGAGTACACAAGGACAAAATAATATGGATAATGATGAATGCCAAGTGTTGTTCAAGGACTGGCACCCTGCCTCATCAACACATCTGCCAAGATCAGACTTCTTAATATAAGAGAAAACAATCTATAGAGTACAGAGATCTCAAGCAAAGAGAGCAAATCTTGCCATTCTGAGACGAATGAACACAAATGAATGGAGAGCATTGCAAACACAGAACTGTTGTGCATATGTTACATACTAGATGTTCCTGGGTAATGGCATCTGATGTAGCTACTCAAATCAGTGTAAATGGGAGAAGACCCTTTGTGTATAGGTAGAGCTTTTTGCCCTGTCCTTAGGGTACGAATTCCACATCTTTTCTTTCACTTTTTGACTAAAGGGAATTTCAAGTCTTTTCTACATTCATTCATCAGTGCAGCCCAGATGACTCTGCTATCTCAAACTCTGTCTTTTCAAAATGGAAATCTATAGTTTATTAATCTTATTTTAAATTGAATTCACTCATGATCACCCCATTCAAGGTTATTTTCTGCAATCAGCTCTTCTTTTCTGTCCTTGTCACCTACCAAAACCTCATCTAAAAATAGCATAAAATCATCTCTTGCTGACTTGGTAGGTATTTGGTGAATAAATCTGTTTACTATTATATCCTGAAATAGCTGTGCTTTGTAATTGTACTTAGCATCAATTATTCAGTCTGTATTAGTTACCCTATTTCTTCTACTTTCACGTTTTACATTCTAGTGAATATAACCTTTGATATTTGTGTTATAATTAAGCTTCTTAGAATTAGATGGTGAATTTTTCCTGAAAATTATGTATTAAAACCAAGGTTTGATTGCTGATGCTTACTGGTGATTGTAATGTCTGGGTAGTTTCATTCTTTCCTCTCTGCAACAACTTCAGAGACCCAGAACTTCCTCTCCAGGAGTCCACAGTCTTTGCTGTATTGTCCAGCAACTATAGCCGTGAAATAGGTATCCTAAACACTCAGAGACAGACAAGCACAACAGAAAACCAATGTTTACTGACCGTAACCAATTAAAACTAAAATCCTACAAACCTTGCTTATATGTCTTTCTTTAGTATTTGTTTTTCTGTTTTATACTGGTATTTCATTTTGCTGCTTCATTTACACCATACATTAGTTAACAAGCATCTCAGATTTTTTTTACTGTCCATATCAATTTCTGTCTTCCAGCTTATTGATACTCTTTGACTCACTGCTGAATGTCACAGAATTACAGAATATCAGGGATTGGAAGGGACCTTGAAAGATCATCTATTCCAACCCCCCCGCCAAAGAAGGTTCACCTAGAGCAGGCTGGACAGGAACCCAAGAGGGTTTTGAATATCTCCAGAGAAGGAGACTCCACAATCTTTCTGGGCAGCCTGTTCCAGCCAGATGGAGATTTGCCTAATTTTTCTATCCTTCTTCCACTACTACTTTGTTTCTTTTTGTTGTTTAAACATCATTAAATGCTATTTAGTTGGATAATTCATTTTTTTATTTGTTGTTTGGCATTTGTGCGAAGGTGTGTTTGTTGGCATTTCAGATGGAGACCTGGACTCTTAGGATGTGCATTTTTAATGAGCAGCCTGGATGAATATACTGTAAGCACATGCTAGAAACAAATCACTTAAATTAATTTAGAATTCAATCTTATGATGAGTATTTTTTTTCCCTCAGGCACCTTCCCTTTTTTTCAGTCAGATGAACTTCACAATCACTTTGTCACTCAGAATATCTAGTGTTAAATTATTGCATTTTCTTCCTAAATAGTTAAGGCTAGAACTCTCTTTCATGTTTGGAATTGAGGACATTTTCATGAATGTTTTTCTTTTATATTCAATCCTGGCCAGCAAAAAGGCAAACTAGGTGGCACCTTCTGCAATGCAAGACCTCAGAGAGGAATGTACAGCTATTCAATACAAAGAAACTTAATTTTAAATTCAAATGGTCAAGCTTTATGTTTCAGTTATCCACAAATTCCTTTTAGTTTCTTATTTTTTTGTCCTTTTCTTGCTTCTTATAGTTACACTGAAGACCAACCTCAAATGCAACACTGAAGGCTGTTTAGGCTTATTGGCTCAGCTCGTGCTGGCACATTCTGTTGTGCACAGAACAAGCAGAATTAGTTATCTGGGAATTCTTGTTTCTTTGCTGTTTTTATTTTGTTGGGGGGTTTTAGTTTTTTTTTGGTTTAGGGATTTTTTTGTTGTTTTTTTATGAAGGAGTAGAACGATGAAAGAACTAATGGATCATCTATTTTTAAGACTATTGAAAAGCAAGTGGCAAAAGGTTTTTTTGCCTATGGCCTCAAATACTGGGAAAAAAAAAGGATCACCTTACAAATGCATATTATTTTTAGAAACAATGTTTTTGGGATTCTCATTATATGACTACTACCTAATAGGCATGTCTGTTCCAATACGAGGATTACAAAGACATTTTAAAAAGAATACGAATGTAAATGTATGGCATTTATTCATATGTATGTTATTGTGTCTTGAGTTATGATTTCTAAATATTTAATGTATTAGTCCTGGAAGTAGTCAGAGGTATGAATGTATTCATATTGTAGATTTCAGAAAACGAACTGTGGAAGTATAAGGAAAAATAAATGAAAACTAATAGAAGAGAGTCCGCGTGATCCTGTTTTGTGATTTTTACCTTTTCCATTAGGTTAGACAGTTTTCTAGACTGAGAGTTGTTAGAGCAGTAGTAGCCCAAGGCAGTTGGTTCAAGTTGAGACATCATAAAATCTGGAAGATGTAAAGAGAAAAATGACTGAGGAATTTAAATCACAAAGGTTTGTTGGTAGTTGTAGCCGAAGTTGTTCAAAGTAATGTAGTCAGATGTAATATGTGAGCACTGTGTCCAGACAGAACATTCAAACAACAAGGCTGAATATTTACTTTGTGCTCTGTGTTAAGGATAAATGAGTTCCCTGCTGTCAGCTTGTCTTGTGTTATTGTGAAATCATTTCAGTGCCCAGTATTCCCAACATTCCTAGATAGAGAAGAATTTTCAAACACATGCAGTTTATCCTTTACTTTCTATTTATTAACTTATATAATCTCAGACAGGAGATAATGTAAAAGATATATAAACCAGGATCGTGGCATGAAGTTCCCACAAAAACACTTTTCTCTTCCTATTAAATGTAGAAATCTATCAATCTGTCCATTCAACCACACATACCCACATTTAAAGGCCTGCAGATGCATTATACAGTCACTTATATAAGCACGCAGTATCTATAGATTATTAATACATATGTTATTGTTATGACTATGTACACTTGCACATATGAATCCATAATCTATGTATACCCATTTTATGGGTAATAATCCATAAAATAGTTTTGCAGTATTCCAAGGCTAATTTTGAAAATTCGTTAATGTAATACTACTGTAAAAAACCCACAGAAATTAGAAACTGAAAATTACAGAAAAGTAATGGGACATATAGCCTAATAAAAATGGCCATCATTCATAAAACAGACCTTTGTCCTGGAGCTCCTGGTAAATGTTATGTATGTGTGTATATATTTACTGTAGTATGATCAGTTCACTTGACTTCATTCTATAATGTTCATATATCCATAAATATATGGAAAAAACATATAACTGTATAGAATCTTTTCACTGTTTGCTGACATATGCTGAACTTTGACATAGCTTTTCATTTTGAGAGATACCACCATCCTTCTAATCCTGGGCAAGTAGACCCAGGATCTTCCACCAATTAACATGGATGAAAATGAAAAAAAGACACACGTAGATATAGAATGATTTTCAGAATTATTACTTAATAAACCTATTGGCTTCCTGCACCTCAGATTCTTCCTTTCCAAAACAATTTTATAAATCCATACATTCTTATGAAGACTGTCATGCCAGCTCAACTACCTTTCAGACACCAGAAAATCTACACTGGAAGTGTGAATGCCTCACTGAAAAGAAAAAAAAACTAGCAGTAAAATTCAGAAATAAATAATAAAGACATGGAAAGCTGAGTTGCTTAAGTTTTACTACTCAAAATACTACTTGTTTGCAGATTTAAAGACATATGACTGAGCTGTCACAGTAAAATGGAAGAGAGATAATGAACCATGAATTGTGCTGTCCGATTTACTCAAGTATCTGAGCTCTCCAGTACTTCCAGGTGACCAAAGCCTCTAAACAAAACAAGTTGCTTTCGTTTGTTTGTTTTTGACTTAACTAAGGAAATATGACTTCACTTTCAGCTGTACTGAACAGAATAAAAAAATGAACAGCACGCCTTTCTGTTTCAAAGCTTCAAAATATGTTTATGAGATGAAACTTGCTTACAGTATTAATCTAAACACATGAATAAGAATTGCAGAATGGTAGGGGTTGGATGGAACCTTTGGAGATCATCTAGTCCAAACTCCCTGCCAAAGCAAGTTCACTTAGAGCAGGCTGGGCAGGAACTCATCCAGGTGGGTTTCGAATGTCTCCAGAGAAGGAGGCTACACAGCCTCTCTGGGAAGCCTTTCCCAGTGCTCTGTCACCCTCAAAGTAAAGAAGTTTTTCCTCATGTTGAGGTGGAATTTCCTGTGTTCTAGCTTGTGTCTATTGCCCCTTATCCTGTCACCAGGAACCTCTGAGAAGAGTTTGACCCCATCTATATTTCAGGTAGATGTGAAGGCATGTCTTCTACACCCTCATTGAAATAGGTTGGTTTGGCCTCATTTCTTAAAATATAACTAGCGTGGGTGGATGTAGATGTGTATAGAATAAGAAGAAAAGATATGATAGTGTGGTTGCATTAGGGCAGCCAATGTACAGATTGTTGCTTTTAAATCTTACTAGCTAGACTTATAGAAAAAAAACAATACTAGTTCCAAACTCTTGAATAATTCTGTACAGACTGTTTCAGTGGTTTACTTTACATTATTTTGAAAATTAGGCTAAATTATGAGTGTGTATATATGTGTTTTATTTATAACTTATTTATTACCCCACTTGTTTGCAATTGCAGTGTAGTGCGTGTACAGTTTTTACATGTGACTTTTACAAGGCGCTGTTGGTGCATGGACCACAGACAGAGGAACACCACTTGAGATTACTTGAGTTTGTAGGTAAAATACTGCCAAAACCAGGGATTTTTTTCCCCCTATAGTTAACAGTCCACTGCAGAGATCTCTTCTATTAATTTATTCGGTTGTCGTGGGACAAGATGTTTAAATGCTGGACTGTACGTTGCATAAACAACTTCCTCCTTTTCACGGTTTTGAATCTATCTATCACCTACGTTCATTCAGTGCCCCCTGTAAGACAGTAAGCAAGTAATAATTATTAATCCAGTTCAAGGAGCCACTGTGGTAATGTTCTTACTTGTTCCTACTGGCTTTTAAAAAAATTTCCTTCTATTTTGTAACGTGACACGCTTTTCATGCCAATATACAGTATTTTTTTCTCTCTCAACCTCCACATTATTTAGTCCTGCTCTGAGCACAGTTCTATGATACAAAAAAAAATGGGTTGGCTTCTAAACTCTTCTGGTGATATATTTTGATCAGCAGATTACTTTTTCTAGGTTAAAGTAAACCAGTATGTTATTGTGCGTTGATATTATATATTTACTTACATACGCACGTACACGTGTAAAAACATACATGTTTCTGTAGAGGCTCTGTCCATGTAAGGCTAACCAGGCTGTGTTTACATTAACTGTTTAGGATTGGAAGAGCAGTGTGGTTTTGAAGCATATATTCTAATTGTCTCCTTATACTGGATGTTGGTTCAGTTTTCAGAATGGTTTCACCTACTACTCTGTGAGTGTTTATTCAAGTTGCTTGGTAATTATATAATTTTAACCATTATCCATCTTTTTACTGCTCATTTTAAATTATAATATGTTCTTACATACCATCTTGTATAGCTGGTTACACTTGCAGTAAGTTTGCGGTAGTTTTCCATTGTCTGTTTTGTTTCAAATGTCATTTCCTCAGTTGCAGGACCTTGTAAATTCACTGCTTTGAAGACTAGCAGGAACATGTGTAGAAAAATTTTCTTTTTTAGAAAAAAAAGACAACAGGAATCTAAAATAATGGAACATCATCTTATGAATAAAAAAACATTCAACAAGATCTAAATGGAATATGTTGAAATGAAATATGATGCACCTTTTATTCATTCACTTTAATTTTTTTATTAGTTCTGGAAGCATAAGTGACTACAGTACAGTACGGTTTAAGAAAGCTGCACTGAAGGAAAGGACATATACATGTAACTTAGTCCTTAACTATAAAAACAAAATTTTGTGTCAAACTGGTCATATTTTGCCAATAGACAGTGTCATACATCACTGACTTATTTCTGCTAGTGATTTTCACTATGATAGTGCACAAGTACTGCTGAAACTATACGCCTGAAATGTAAATGTTTCAACACTATCACTGAACTGTCTGTAAGGTGGCTGTTCACTAGTGATCACTTTAAAGTGGCCATGTTCAATCCAGCTGAACTTTGTGTGACTTTTGGTTACAACGCTTTGTTTAGCAAAATAGTTTTATCTGACCCTTTGGAAGTTGTTTCAATGTGTTCCACTGTTTTGTGGCTCATCCTCATTCGCAAGGATGCTCAAGACACAGTGTAGGTTCACGGACTGTTCAATCATTAACCTCTGTTTAGAGGTTTTGGAGATAAATTAATGTGGATTCTTCCAGAACTGACTGCAGATTTCTGCTGATGCTTTTGTATACAGTAATCTTGAGGCTAAATACAGAAAAGGAAAATGTTTACTATATTGTAATGTGGAAAAAAAAACAAACAACCAAAGAGCAAAAACCAAACCAAACAAAACAATGAAAACAAAAGAAAAACCCCAACATTTGAGATTTTTCTAGAAAAAAGTTCAATTTCCTATAGATTTCCAGGGTGGGAATTCAGCTTCTCCATGTGTTGTGTTAATGATACACAGTTCTCACAACAGTGAAGAAGCAGGAAAATATTATTGCTTTGTCTTTTTTAATTTTCACTTTTCAGTAGCATTTTGCAGTTTTGATACTTTCACAATACAATTTTTATTGAGTGTTTAGCACTTAATCCCTCTAATGTATTCAGCTATCCCTGATTTTGTATAAGCATAATATAAATCTTTCATAAATCAGTATATTTATACAGAGAACAAATAATACCACTTTAACTTTCATAAAAGGTAAGGCCAACAGGCAACAATGGTTGAAGATGTGTGTTCTTTCAACACATACTTTGCTGGGTCTTCATTAAATGCAACAAATATTTAAAGGGAAAAAGTAGAACTTTTTTTCAAGAGTTTTAACAAAATCCTCAGAAGACCTGAAACAACAAATGATGAAATTGAAATCCAGTAAGCAAGCTTCTGACTTAAGAGTAAGAGATTATAAAATGAAAGACTGAATACATTAAATAAGAATTACATTGGTCAGGAACATAAAATACCAGAAGGAGTCTTAGCCATCCAACAGTTTATAGTATGAGACACAAGACTTTAAATCTTTATGTCCACATCACAAGATGGACAAAATGTAGGGCCAGAGCTTGTTCCCATTCTCGATATGTTCTTAGGGAATGGGTTTACCAGCATTTTTGTTGAAATGCGCTTTCTTAAGTACCTTTTTTTGAAATGAAATGGCAATTCCACCCTTGGTACACACACTTGTGCACTCTCCCCACTAATTCTCCCAGCCTCCCACATCTGCCCTGATGCTTTCAGGCCATACCTTGCCCATTAGTAGAGAAGGCTGGTGGAGTGTGTTGCTTTCTCCATTCCCCTCCCC